>JARHVA010000009.1:4825000-4900000 GCA_037957365.1 Torreya grandis
TGAATAAGATTTTGTGTATATACCTTGTTATATGGAATGGATTTGTAATTATTTCAATGGAACATGCCATGTGATATTAACACTAATTAGATTTATATTATTAATATAGTTGTAGATAATATTAGAAGTTAAGGGACTGAGTTATCTTGGTCATTAAGCATATTTGAATGAACTCAAATAATTGAGACCAAGTAAAGAGATTGTAGATGTATTTAGGTGTTAAAAATATTTAGTAACATCCTTCAAAACTATTTCATTGGGTTGCATAAACAAATGTATTGATAATTACATTCATCTATGCATGTAATGACGTAGTCAACTAATATTGAGATGTTAATCCTGAGCTTGATTTTGGTTGGTATTAAGATAGCACAACTGTAGGTTATGATGGGAAGATCTATGTATGAGTTGTTTAAGTAACTATGGGGCTACTGATGAAAATAATTTTCCATGTGTATTATGAATTGAATTAGGATCTTAAGCAAGTCAAAATTAAGAAGAGAAAACTTATGCATATCATATACATATAGTGTATTATTTGTAATGGCTCCTTAGTAGATGAAATCAATATGATAGATCTTATTATGAAACATTTATAGGTTATCCTTTTATATCAATTACATTATGAGATCTCCATGTATTGAGGAATTAGTCTTGAAAGGGTAAGCTATCAATGAAGTATAAAATAAGCTATGTTGAGACTCATTGTCTTATATTTTCATTTGAGTTTTAAACCCTCTTATAGAAATATATATGAATAGATTTTTGATAGAGATATGAATTGAAATTAATATAGCGTATTAATTTTGGATTCTTGTATAGATCTATGTGTATAATTGGTTTAAATATAGATCATTTGAAGAACCTGAATATGACTTTAATAGTTTGAAAAAAAGGAATTATGGAGTGATGTTTGGGTTGCACCTTTCATTGTATAACTGATTGAATTGATGTATGTTGCAATCTATATTTTTGTACCATGATTTAATTATGAGAAATCATTGGCATGTTTTATATGATAACTAGTGATAGATATATGAGGGTGTCATCTTACAACTCATATATTTACCCCCAATATCACCTGTTTATATATGATTCATTAGCAAAGAGTTTGTGTGAGTGGAACTAACTTGGATACATGTGATATTTGATTTTTAAAATGAAAATTTTGGCCAAAGTAATGTTCTAGTTGAGACATTGTCATTCCACTATACTTTCTAGTTTACATGTGTATGCTAATTTCATATTATATAAAGGATTGGTTTATATGGTCTATATGATTATTGAATGTAATAGTGATTGTACACACATGGATTCCAATTGATTTATTGATATCTATAATATTCTTATTTTCCCCTCTGTGAAGGGTAGGGTCACTCATAGTGGGGAGGTGTGTAGGAGATTGTTGGTCTATGGTTGGAGGTAAAGCACTCAGATGATTCTCTCCCTCTATTCAACTATTAAAAATTTGGAATCATACTAAGGCTATATTTATGGATCATTAAGCTTCTTGTGAAGCTATTTTGTACTGTCATACATATTGTATTATATATTTGACTTTATGTAGTACGCTATTATTTTTTGATGAATATTTAGCATAATAGTTACTATGAGATATGTAATTAATTATGAATATTATGATAGAAGTGGTTGTAGGTTTATTTTTAGTTAAACTATGCTTTATATTAGTGTTTTATTGTACCTGGTTCCTTCCACTATATATTTAATAATAAAATATTCATTTTGAAATCTGTTATAGAAATGGATGATTTTATTAACCATTGGGTTGATGTATTATTGCATTTATTATTTTAGATGTATTTAGTAATCAAGTAGTGATTTTATAGATATATTTTATATAAATATATCATTGGTAAAAAAAATAAAAATATTCTTGTAACTCTACTGTAACCCAGTTGAGTTTTAACACCACGTGCACCTGTGTAGTTATGTTGCATCCATCAATTACATTAGTAGTTTTATAACACATCTAATTATGGCTCTAGTTTGTGTCAATATCTGCTTTGATCAGTTTTAAAATTAATTTTCATGGCTTTTGTTTGCATTACTCTACATCGGTTTACTTAGATTTGGTTTCTGACTTCATTGTTTATTCTTTTTTACTTCATATATTTCATGTGCAGTCATATCTTTATCAGGTCAAGTTGTCCATACATCCATGACTCCATATTTCACATGAAAATATATTAGTGTTATAGTCATTTAATTAGTAGTTTTTAAAATCTCTTTTAAATAGTTTTGTAGTTGTATTATGAATATTATGTGTCATTTAGGTATAAATTTGTTAAATTAAGTGTTTGAAACTATTGATAGCCAACTTGAAAAATACCACTTTGTTAAATCTCTTGCAAGCTATATGTCAAGGGGTCAAACAACAATAACATAAAGTGTTGGTATAAATTTTTTAAGTGGGATTTTTTTTTAAAGCAAGGAGATTGTCACATCCTGATTTCACCCTTTGATTTATAACCTTTAATCAATGGATTAATAGGGTTATTAGCTTATTATTATTTTTTTGATTTAAGATTTTTGACATATATTGGTATGAAACAATGATATTATTGATTAGTATACATAATGTGACGGTTGTATTTAGTTTTGCATCATTGGTTGATATATATGATGACTCAGATTAACTACCTACTTTTTGTGAGGTGGATGTAGGATAGATCCTACCCTCAAAGCATGATGAGGGAGAGCATGATGTAGGATAAATTAGTTTTGATTAACATGCATGAAACTAGAAATCAATGCTTTAGTTATCAAACATAGCCTTATATTGAAATAATGTGGGAAATATGGCATAGTGATATTTTATAAGAAAATTAAATAATTTAATATATTTTAATCAAAATGATGGACTACGAATTTAATAAAAAGATAACTTTGGTTAATAAAAATAAAAGAAGAATAAAATATGCATGAGAGGAAACTGGAGTAAGGGAAATTAACATGCAAAGAGATTTAGCATGCATGAGAGTGGCGCAATAGATAGAGGGAGAAGAGTAATTTTATAAATTTATGGAAAATTAGCTTTGAGAAAAAGGGATGGAGCAAAGTGGAGGATTCAGAGAAAAATTTCTTGGAAAATCAAACAAAGAGGTATGCCAAATTACATGTAAATCCTCTAAAGGTAGGGGTTGTACTTCATTTTTCTATGTATGATTCAAATATTCTATAGAAATAGATTGCCTATATATTAATATTCATAATCAAGAATTTTCTTCAACCCATGTGGATATCATATTCTATAGACTAAGTTAAAAATCATGGGCCTACATATTATTTATTTAAGCCTGTGTTGTATTATTTTGCTTGTGGCTTACTCTTATCAGATAGAGTTTTAAATTCAATGCTTTACTTTGTGAATTGTGTATCACTTTTATATTCCAAAATCTAAAGTTATTTTGATGGTGTCTAAATTTATGCGAGCAACGTCTAAATAAATATAATTGTGGGTGCGATAAAATATTAGGTTGAGTTTTAAGGGCAATGTCTAACTTTAGAATACATTTTGTTATGTATAAGGGTTGTGTGTTAATGGTATTGCACTGTTTTGATATGGACAACATCCTAAATAATTATATGGAGAGCCATTTAAATGAAAAACTAAGTCTATATTGAACACTTATTATAATATTGAATGTTGAACATATTATATTTAATGCATATTATATTAAATTAAATGCTGAAGTCTCATAATAAAATGTTGAATCTATAAGTGATAAATGTCGAGTCTTTTATTGAAATCAGTGAGTCATTAAGTTGAAATTGATGAGTATACTTTTAAAAACCCTATGATTATAATTTATTCATTGTATGTTATGTTGTAAGAGAAAATGTTGTGGATATAAATTAAATGTCGGGTCTCTAAATTACAAAGATGGGTCATTGAAATCACTAAGTAGAGTAATAATAGCTAAGTGAATAAATTAAAACATTGAGCATTAAGTTGAAATGCCAAGTTAAAATATTAAAACACCTAATTTGAATTCAACATTGAGTTAATGAAATATAATGTTGAGTATAAATAGCGAGTCTTGATTTAAAACACTGGGAAATATTAAATATTGGACTGAGTATATATTTTAAAAATGTTGAGTAAGTCATTTAAAGGAAAGGCCGAGTCCTTATTTTAAGTGTAGCAATATATCCTCTTTATTGCAAAGATTAAATGTTTGGTAGAACTTTATACTTTTCCTTAGATTTATGTTTATAAAGTTGCATTGTTAGCCAAGTTATTATTTAAAAAAAAGGGAGAGCGTGATATCATAGGACCCTTAAAATAGTAGTTAATATTTTGAAATAAATCATGCAATGAATAAAAACAAAAATGTAGAGATTAAAATTCAACACTGAGTTGATACATTGGAACGTTGAATATTTAATGGGAGGGTTGAGTCATTTAAAGAAAATATGAGTCATTTGAATGAAAAACTAAGTGAATAAATTAAAAAAGGTGAGTATGTTTTGAATTGCTAAGCTTTAAACAAATCACTGTTTGTCGTGTGTGCAAAATGCTAAATTGATGAGTCTTTACTTCAGTGAAAAGAAATGATAAGAAATAGAATTTTTATTTATACAAATATGAAATTTCAACCTTTATCCTATATAAGAAGCTTAGTTTTCTTGTTTATATATAAATAGTAAATGTACGCAAAAAGCTATGTTTCTTCTTTAATGCAAGATCAAATGTTCAGAGGAACTTTAATTTTGTATAACATTTTCAACTCGAGTTGCATTTTAATTATAAGCATGATAATCATAGGATCCTTTTAAGAATAGTAAAATTAGTAAAATATTAAGTGGTTTGTTATTTACTCGTACTTTCATCAGAAATCAATGTTGGAATGCTATGTATACTCGATTTGGAAAGGAATAATAAAATGGTAGATGTGGCTAGTTATCTTTTTAATCCATTATCATATGATGATCGTGATAAAAAATTGATGTACATGATTTTTAGAATGATGATTGAAGTTTTTATATAATTTTTGGAATATCAATTTACTTTGTGAAAAATAATAGCAAAGATAGATATTTCTATAGAATGTTAATACACTCGCATTTGATCAATACTTTATACTGGATTGATATAATTATATGATCTAAATATTTACTATAGCTTTGGTTAGAATGCTCATAGAGGCCAAGTAGTAAATCTATAAGTACAATAGTGTTATGCAAGCATGTCAAGAGGGTCAATTTTGTAGCATCATTTAAGGATGAAACATGTGTGTAGTTTATTCTGAGAGAATATTTTATGTGCAAGTGATTAGACATTTCTAGAATAAAATAGTGCATCATGATGTGTGACTTGAGATTATATTTTCATCCAATCATTTTTAAAAGTATAATCTAGGGTATACCTAGGGGATATAATCATGTACTCGTTTGGTTATAATTTATAGTGTGAGATTGTTTGTTCATGTTTGAGTAGAGTGCTCATGCACATTGAGCTATGATAGTATGGGATATCGTAGGATATTTTAGCATAAATGTATATGCCTAGTTAGTACATACTATAGTTGTATATCTAGACTCTCACCATCGTTGATTGATTAAATGTATGTATTGGTTATTTTTAAATTATATATTTTATAAAAATTAGTAGGACATCATGTATGCCTGGATATAACTTGAAGAGTATAACAAATGCTATGTTAAATTTTTATGTATTTGTATGACTTGCTTTGCTATATATATACTTTATTGAATAAAATATTATGATTCCAAGTATTTATGACTATTTTTATGATTGATTTTGGGAAACTAGTAGTTATATCTTAGAACACTAGACTATGATATTATAGGATATCATGGGGTGTAGTCATATAGATCTTATTATAGTAGTTGAGAAACTATAATTTAATATAAATGTTACATGTGGTATATATAAATTGTAGGCATTATTTATTGTATGAGTTATATAATAATGTATGATTCATTCATGCATTGATGGAATAAAAGTATACTTTGCTTACTCCTATGTATAGCATATGATGTGATATGATTTCTAGGAGGATGTAATAGTATGAATGTTTAAGATTGTTCTATTCCTAGTATAGGGAAAATTTTGAATGAATTTTTAATTTTTATACTATGATATCTATGTTTATTATAGATTTTGTATTAATGATTCTAACAGGGAGTTAGATGGACTCCACTAGCCTAGATAGCACCACCAATGTTGAAAGTAGATAATCCAATCAAGTGGTGTGTTATGAAATTGACCGATCTAGGTGACCGTATGTTATTTGAAAAAATTGACTAAAGTAATGTTAGATATACATTATCATTTCATATTTTTGGTTTGCATGTTGTGTGATATCATGTTAGAAATGAATTTTATTTATGATACACATCATATATTATAAATATTATAGCATAGAGGGTACTAGCATGTCTCTCTATATTTTTTCACTGTTATATCTAACTATCCATGAAGGGAGGGCCATTCCCTAATAGGAGATTATGTGTGGGATTTTTGGTCTATGGTTGGTGTGAAAAAGTGCTAAAATGATGCTCTCCTTCCCCACTATAGTACTTACTAGGATACAACACTTGAGATTATCAATGATACACGATTTGGTTTGACTCAAGCTCTTGAGAGCTTGGTATCTATTTATTGTATTAGGATGAATGCCAGAAGGAAATTTAGTTTTAATATATATTTGTTATTTTTGAACAATAGATGTTGTATTAGTGGACCAGTCGTAATTGTGTCCTAATGTATTTAATTTATGTAGAGTTGTAAAATATATATATTTTACTATTATTCTAAGTTATAGATTGGATGTTATAATGTATTATTTTGTGGAATGAATGTTAAGTAAATTATTTTTAAAAAAATACTGCATTTTTCTAAGTTTAACTTGAGGGGTTATAACAGAGATATTAGTAGGAATGTTGTTTATTAAAAATGGTGTTTAATCTTACTATCTATAGTCCTTTGTCATTAAGGAATCATTGTGTCATTTTATTCAGTCAATATTAAATTATTATTATAAAAGTGTCCAAATTTTTAAAAATTTGTCTTAATTATAATTAGACACATTATTGCTTATACGTGACATCCATCTTGTAGGGGGATTTATAATATTGAGCCTCATGATCACATTTATAAGTAGCTACCAATAAACATGAGGATGGAGGAAATGGAGGTTGGAGTATTTTTAGTGATCTCCCATTAGTCATTGGCGATGGGGCTGCTTTATGTATTAGTGGCATGTTTGTTTATGTTTTTCCTTTTCAGTGTTTTCATGTTTCTATTGTGTGATGAATAAACTCGTGGAACAACATTTTGTAAAGATTAATATTCCAAAGAAGCACAATATTCAAGATTAGAATAAGATTTCGAGGTAAACTCGACATGCATGGTTGTCTAAATAGTTTTGAGCTTTAAGAATCTAGAGGATTTGGAATTAAAGGAATGAGAATGGTCTCATAGAATTCAACTCATAGCTACCCCTTCATGAGGGTAAATAGATAACTTTTTGGAGTTGTACCTAGTCTAAACAATGTTTTTAGAGAGCAATGTCAATAGGAGAGGTTTATTTCACCCATGTTTTCACTAGGGGGATGTTAGGAAAATTATTTTTAGTACTCAAATGTGTGAGTAGCTATATTTTTATGTTAGTATAAATATGTAATTATGTGAGAATAATGTGAGAGAGTGATTTTTGAGAATAACTTACGTAGATAGACTTACTTGAGATATCTTAGAGATATGTGAGAGAGATTTAAGGGATTCAATATGAAGTTTGACTATTAGGATGGAGTGAAAATACCTATATATTTTAATCTCTATAAGCAAATAAATTATTATATTATATTAGATACAGAAGAAGAAATGTTTTATTGTGTATTCAATTCTCAGTCTAAGTATTGGGATTCATTCTTGATAACTCTGACCAAATTAATAGTATGGGCACTAACCATACATAAAACACATGGAATAAATCTCAATAAGATGATAATTAATAGGGATAAATAAATTGTCAAGGATTGACCTTCACTTTAGTATCAAGTTTTCACTTGTTGTTTGACATGCATATCTCCCTTACATTTACCTTCTATCGCTATGCAAGATTGAAGGATGGTAATATGTACAATCCAAAAATAAAAATGAGTTAAGACTCAATGCAAAACCTCTTATGTTAATTAACAATGACAATCCATCAAAATCAAAATCAAAATAATTTAACTAGTGTCCCATTACATGGTTATAATTAGTATTAGACATTAATAATATATATTTAATATTTAGTAGCATAAATTTCATGAATAAATAATAATTTATTAATGGGAAAATTAAATGAATAAAGAATAACAATCACTAGTTGGAGATGCCAGAACTCCACAACCTGTATAAATAATTATTACTATACAAATCCATAGAGGGTTTTAGACCAAAGTTTTATAGGAGTGCGAGGAAGGATTTCACATATCCGAGAGTGGTAACATTTGGTCATTCAACTGATGGGCATTGTATTTTACCCTATCATTGAATCTAGAAAGACTTGGCCATGGAAGCCTAGATACTACCCATTTTCATAAATTCTAGGACACACTAACACCACCTCCAACAAATCCACTACCTTTCCCTCTTCTTGGAAGTAACATGTGTTGAATAGGTTGGTGACTACTCTTGCAATTCTCACTACAATTTTGATGACCATCCCATCAATGCCCATGTCACCATTGGCATAAGTCCCAAATAAACTCTTCTTTCACTCATCCTCTTTAATTCAAATAAGGAGCTCAAAGATATCATTTGATTGTCTGGTGGGATTCAAAGATCTATATGGTGATCCATGCCTATACTATAGAGAGAGTGTGTATCTAGAGCCTTGAATTATAATAAATAGGCAAGAAATTGAGTAAAGGGTAGGATGAAATTGTATTACTTACATATATATATTGGGATTTAGAATATAAGATTCCCAATCCTAGTGTTGAGAATCCAAATTTATATCCATATAGATAAGGGTGACTAAAGACTAGTTGAGAATTCTAATACCAACCCCATAGTTAACTTCTCATTTTCTCTATATGTCATTGAGAGTATGCCCATAGTATAGTAGATTGACAAATAGATAGATAGGTCGTCACCAATTCAATAGAGTGTGTTTCCAAACCTAACTCAATTTATACCTAAATTGATCGATACCCAATTTGATATATGAAGGGAATGAAAGGTATATACCTTAATCTAGTGTATCAATGAGGATCAAGTTGGGCATGGCCTAGTGGCCTTAAAGGCCAAAATGGGGCCCTATCATACTCTGAGTATTCTTTGATCTCTAATACAATATATCAAAGGATATCATAAGAATGGGGGGGATTCCATAGATATTTATGGGGTACCATTTTGAATGCCCTAACTTGATATCAAACTTTCCTTAAACATTAAGGCAATGGAAACTTCCCTACCTACTTCATTTATGCCAATGAGTAAGGTAATGGAAACTTGCTATTTAGAAATCTAGCTTTGCTTCACCTAATAGCATATCAAGGGAAGATTTCCTTCTTGATGGATAGTAAGGGAGTAAGGCACAAATATCAAGGTAATTTTACCTTCTTGGTATATAGATTTGCTTTGCTTCTAGATTAGGGCATGGCTATTAAGGGAAGTTTACTTTATAATAGATAACTTGTTCTTACCCTACCTACTTAGCTATACCCTACCTGATAAGGCAAGTGAAGCTTCTTTCCTGATATATAGCTTTGTTTTTACCATACCTACTTTCCATTTATATAAAATATTCTTAGCTATCAAGGTAAGCTTGCTTCTTGATCTATATCTTACATATATTCTTTCCCTACCCACTTAGTTATGCCATACCTACTTAACTTATGTTATTAGTAAGGGAAGTTTTCTTCTCGATAGATAGAATGAGAAATGAAGTTTTGAATTATGTTACGTATGTAATAGATATATATTGTTGAGTATGACCTACCTAATTTACCTACTTGAGCATGGCCTACTCCATTAAATTTCTAAACCATATCTTGATCTTGAGTATGCCCTACCTAAATACTTGAGCCATATCTTCATCTTGACTATGCCTTACCTAAATTATTATACTTGAGTATTCCCTACCTACCTATCCTTATTTCCTTACCTACCTAAGTATGCCCTACCTACCTTCTTGAAATTGAGTATGGCCTACCTACTTATCTTTATTTCCATACCTACTTGAGTATTCCCTACCTGATAAAATACCTCAACCATATATTGATATTGAATACCTGTATCTAATCATGACTATATATATCTTACCTAGCCATATATTTAATACTTGGTACCTGATTGAATACCCAATGCATATATTGAAAGGAGAGGGGGCATTCTAACCAATTTAGAGAAAGGAGTGACTAGGGATGATCGGGCACCAACATAAATCCACTGCACCCACCATAAATGTATTGGAGGGAGTGATTAGGGATAAAGATGGATGAGGAAAGAGTGATAAGGGATGATGAGGGTCAATTAAGGAGTGATTAGGGATGATAAGGAATGAGGAGGGAGTGATTAGGGATGATGAGGGAGTGACTAGGGATGATGAGGGTTGATGAGGGAGTTATTAAGGATAATGAGGGTTGATAAGGGAGTGATTAAGGATGATGAGTGAAAATGAAAAAATATTGAAACATATATATAGGGGTAATATCTATTATTTGGGTGAGCTTCTCTACCCTATGTGTGCAATATTAATTCATTTCATTCCTTCCTATTGAATGGGTACTGAAACTCATGTTTCAGATGAGGGGGCATTGACCAAGCCATACCTTGAAAGGAGAGGGGCCATTCTAACCTATATAGATAAAGAAGTGACCAAAGATGATCAATAAAAATAATAAAGCCAGTACACCCACCATAAAGGTATTGGAGGGAGTGATTAGGGATGAGAAAAGCTACTAGGTGAAGAAAAACTAGATATCAAAAAGGTAAACTTCCTTTTTCTTACTTTTTAGCATAAATGAATTAGGTAGGGAAGGATTCCATTACCCTATATCGATTAGGGAGAGTTTGAGATCAGGGTATGGTTGTTAGAATTGTGACACCCATATATTTATGGTTGGACCCACATTCCTAAACTATCTTTTGATATATTTTATTGAGGATTGGATCATATTCAAAGTATGACAAGGCCCTATTTTGGCCTTTATGGCCCACCAAGCCATCCCAAGTTATAATTATCCCCTCCATGACACACTATATCAAGGCACATGTCATTAATTCCCTTCATATATTAATTTGGATATAGATCAATTTGGGTCGGGAAACACACTCTACCAGCTATTAGATTGGAACACACTTTATCATATAGGTAACCACCTATCTATCTATTTGGAAATTCAATCTACTATGTACATACTCTCAATGACGTATAACGAGAAGTCAAATATGGGGTTAGGATTAGATTTGTCAACTAGTCTCTAATTGACCCAATCCATATAGATATAAATTTAGATTCTCAACTATAGACTGGGATTTTTAGATGTCAAAATCCCAATCTATATATGTAAGTAATATAATTTAATCCCACCCTTTTTCCTACCTACTTCATCTATGCCAAAGATTAAGGCAAGAGAAGATTTCCATCTTGATACCTATATTTGTTTCACCCAATATAATATATCAAGGGAATATTGAATTCTTGATAGATAAAAAAGGAGTAAGACATAGCTATTAAGGGAAGTTTTACTTCCTAGTATCTATCTTTGCTTTGCTTCCAAATTAAGGATAGCTATCAAGTGAAGCTTGCTTTTTGATAGATATCTTTGTTCTTACCCTACCTAATTATATATTCCCTACATTATAAGGCAAGGGAAGCTTGTTTCCTAATATATATCTTCATTATTATCCTAACTAGTGATGTATAATTCATAAATATGGTATGAATGATTTATGTGATGTAATAATATCCATTCATAGAATAGATTAATGTCATATTTATATGTATTTCATGATTTTGATGTAATCCATAATGAAATACAGGTGTGGGTAACATAATGTGATGGTTAATTCCTACCCTATTTATATAATAATTTTTTTTAACTGTTTAACATCATTGAGTGGACTTCACTATGTATGGATTGCACTAGTGTGGTAGGCCCATTGTATGCATTTACCCTTATCATAAGTAGATATGGTGTTTTTGTGTCACTTTTGGCCTATAAGGGACCTAATCACAAGTAAAATTGACATGAAGGGTGTCTTAGATGCCCAAATTCCAATATATATATATAATTGCATCCCACCATTTTCTCACTTGCCTTCCTAATTATCCTGGCTTGAGGTTCTAGATATACATTTTATCCATGGTTTGGGTGTAGATCACCATATATATATATATATATATATATATATATATATATATATATATATATATATATATATATCCCACTAGATAATCATATAATATCTCTAAGTTCCTTATTTGAGTAAAATAATAGGAATGAAAGAATATTTTCCTTGGGCATTATTTGATTGAGAAAAAATTAGAATTGGAATAAAATCCAACCAGGCACAAACGAGAAGCCATTGCACCTACCATCAAGATATTAGAGAGAATGATTAGGGATGAGGAGGGATGAGGATAGAGTGAGTAGGGATGATAAATAATGATGAAGGAATCATTAGGGATGATGATGGATGGTAAGGGAAATGAGGGAGTGATTATGGATGATAAAGGTCAATGAGGAAAAGGAAGGAATGATTAGGGATTATGAAGGATGAAGGGAGGAGTGATTAGGGATGATGAATGAGTGATGAAGGATGGTTAGGGTCAATGAGGGAGTGATTATGGATGAATAAGGATAGTGAGATTCAATGAGGGAGTGATAAGGTATGAGGAGGGATGAGGAGGGAGTGATTAGGGATTATTGGGGATGAGGAGGGAGTGATTAGATATGATGAGGGATGATGGAGTGATTAGAGATTATGAAAAAAGATGAGAGTTAATGATGGAGTGATTAGAGATGTGATGGTCAATAAGGTATTGATTAAGGACAATAAGGAATGAGGATAAAATGATTAAAGATGGTGATAGATGAGGAGGAAGTGATTAGGGATGAGGGAGGAATGATGAGCAAGTGAAATTAACACAAAGTGGTCATTTAATGTGTGTAGGTCATTAATGTGGCCTATGCTCCCTTAATCACACCACTTTAGCTTGAATTCAAAGTGAGTGGTTTGTAAACCTAGGACTTCTAAAATTGCCAACAAGTAATCCAAAAGGCACAAAAACCTAAAAAATGACTATATATTTACCTTGTTGTCTAGAGGGATGGTGAGTGTTAATGAGGATGAGGAGGGAGTGATTAGGGATTATGAGCAATGGGGAGGGAGTGATTAGGGATGATAAGGTATGATGAATGAGTGATTAGGGATGATGAAGGATGGTGAGGGTTAATAAGGGAGTGATTAGGGATGATAAGGGTGTGATTATAGATGATTAGGATTGAGGAGGGAGTGATTAGAGATTATTAGGGATGACAATGGAGTGATTAGGGATCATTAAAGACAAGGAGTGATTAGGGATGATGAGGTATGGTCAAATTCAATGAGGGAGTGATTAGGGATAATGAAGGAGTGAGTAGAGATGATGAGGGATATTCAAGGTTAACGAGAGAGTGATTAAGGATAATGAGGAATGAGGAAAGACTAATTAAGGGTGATGAGGGATGAGGAAGAAGTGATTAGGGATGAGGGAGGAATGATGTGTGTAGGTCATAAATATGGCCTATGTTACCCCAATCACACCATTTTGGCTTGAATTGAAAGTGAATGGTTTGTAAAATTTAATTATGACAAACCTAGAACTTTAAAAAATGTTGGCAAGTAATTTGGAAGGCACATAATCCTAAATAATGACTATATATTTACCTTGCTTTCTATGAGGGATGGTGAGTGTCAACAAGGATGAGGAGAGGGTGATTATAGATTATGAGGGATGGGGGGGAGTGATTAGGGAAGATAAATTATGATTAAGGAGTGATTAGGGATGATGAGGGATAGAGAGGGTTAATAAAGGAGTGATTAGGGATGATGAGGGAGTGATTAGAGATGATGAGGGATGGAGAGGGTCAACTATGGAATGATTAGGGAAGATGAGGGATGATGAGGGAGTGATTAGGGATTATTAGGGATGAGGATGGAATAATTAGGGATGATGGAGTGATTAGGGATAATGAGGGGAAGTGAGGGTCAATGAAGGAGTGATTAGGGATGATGAGTGATTAGAGATGATAAGGGATGGTGAGAATCAATGGAGTGCTTAGGGACAATGAATAATGAGGAGAGAGTGACTAGGGGTGATGATGGATAAAGAGGAAGTGATTACGATGAGGGAGGGACAATGAGCAAGTAAAATTTAAAAAAAATGGTCATTTAATGTGTGCAGGTCATCAATGTGACCTATGATTTTACAATGACACCACTTTGGCTTGAATTCAAAGTGAGTGGTTTGTAAACTTTAATTTTGGAAAACCTAAGACTCCTATAAATTTCAACAATAAATATGGAAGGCACAAAAACCTAAAAAATGACTATATGTTTACCTCATTATCTATGATGGATGGTGAGGTTCAATGAGGATGAGGAGGGAGTGATTATTGATTATGAGAGATGAGGGGGGAGTGATTATGGATGATAATGGATGATGAGGGATGGTGAGGGTTAATAAGGAAGTGATTAGGGATGATGAGGGATGGTGATGGTCAATGAAGGAGTGATTAGAGATGAAGAGGGATGAGAAGAGATTTATTATGTATTATTAGTGATGAGGAGGGAGTGATTATGGATGATTAGGGATGATGGAGTTATTAGGGATGATGAGAGAGTGATTATAGATGATGAGGGATGGTTAGGGTCAATTAAGGAATGATTAGGGGCAATGAAAAATGAGGAGAAAGTGATTAGGGATGATGAGGGATGAGGAAGAAGTGATTAGGGATGAGGGAGGGATGATGAGAAGCTAAAATTAATACAGAGGAGTCATTTAATGTGCATGTAATCAATTTGACTTATGTTACCCCAATCACACCACTTTAGCTCGAATTCAAAGTGAGTGGTTTGTAAATTTCAATTTTGATAAATTTAAGACTCCTAAAAATGCCAATAAACAATCTGGAAGACACAAAAACCTATAAAATGACTATATGTTTACCAAAAATGGACATCAATTACAAAATTTATGCCCTAAAATCCCTAAGTTCCATACTAAGACCCTAAAAATGCCACTAATCAAAATATAATTTTAAAAACTATCTCCCACATCATAAGACGTGTAGCTGTGAGACCAACTCTATTAGATGTAGAGTGACCCTATTTTCTTATATTTAATAAAATAAATTTAAATTATAAGGAATATAAATGTAACAATATAAATGTAAATGTATAAGTTATAATGCGTACACGTTATTACACATACATGCTATAGTGTGTACATGCTATGTTTTGTTTGAATTTAAAAACCAAGTATTGTGGCTCTGAAATGGCTTGGATTCTCGAGCCAAAGGCTTGGACCTATCAACACATAGTTGAATTTGAATTTTTTGATAGAAAAAAAAATTAATTTCCATCACCAAGTACACTATGAATTTTAATTAAAAAAATCATAAAATTATTACCACAATGATGAGCATATTCTCATCTTTTTAAATATATGATTTTTATAATTTTTAGACTATTTTAAGGTTTCAATCTATGTTGATTTCTAACTATATATTTTTTAGGCCACTACATGACACAAATATACATGTCTATATATGCTCGTATATTTTTTTTTTCATCGATCTAAATTAAAAACAAAATATATGGTTATGAACTTGGTTTAGTTCTACATGCATTAAAAAAAAACTAGTTTTTGATTTTTCTTAAGTAGTTAAGGGGCTGCACAATCGACTATCTATTTTTTTTGTCAATTTTTAAGATTTATTTACTTGTAAAATTAATTAAAATATATATTTTCATCAAAATATTATAAAAAAATATAGGTTACAAACTAAATTATCTTATCTAAAGTTTCACCAAATGGTTTTAAACAATCCTAAAAAAATGAGGAGTTGCACATATAACTATCTAGTTTGTTTTCCTTAAAAAAGGAGTTCCTATTCAACTTTTAGATGTTTGACTTAGTTATACTTAACCATTTTTTTAAAAATAGTGTTTTAAAAACTAGACTCAAAATGCTATAATTTTTTTTACACCATCCTCAAATTTTGACTGTAGCCATCTCAAATTATCTAGAGAAGTTTAGATTTCTCAAATTTCAATAAAAACATGTCCATGGGTAGGCCCTTTTTTATCCCCCACTTTGTGAACTTACCCTTTACAACATATGATTTGACCTTTAAAAAAGTATATTATAGCTTAGCTCGGGGATTTTCTCCTTGGAGGGGTGATTTCACTTGATAGATCGATATGTGCTAGGTTTTGGCCAGATGAGAGCCATAAAAAGAAGAAGATGAATACATACTTAGGCTAGATTTGATTATGCATTGACTCTTTGAATTATTTCCTTCAAATGAATTTGAAAAATGTGCAAATTGGAACTTATGAGCACTTTAAAGTATAAAAATTAGCTGATAAAGGGCATGAGGATAAATCCACCATGAGTAGACAAAACCATGGTAGCTGAGCTATCCCAAAGGTACGTGTTAAAGTATATTTCTCATGCTTGCTAGGTTCTAGCTAGGATTTTTTTCCTTTTCCTAGCTTTGTCTTATGTGTGGATTTATCCCACATTAATTATGTTATTTTACTTCTTATTTCTCCTTGCCTACTTAAGTAAGGGTTTTCTATTGTATTATACATGATTTTTATGAATAATAATTGGTTATGTTCACAATTGGTTTATTCATTATGTGTATGATGAAGTACTCATAGATGTGGTAATGGCATGTTCAAGAGATATCAATTGAAGAGTGTTGTGTACTCTTTCATTATGTACCTATCTAGAAGGAAAGAATAGTAACCTAAGGTGGGGGGATAGTTTGCTAATGATATAAAGTTGTTTGAGTAAAGACTAGGAAATTATTATTTAACAATAACAAAAATTTGGAAGGGCTAAGCCCACATCTGATAAATTGGATATAAGGACGGTGAATAAGAGTCATACATATGAGCATAAATCAATGAGGTTAAGGTTTGGTCAAATTGCACATTATCAAGTGCCTAAAAGCAAATATGAGTGTCTATAAAAAACTACATTTCTAATAATAACTTTTAAGAAAAAAGTAATGTAAAACACAAAACATAATAACTTATTTGTTGATATATTTTCCCTAATAACTTTTGAATGATTTGAGTATAATAGTGTGTTTATTTTCATCTATGAAATTGAGATTGAACATAGGAGTCTACAGTTGAACCATGAAACAAATAATTGTGGTGATGAATCTTTTGGAAGTAAACTCTATGTTGGGTCATCTCTCTAATGAATAATGTTACATATATTTGATCCTAATAATGAATAATATATCATAGAGAGCATTGATTTACTCCAAAATATGCAATATAACCTACCACAAATCTCATAATAGACTAGACACCTGAATTCAATATGTTCCTCTGATTCTAATTCATTATTGAAAAGTTTACATAGGTGTTAATGTTGAAGAAGAAAGGCTCTAAATCCATTCAAAACTAATGAGAGCATACCCACAATTTACCAAAAGGAAATATCAAACCAAAATAGAGCCCAATGCACATGAGAATAATAATACCTCCATCTTCTATTTTGAAATAGTGATCCAAGTAGTCATGATTTTTTTTTCACAATGGTACTAATGGTTGTACCTAGGTTTATTTTATTTAGGAAATGGAGATCTCATCCCTAATGCCTCTTTGAATACATATTTTTAGCATGTATGAAGAATTATTAGAAATGATATTTGAAGGTAACTAGTTGATATAATTATAAATTCTCTATAATAAAGATGTACATTGAGCATACCAAGTGTTCTTGATCCTTTATTCACATATATTCATTGATTATTGAAGATACTTGAATGAATGTCTATTATGCCTAATTATGTCTAAAAAATAATTAGCATTAAAAATAGATTAATCATTCTTTACAATTGTATCTGGCACCTCTTAATTTTTCTCTCCATTTAAATGCCACATCATCGCTATAGTGGGTAATAAAAATAGTGATTTCATTGACACATGAATGCCAAGTGAAATATATTTTGAACGAACAAAATTATTGGATAGGTTCTATTTCTGTCAATTTACCTACAATTAATTTTCTATGCCAAAGGATGGTGTTAACAGTCAACCAACTTAGAGAGATAGATCTCATTTCCCTAAATGTAATAAATTTGTAGTGGTGAAAGACAAGTGTTTTAAGGAATGTACTTATGAATGGAAATAGATCTAGAGGAGGGTACGATTTTTTGATCTACACTTAAAATTGGAGCACAATATAAAAGAACATAATAGAGCAGTGTAATAAATATTGAGGTGATCAGGGGTTGGTATCAACAGTTTCAATCCATAGTATTCAAAGTTTCTCTAGGTGAGAAGAAATATGCCACAAAAATAATAACATCAATAATTTCCCTAGCCATCCTATAACGAATATGCCCCTAACGTTACTAAGCATAAAGTAGCTACATCCAACTAGTACATAAAAAACCATTACAGTGCTCATGACTAGATGTGCTATAAGAAATAATTTATATTTATTAAATAATAAAGTTTTATTATTTACTATCCCATCCCTCTTGGTGTACCTTGCTTCTTATCACAACAACTCTCATGGTGGAAGAAAAAAACATCAAAGGAACAACATGCATTACATGAGGAGGTTAAATGATTAATCTATTGTTTTACTTGATATGCCATAGTTTTATTGTTTTATGTATGGAGGAATATTTGAGTGATAGATCTCATTTGCTTAATTATAATAGCTTTGTAGAGGTAGAAGATGAGTGCTTGGGGGAATGCAGT
Source organism: Torreya grandis (assembly GCA_037957365.1). NCBI lineage: Eukaryota > Viridiplantae > Streptophyta > Pinopsida > Cupressales > Taxaceae > Torreya > Torreya grandis. Next base: position 4,843,992 of record JARHVA010000009.1, read on the forward strand.
TGGGAATGGAAATGGACTCAGAGGAAGAAGAGGATTCGAATTTTTGATCTATATTTATAATTGGAGCACAAAAAATTTGAGAAATGTAAAAAATATTGAGGCAATTAAGGTTTGGTATCAACATTTTCAGCCCATAGCAATCAATCTTATTTTGGTGAGAATAAAGTGAACACCAAAAATAATAATATCAAAAATTGCCCTAAACCTCCTATAGTAAAATCTCCCTCAAAAATTACAAAGAATAAAGTAGATATGGCCAAATAATGAAGATATTACATGAGTGCAAGGAAAAGTACAACCTTATTCTCTCTTTCCTTTAGGTTATTTCATATCTAAATTAAATGGATAAGTTTCACTTCACCTTCTAAATCCCCCCTGCTTCTTTGCATCTTAATTATTTGATCGGTTAGTTTGTTGTAGAGAGGTTAAATTTGAAATTCATTTGAACATTTTTTGAAATTTTAACTATAAAATATGATAGAAATGTTGTAAAACTTGTATGTGATGAAAGGAGGAATTTGGGTGGATTGTCAAAAATAATCTTAGCATATAACTTTATATCTATGTTGTTCTTAAAGATGAATAGACCTAGCTTTTGAAGAATAGTGTTGAATGGAAATCTAGAGGGTTGATCATCAAATTCAACCCCTTATTGGAGTCCTCTTTTAGAACTCATATTTCACTGATAAAGGAACACATTTTTAGAAAATGATGTGAAAAAATGAAGAAATTGAATGAGTAAATGTAAAAATGATGTGCAAAAGTTAGAAATGTGAAGAAAATAGATATGGCCAAATAGTACATATAAAACCATTACAAAGCTCAATAAAGAGCTAATCTACCTTTTAAATGTCATTCCCCTTTCTTTGCTTTGCCTCCTAATTTTGTGCCTTAATTGCTCTACAGGGTCATCACAGAGAGGTTAAATTTAAAATTCATTTGAATGTTTTTTGAATTTTCAACCATAAAATACAATGGAAATATTTTTAAAAATCTATGGAATGAAAGGGTGAAATTTGGATACATTAATTTTAGATTCACTAGCACAACTCATCATTTATCTCTTCTTGATGATGGTTCATGGAGTGTGAATCAAAATGTCGATTGAAAAATTCTTATACAATTTTATCCAGAAACCCTCATAATCTTAACATGACTCCTTTTTTAATAATTTAATTTTAGAATCTATTATTTAAATTTAATTTAAAATGCAGAAATGAAATAACTCTTCAATCCATTATTCTAATCAACAACCACAAACCATGAAAAAAAAATCTTAAGAATTTAATTTGTGTCCCATTACATGGTTATAATTAGTATTATAACAGGGTAACAAATGAGGCTGATTTTATGAAATGCCGATGTAATATAGATGAGAAAATTACAAAATATTACATGTGAATGGTGTTGTGGGAACCTCCAAGATTATCCATTTGCAATGGAGCTTCTAGGCTATTTCCATTCTACGCGTTGTGGAGATACTATCAGAGTTGTTGCCAAAATCTGGATAATGCGAGTGTAATGGAGACATGATCACATGAGTTGTAGCAAGTGCACACCACATAGATGCTAACACAATTTGAAAATAACACAAGAAGATAAATTGCACAAGATAAAATGGAGAAAACCAAAATCTGATTAGCATGAGATGGCCAAAGTGAGGAATACATATAGGAGAGTACGAAAGTAACTCCTCAAAAAGTGGACAAGGTACCCCTAGAATAGACAGTAACTCCTCCATGAAAGGTGGTGACAAGGTGCTAAGAATAGAGAAGTAACTCCCATCAAGGGAGTTACCTATGACATTCTTATGACACCTATGACACATCTATGACACACACCTCCCAATAATCTAGCCTATCCCACAAATGTAGGAAAACTCCATGTATGCACAAGAAATACAATTTCCCTAATTAATAAATAGGGAAAAATAAAAATCTACACTAATACCCCCCATAAGCACAACTTAGGTGGGCAGTGTGAAAATATAAAATGGGTCCCGACAACTAGGCCTGATGAGGTACCCATGTACAAATGCAATCTCCCATGAGATAGAGAAAAGGAGAAAAACCATAGGAAAAAACTCCACCCCAAAAGAGAGACATAAAAGAGAAGAAGAGGCTAGAAGGCCCCCCTAAAGATGATGCTGCTACAGATGTAGACCGCACCCCAAATAGAGCTCGTAGATGAATGAACTTGCTCTCAGTGAAAGGTTTGGTGAAGATGTCGGCAACCTACTCCGAAGACTGGCAAAATATCAAGTCAATGACTTGACTATGAATAAGCTCCCAAATGAAATGCATGTGAATCTCTATGTGCTTAGTCTGCTGGTGCTAAACTGGATTCCTGCAAATTTGAATGGTACTCTGGTTATCACAATAAATGATGGTGGGCTGCCCGATAGGAATGCCAAACTCAAAAAGAATCCCCTAAAGCTAAATAGCCTCAGTAGCTACATTAACAACTCCCCTGTACTTTGCCTCTATGGATGATATAGCAATAGCATTCTGCTTCTTGCTAGACCAACTGATAAGACCAAAACCTAGAGAGAAGCTGTAACTAGAAGTGGACTTGTGAGTCTATGAATCACCAACCTAGTCTAAATTTGTATATCCAACCAAGTCAACCTCTATGCCAAATCTGTAATGAATCTCGTATCTATGTGAACCTTGTATGTAATGCAAGATTCTCTTAGTTGATTTCCAATGCAACTCATGAGGTTCTTACATGAATCTGGAGACAAGTCCCACTGTATATGAAATGTTGAGCCTGGTGTGAGTCAAGTAGATGAGACTACCAACAAGTTGTCGATACCAAGTGGCATCAACCAATGGTGAAGAAAAATTAGCCTCAAGCTTGACTCTCGATAGAAAGGGAGTCGAAGATGGCTTGCAATCAACCATGTGAAATCGATCCAATAAGTCAAGAGCATACTTAGGCTATGCAAGAGAAATCCCTGAATCTAATTGTGAGAGCTTGATGCCAAGGAAGTAGTGCAACAAACCCAAGTCTGTCATGTCAAATCTATCCTGAAAAGATGCCTTCACCACTGCAATAGCTGATGAAGAACTCTCGGTGATCAAAAGGTCATCAACATATAGAACCAAAATCAAGAGCGAATCATCCTGCCACAAGAAGTAGACATTGGGATCAGAATGGCACCTAGTGAAACCCATTATGAGAAGGAAGGAATTCATCTTGGCATACCAAGCCTGAGGGGTATGTTTGAGGCCATAGATAGATTTCCGAAGTTTGCATACTAAGGAAGAATCCTGAACAAATCCTAGCGGCTGCTCCATGTAGATCTCCTCCTCCAGGTCTCTGTGAAGAAAGGCACTCTTCACATCCATCTGATGCACATCCCAACCATTTGTTGTGACAATATCCAAGGTGAGTCAGATAGAAGTCATCTTTGAAATGGGTGCAAAGGTCTCTGAGTAGTCAATGCATGCCACCTATGAGAAACCCTTGGCGACCAATCGTGCCTTATACTTATCAACCAACCCATCTGCTGAAAACTTGGTTCGATATATCCACCTACATCGAACCATCTTTCTTCCCTTAGGAAGTGAACTCAAATCCCAAGTGTGATTTTTGATTAAGGAAGAATATTCTTCCTCCATAAACTATCCCACTCAGGTACCCTAGATGCCTCTCAAAAAGTTTGTGGATTAGAAATTGAAGCAAAGAAGGCATGTGGATCTCTCTGAAAATCCCCCTAGTACATCTATCATCTACGAGATCTCCTGCCAAAGTGATAGCACTCTTAAGTGTCTGTCTGGCCCAAAGTGGCCTAAAAGTGGGCGAGTCAGGTGCTAACTCGTCATCCTCTAACTGACTAGAGGTGGATGACCCTGCATCACTATCCTCACTGTCTAAACTCAAAGAAGAAGAAGATGTCTCTGGATCAAGAACCTACTGTGGCTAATCTGAATCTAATGAGGAATCATCATGAAGAAGTAGATCTGATGAGGGAGAAGAAGTTTCAAGTGTTGAGTCTCTAGGACTCTCCTAGAAATAGACACTTCTCTCGATGACCAACTCATGAGTGACTAGATCTAGAAGGTGATATCCCTTAATACCATCCAGATATCCTACAAAGATGCAAAGCTTGGACTGACGTTCCATAGCTTTGCATTTCTTCTTCAAAATGTAGGCCATGGCTGGGTATCTAAAAACTCTAAGGTGCTCAACATCAGGTTTCTTTTTATGCCAAGCTTCAAAGGGTGTTATCCATTTCAAAGCTTTGTGAGGAACCCTGTTTTGAATGTAGCAAGCATAATTGATGGCTTCAGCCCAGTACTGTGGTGCTAAGGATTTAGAGTGAATCATATAGCTACCCATCTCTTTCAAGAACCTATTCTTGCATTTTGCAACCCCATTCTGTGAAGGACTGTAAGTGACTGTGTGCTGCAAATCAATCTCCTTTGTGGTGCAAAACTGCTCAAACTTGATGCTGACATACTCCCCTCCATTATCAATTCGAAGAACCTTGATGGATTGCTCACTCTGTTTCTCAACAAGATCCTTGAAGTCTAGAAAAATTTCAAACACTTCAAACTTTTGTTTGAGAAAATATATCCAAGTGTACCTAGAGAAATCATCAATGAAAGTGAGGATGTACTTGGCCCTTGTGAAAGATGGTTTGGGAAAGGGTCCCGATACGTCACTATGGACTAACTCTAAAGGTTGTGAAGCCCTACAAGCTTTGCCTTTGTCAAATTTTTCTTTGGGATGCTTCCCAAGGGAGCACCCCTCGTAAAGTCCTTTTGAGAATTGGACACGACGCAAGCCAATGACCATGTCATTTTTGCAAAGTTGCTTAAGGTAGCGGTAGTTAAGGTGGCCAAACTGCTCATGCCACAATTTGCTAACTCCATCTAAATGAGTCAGCAATGCTGTTGGAGAAGAATCTAATGCAAAATGTGAGAAGGTGTATAACCTAGCTTGGTGATCTACCCTACCCACTACCATTGTAATATCACTATGCAACTCCCTAATAGCCACTGAATCTGGTGAAAACTCAACTCTCATGCCCTGACCAATGTGAGTGATTTGGTACACTGATAGGAGATTGGTTGAAAGAGAAGGAACACTTAGAACATTATTGAATGTTCCTCCTTCCATTTTAACTAACCCTCTCTCTTGAACAAAAATTAAAGTGTCATCACCCAAACTAATTGAATTCATGCTACAAGGCTCTAAAGATGAAAACTCAACTAGTGAAGAGCCCATGTGGTGAGAAGCACCTGAGTCGATGACCCATGAAGATGTAGAATCTGCCGTAGCTACAAGGGCCTTGCCCTTTTCTTTCTCCTTACCCTTGCCTTTTGCCTTGGTAGAATCTTGGGTAGATGAATTCTGCTTGATGGACTCAGGAACACCTATGTTGTTCTTCTCTAGAAGATAAGTTAGGTGATCTATTTGTTTCTTCATGCATTTGTGTTCATCATGCCCTATCTTTTTACAATAGGCACACTTAACCTCCTCCTTCTTAGGTTTGGCATTGGAGGATGAAGACTCAGTGTTGTTTTTGGTAGGATTGGTGTTTTCTTTCTTCTTCTCCTGGTCCTTGTTTTTTTTCTTCTTCTCCTTTGTTGAAGTCTTGTCCTTACATTTTCCAGCTATCAAGGCTTGGGGTTGAGTAGACTTCATTGTGCCCATTTTAATTAGTTTATCTTGCTCCCTAGTCAAGTTGGAAATGAATGAATCCAAAGAAGGCATTTTTCATGTAGTGCCAAGGGCACTTTTGGTGGCATGGAAAGTGGAGACAAAGACTGAATAACTTGGACCTAACTTTGCGAGAATAGAAAGTATGAGTTAATCATCTTTCTTCTCTATCCCACATTCTTTCAATTGAAATATAAGGGCCTTAAACTTAGTGAAGAAGCCCTGTAGGGTGTCAAAGTTGCTAAGACTTAGACTTACGAGTTCATTTTTGAGCTCATGACCTGTCATCTCATCAAGCTTCTCAAATAATTTTTCTAAGGTGTCCCATATGTCATTAGGAGTCTGAGAGGATTTTAGATGGAAAAGAAGTTTTGGAGACATAGATAATCTCAGTAATCCATAGGCTTCATCACTACGGTTGTACCACTTGACCTTTTCAGCATCAGTGTTGGGTTCTACTTCAGTACCCATGGTGATCTTATACAACCCTTTGCTTCTAAGAATGATTGACATTTTAACCTTAAATTCATGATAGTTTAAGGGTGTTAGGGGTTTCTGTTGATAAGAATCTATTTTTAGCTGAATTTAGGTGAAGTTGTGTTGATTTCAAGTTGTGAAATTATGCAGAAAAGAGAATGAAAGCAAAGATTTGCAAGTTGTGAAAAATAATCACACCCCCCCTCCCCAAAATATTGAGCCCCCCAAAATATGCAAGTGTACACTAAAAATATATCAGACTTAGCTGAGAATGTGTCTTAGAGAAATCAGTGCAAGACTAAAGCAAACAGGGCGTCAGACTCAGCGGAAATGCATCCTGAGAGACCCAAATTTTTAGCACTTTATAAACTAGTGCATTTTTGACAAATAACAAGCCTAAGCTATGGAGAGTTGAATTAAAAACACTTTTGAAAAAAATGGCACCCAAATCTGAGCTACCATTTGCAAGATATTAAAGGTTCAATTTTCTCGTAAACTAGTGTTTTTACAAAAAAACCACTAAAACATTAAAAAAATGCCTATTTTGAGAGAGAAAGTGGCCTTCCAACCACTTGTTGGATTTGGTAAGAAATGAGGAATCCAAAAGAGGTTTTTGTGAGGGTAAATTGGCCTCTTGCCAACCCGGGCCTCACCCTTCGTCTTCGACAGGTGAAGATACAAGTTTTAATTGAAAACCCCCAAATTACAAAACTGTCTATAAAACTAAATATTCAGTCAAATTGACTGATTTTTGTTTTATCAAGTAAATTTTAACTAAAAATAAATGAAGCATAGATAGAATAATGGATACCACGTGTCCAAGGGGTGCCAAATCGGATGCCAAGTAAGGAAGGGGCATCCAAAAGCAAACAGTCCAGAATTTTGACTCAGAAAAGACAAAAAAATAAATGTGCAACCTGCTGGACGCCGTACTACCTTCTTGGCACCTTTTTGGGCAAGAAAATACGTTGTAATCTACTGACTTCAATGCACAATAGGTTTGGGAAGAAAAATACAAGAAAAAGGTGCCATATTCACAAAAAAATAGACCTATTTTGGACGCCGTATAGCTGATGGCGTGGCTGGAAGGAAGGACTTCTGCTGCTGGAACTGAGGTTGCTTAGAGCTACTCCTCCCTCTACTCTTTGCACACAAAAATGGTGCCTAGGCTAACTGTTGAACTAGCTCCTGAAGTGAAGACAACCAAGACACCCAAAGGCCAAGGATTCCCAAGAAAACAATACCGGAAATGATATATATATTTTATTTTAGATCAGATCTAAAAAATTAAAAAAATAAAGAGAACTCCATTTCTCTTGATTTCAAAATAAACTAAAAGCATAACCATACACAGGATTACCGTTCTTGCTCTGATACCATATCGGAGTTGTTGCCAGAATCTGGATAATGCGAGTGCAATGGAGATGTGATCACACGAGTTGAAGCAAGTGCACACCACATAGATGTTAAAGCAATTTGAAAATAACACAAGAAGATAAATTGCACAAGACAAAATGGAGAAAACCAAAATCTGATTAGCATGAGATGGCCAAAGTGAGGAATACATATAGGAGAGTATGAAAGTAACTCCTCCTCAAAAGGTGGACAAGACACCCTAAGAATAGACAGTAACTCCTCCATGAAAGGTGGTGACAAGGTGCTCATAATAGATAAGTAACTCCCATCAAGGGAGTTACCTATGACATTCTTATGACACCTATGACACATCTATGACACACACCTCCACATAAGCTAGCCTATCCCACAAATGTAGGAAAACTCCATGTATGCACAAGAAATACAATTTCCCTAATTAATAAATAGGAAAAAATAAAAACCTACACTAATAGATATGCCTCTCATTGCGCTCATTTGGAAGATTACCCTATCCTTCGTGTCTCTGTACACACATGATATCCTTTATCGATTTGTCCAAGGGGGCAAAAAAATCTTGTACAGAAACGATGTCGATTCATTCTAAACTATTCGTAACAAATCTCAACCGTTCAACACTTTTTTCTAAAAGTTATATCAGTTGAAGATTCTTGGAAGGTAAGATCAGGGATAATGGATGCAGAATATTTATGTCATTCGTAAGGGGACAACTTATTAGTTTTAAATGAATGAAAGATTTTAATAACCTTCACGGGACCACTTTGGTCTTAGATTAGTCTATGAAACCTACAGCTTTATAGTTTGTAATAAAGTTTTTTTATGTTTGTATTATTAATTGATATAGAATTTAATCTATTAGTTTTATTTTAAAAAAATTATATTGATACTTTGAAGTATGATTAAAATTGAAATTTAAGTTAAAAAAATTATATTGATACTTTGAATTATAATTAAAATTGAAATTTAAGTTAAAAAAGTTATATTGATACTTTAAATTATGATTAAAATTGAAATTTAAGTTTTCTTTAACTTTTTTAAGGATTTCAAACATAAACATGTTTTTAAAATATATTTATAAAATAATTTTTTGAAAGGTTTTTTTTGTTTTTTATTATTATGTCAAGGTATCTATATAATGAGAACAATATAGTTGTAAGTTTTAATCAACAGTGAATAATGTTGTTGTACATGGTGAGATCATGATTATTATCACACTTGTTTATGTTATTAGCTCAGTTTTATGGGAAACTATTTTTAAAAATTCTATGTTGCAAGGGATCTCGTGTGTCTTGCAAGAAAAACAAAAAAAAAAAACATTTACATAATTTTACAACCATAATCTATCTCTAGAAGCTTCACACAAAACATTACAAAGGCGTGTATTCAAACAAAAAATATCCCATTCATTTTATAAGCACAGAAGAATTTGTCCAACAAAACAACTAAACTACATCTTCTTGAGAAAGTCTCCTGTAGGTAATTTTTTTGCCCTTACCTTTCCTTTTTCCTTTTTTATACTTAATTAATATTGACTTTTTTTTTTGTTTTTGTTTTGTTTTGAAATATTTTTGTTAAATAAATCTTGTGGCATGAGTTATGCAAATTTTTGGTTTGATTAATGGAATAACACATTATAGAGGATGGTCATGCACCAAGCTTTACCTAGTTCTTTCACTTAGCAATTAACACTTCAGGAATTCTATTAATTGACATTTGTTGTTGTTTTGTTAATTGACAAGGGGTTTTGCAGGGCCAAGTGGAGGACATGAAACTATTGGTCATAAAGAACGTAGGGAAGCAAAAGTGTGAAAGAGAAGGGGAAAGGGAGTGTGAATATCTAATTTGTGAGGAAGTTAAATCTCAAATTTAGCATAGAATTTATATTATTGGGTGATACCAATGCTAACAAAATGTCAACTACATGCATGGATGGGGGTTTGTCTCTTAGCATACTCAGGGATATTATTGAAACAACCTATTTTTCATATAAATAAATTGTGGAATGTATTTATTTATCATATATTAAAATTTTTACAATCTATATATATTTTTATGTATATAAATTATAGAATTAAATTGGTACAAATGTGAATATTAATATCTAAATTTTAATATTAGAATTTGATGTGTTTATCTTGTATTTGTCATATAGATATTAATTAATGATTTTATTTTATTTTTTATAAATTTTCTATTAATTGGTGATAGATGACCTCAATCTAGCTCTACCACAATGTCAAACTTGAAAATATATTTTAAAAAAATGAGCTTTACACTATCACATGTCCAAAAATAATACAAAATTTCAAACTAATTCTCCTAATAATAAGTTTTTTTTTAATATGATGGTCAAATGGATGTCAATTGTAAGGCTGACATAACCTATAATGATTAAATAGATGTCAAATTTAAAATTAAATTTAGTTTATAATAATCAAATTAAAGTCAAATTTAAAATTAACTATTAATTGTTAACATCTCACTGGTATTACACCTTACCACCACTCTAAGTTTCCATTGTAGGGTGCACCTCTTTGTATAAATATGGCTAAACACTAGCAATTGTCCCCAACGGTGCAATGGTCTCATTGATAAGAGGTTGATAAAATTGTTGAAGATAGGTCTCCTTCTAGTTTTCAAAGTGCCCAAATGAGCTCAAAGAATTGTAATGACCTCAACCAATTATTTATGCAATTATATTTAGATCCAAAATATTCTCCCAAATTTTAATATAAAATATATGTTGCAACATTGTAATAAATTCAACACAATTTTATATTAAACCATTGAAATATATAATGTTGTTTTTTCACAATTGTATCATGAAACCATTCAATGTTTGCACATAAAATAAAATATCACCAAAATGTAAGAGATGAATTATATAGATGAAATATACAAAGAGATTCTGAAATAAATCATAAATTACAACAATACATTTAAATACATGATTTTGAAAACCTCTTCTTCCACACTTGCAAGTGATGTATTTTTTCTCCCAAATTTTCATAATAGTATTCACCACATTTTTTCTCAATCATTCATAGTAGTACATTGGTTTCGACTCATTTGCATTAAAAAACACCACTTTAACAAAACATAAAGTCCCATCGTTGGTGGTGTAATCACACATAACTTGCATAAAAATGATTTTGAAATGACTTTCTCAAACTCTTTGACCTAACAAAACACTCACGTACATACACTAGCCATAAGAATAAGTGATTGAAAAAATAACACAAATTACATCCACCTATTTTCATTAAGATGACATCTATTTCAATCATGTAATGGGAAATTAAAATATTTGGTGGAAGTTATAGATTGCATTTATATAAGTGACATGCCATTGAACTTTGCATATATATTTGGCTAGGCTTCTTCGAGTCCATCACATGAAATACCCTACCATTACCCCTCATTATGACTATGTAGCTCACTTTGAAATATTTCATTGTCTTAATGTTTTATATGGCTTTGGCCTACCCCACCACTTCGTCATTGCTCAAGCTCGATGTGAAATAAAATTTCTCTTCCGTGCACAACTCATTACCCATCTTATGAAGGAACACACTTCCTCATTTTCCATAATCACCTCCACCAAAAATATCATATTATTATTGTTTAATGATGTAAGTATGTGTTTTTAACATTTAATGAACCAAGTTTTTTTATGGTAGTTATGTATTCTCAACATTTCCCTTCAGATTATTGGGCAGCTTAGAAAAATAGAGAAATACCACCAGTTGTGAATATTTCATGTATTATGAAGGCATCTCAGTAGTGAAGAGCTCTAAATGATTGTGATTTTTGGGATCAATAAATATAAATTCAAAATTTGTATTATCTAAATAATTCTTTGGGCCATATAATGAATTTCAAATGCACCTCACTTAAGAAAATACCTAAATGATTGTAATAGTTCATTTCCATCACATGAAATACCATATCATTACCCCTCACCATCACCACCAACTCACCTTAAAATATTTCACCACTTTCATATTTTATATGGCTTTACCCTCCCCACCACATTGTGTAAGAATTATTAGGCAATCAAAACCACACTATGTAATAAGAAACTACATCTAATTATTTTTGGGTTCCTTTTCCATGTTCCAAATATTCTATGTTAACACACGTTAGGAGTACTCCCACAAGCATTCATAACATTTAGATTTGTGTATTCCAACATATTTTTCTTTAAAAATCCAAAGCTTTATCAACAAATAGATTTTGTGTGCATCCTACAGTCATAGCATGTCATGATGTTATATCTTGTTTAAACTCGTTTTGGAGCAATTTTTCTATTAAAAAAACAAAAAAATTATAGGAAACTATTTATTCTTTAGATATACCTAAGTGAAAACTACTTTTCCCTATTAAAACGTATAAGCAAGAACTTATAACATTTCATGATGGTTATCCATTCAACATTTCAATTCAAAATTTATGACAAACATCTTTAAATAAAGAAGCATCAAAGAGTAAATATATATTTATATAATCATTCATAAATATTTATGTTTAATCTTAAGGAATTTTTGACAATTCACAAAAAACATTCTACTTCATTTCATACATTCTTCAAAATATTTTCACTATATATTAAGATTAAAAAGCATAGATAAATTCATATGACCATTAGATTTAATCCCACAAGTTCTAAGGGGTTCAACCCTCTCCTATAATTTGAATTGTTAAATTTTTAGAAGAGTGATATTTTATTTAGCACACTTTTTAATGAAGTATTTACTTAGTTTAATCTTATTAATTGAAGTGCAACTATTTCTATAATTAATTGTGTATAGTTCCAGAGCTACTAAGCTTATAAAAGAATTGTAGGCTCCTAAAAAATAATTTCGTCAAAATCCTAACTACTTGTTAGGAGTGATCATGCATTAATTGATGATCTCCATAAATTATGTTGGCTTATACCTTATGCATACCAAACTAGAGTCTACGTATTCTATTTATAGGTATATGTAGCTTTGGTCAACTTGAATTGATTGCGCTACCTACCGAATCAATTTTTCACAAGGCTTATGTAATCGTAGTCTCTTTCTGCCTTCGTAAAAGTAATAAGTTGGCTTTTTGAGTGCACACAAGTTGTGTACTTTGTGTGTGACATCCCTCAAAATTTGGAGTAACCATCTTTAAGTGATGCAATATTTCCCTTATACCTAAGATTTTCCTACATCTTACATTCTAGCTAGTTTGAAAAGTGAGCTTCATCTTAAATATCAAAGTTTTTGAGAATATGGCCATAACAACCAATCTCTGGGAGGTCTAACCATGTTGCATCCTCTTTTACATGACTGATACACTTTTCTAGGTATTTCTTGAATTCCTTCCCACATGTCCTTTTATGACCCTAGAGTTCAACATGGCCTATATTTCTTTTTCTTCCTTCCTAACAATTGCACCTTCCAATCTAGTACCCATGCATATACTTCCTTGTGTGCTTAGTTTTTATGAAACTTATGCAAATCAACCAAATTGAATATGAGTGATATGTCTGGTTCTTATGGTAACTCTATTTCATAGGGGTTTATTGAGAATTTACACAACACTTTACATGGCCCTATCTTTTTCATCTTATGCTTATTATAGGTTCTGCTCATAAATATTTCCCTATGTAAATGCACAAATTCTAGGCCTCTTACCTCAAATTCCATGTTTTTTTGTCCCTTGTATGCAGCCTTCTTATACTGGAGAGTACTCTACTCCAAATTTCTTCAGATCTCCTCATGTAGATCCCACATATATTTTGTATAATACTCCACTTCCTCACTCCTATGATTAATTTAGCTAATATTACTCAACATCAAAACTCCTCTAGGACTACTTTGAGTCACTATATGGAAAGTTACTTTCACACTACCCCTATTTAGAATATTATTTTATGTAATTTTTTCTTATGCTAACACTAGGTCCCACTGTTTGGGATTATCACCTACCAAACATCTGATAAAATTCCAAAGGATTTTATTTACTAATTCAATTTGTACATTTATCTATGGATGATATTTTGAATGAAAACTTAGCTTTATTCCCATCATCTTCCATAGAATTCACCAAAAATGTCCTATGAACTTGGTGTCCCTCTCTGACACAATACTGTGGAGAAATCTATGCAGTCTTATTACTTCCCTAAAGAATAGTTTGGTAACAATTTTATCACATCACTTGTATTTTTGCACATGATAAAATGCATCATTTCTTAGAACCTATCTACCATAACAAAGATGGAATCATTTCCCATTTGTATTCTCAGCAATCTCAACATGAAATCTATGCTTATATCATCCCAATGCTTCTTTGGAATTGATAAGGGTTGGGAAAACCCCATGTTTTAGATTTTTATTTTTACCAGCATAATCTCACTTCATAGGTAAGAGAGCACTTAAAAGGGGAGTGTGGGAAAAAAATAACTCTTTTTTACCCATCAAATGAAAAACCTATCAGAAGTAGAAATAAATTTTCCTTCCAAAAGAAATAGGTAGTGAAAGTCACCTTCATCAATGATGGGACATCACAAAAAATAAAATTAAACTAATTAATGGATCCCTTTCAAAAATGGCTTGAGATAAGATTGACCATTGATAAGGGCTCGAGGAAGAACATAAATGCAAGTCTAGATATTGGGCTTGATATTATAATACTAAGAAAAATTACTTTTTAGATTTTATGGGGGCTTTGGAATCTTGTCTAATCAGTCAAAGGTTCTTGTCAATTGGTAAAGATTAAGTTTTCACTGAACTTACCACAAGAGGACAATGATGCAATTGATGTCAACTAAAAATGTTTCTTCTTTGAGTGTGGAATGAGTTAGAAATTTTAAGTTTTTACCATGTGGCATTTGGTCTAAATAAATTCTAATACCTATTATCGATGCATTACTAGTGTATGGTAGTAAAAAATCAACTAGAAGACATGTCATATTCAAAATCCACTAATCCATTCAAATTTGATCACGGTTGGTTATTACTCTTTCTCTCTTCCATTTATATCTAATGAATAAATTGCACGAATAAAAATAATTTAGTAATGGAAAAATTAAATCCATTTATCTCTAATGAGTAAATTACATGAATAAAAAATAATTTATTAATGGAAAAATTAAATGAATAAAGAATGACAGTTGTTGGGTGGAGATGCTAGGACTCCACAACCCGTATAAAGAATTGTTAATGTATAAATCTGAAAAGGGTTTTAGACCAAATTTTTGCAAGAATGTGAGGAAGGATCCCACATAGCCAAGAGTAGGAATGTCTGGCCATTGAGTCCATGGGCATTGTCGTTAACCCTTGTCATTGAATCCACCAAGAATTAACCAAGGAACCCTGAATAAGCCCCATTTTCATACATGCTAGGACACACTGACACCGCTTACAACAAAGCCTCCACTTTTCCTTGGAAGTAGCCTATTTTAAACAGGTTCTTGACTACTCTTGCAATGCTCATCATAATGTTTATCACCATCCCATTAATGCCCACATCACCATTGGGAAACAACAAAAGAGGGGTCTAGGGACCATACATAGGTTGATGAAACAACCATGCAAATTACCTTGAGAACTGACTTGATGAGTTTCCCACCCATGTGTATGCATATGGGATGCCCTTTGTGATGCCATCAGCTCTGGCACTAGTGTAGAATCCATAAGAATTCCTATATAATTTCTCCATCATTACATACTCTGATGTTAGCACCAAATATATCTCTACTCCAACATTGCCATTGCTTACTGATAGATCTTCAAATTTGATACCACTCTTCACCAACGTAACAATGTCACTTCTTTCCAAGGACCTGCCCATGGAATATCTTTCATCTAGCTTATGTTTCCCTAAGGATAGCACTGGGTTGGAATTAGTGTTGGAATGGGCAGAGCCTTTGTATCCCTCTGTTATTTTACACTAGGTGGACATAGAGGGAGAGCCTAGATTACTATTTCTCATTGGGCCCAATGAATGTACAAAATCTACCACAATTGCACACTATGCAAGTGTGAATTTGCCATACCAAATGAGATGAATTTTGAGGATCACCCTAGTGGTGAGCAGAGGGCCTTTATGATATTTTAGAACAAGAGGTTCTTATTTCACCAGAGTAGACAACTTCCTTGAATGCACCCTAACATCCACTACTATCTATAATGTCATCATACCCATACACATACACAACACCAGTAATCCCTTAACAATGCTTTTACCTCATAAGAGAGCCATCTTAAGCAGGTAGGGTACCTAATGAATGAGGTTGATTTTATGAAAGAGGAGAAAATTACCAAATATTAGATGTGAATGGTGTTGTGGGAAGTGATTGGATTAAATACATAGAGAGACCCATGAATGAAAATGATTGATAATGATAATCATGCCGTTGGCCAACTCAGTCATAGTTGAGTAATTTGCAGTGGACCTTATATGCGATGTGGACTATTTTCATTCTACGCGGTGTGGGCTTCTTAAGTATGATTTTTTTTCAACCTCCTTAAAAGTAACCATGAATCATTAATAATCAGCCCAATCAAGGTGGATCTTTGGGTCTAAATATTAAAACAGTCAACCTAGGTGAATCTTCAATCCACTCCCAAACAAATCCAAATACACCACATGTAAGAAACATGACTCCAAAAGTTGAAATGCATAATTTTATGGGAAGGATCCCCTTACTTGGGTCAACCAAATGGATAATGTTTTTGATGTACATCAGATCTGATATGGACATAAGGTGGTTATGGCATCCTTGTATTTAGAGCCAATGTAGTTTAATTAGTTTTGATGGCTTTATGCTTAGAAGAAAAAGAAGGGTCTTAATGTTACTTGGTCAGTGTTCATAGATGAGATAAAAATGCACCACTATCATAGTGTAATATAAAACTAATTTAACCAATTATCATAGCTATGACAATCAGATTTAGTTAAAGACTATATTCAATAATTTTAGATCTTATTTTTGAGGGTGGATGATATATTAGATGACAACATGAATGATTTCTTCTTGGATGGTCTCAAGGATATAATCCAACTAGATGTTCTAATGTTTATTCCAAGCACTGTATCTAAATCAATGGTATTTTCTCATAGGGAATAATAAATAGATATGGTCAACCAAAGTGATTTCACTGTTATCAAAGAGTGTTTGGGTCCCACACAATCCTCACCAAATTATAGAGAAACTTGTAAAAACATTATGTTTTAATTGTGATATCAATTGGAGCAAAGGTCATAAGTGTGCTGATAATAAGTTATTATATATTGTAGCAACCAATGATGATTAAGTTGATGCGACCAAATTTAGTAAAGAGGAAGGCATGCCTAACTCAAATTCTAGTAACATTTATACAACACCATTGAGATTTGTTCAACATTGAGGGAAACATTATTTTGAAGTGAGAGGAATGTTAAGCCCTTGACGTATGACACATTCTTCATTTGTATTTGCATTCATGAGTTAATTATTACTTTAGGCTGACTAATCAATATGTAAGGGTGGGATGAATGGGTGTGGTTGTCCCCATTCATTCTATATATAGGGATGATTTTGGTTCACTCAAATTAGGTTATATGTGAGTTATATCTTATTGTAAGGATTTTGAGGTTGCCCCCTCAAAGTGGTTTATCATATATTCTATTATATTTTAGTTATGTTGTGATTTATTACTTTAATTATGAATAAAGTTCATTACAAATCTCCATTGAAGAGATGGACTAATTATTGAGAGTTTTTTTGAAACTTCTAAGGATGTTGTTAAGTCAATAACTTTATACAAATTAATATTATGAAATCCTTGTGATTATAATATGGTGTCTTAAAGAGGTTACGACCATCATAAGACATATACATGAAGTTTAAATTATTGTCAAAATATTTGATAAGGGTTAAACTAGAGGAATTACATAGTAATTAAAATTATATAAATATTCTAAAGATTATTATAAGATAAAATTTCCAATTAGGAATTGATAAACCACTGTTAAAGTGCAATGTAATGTTTTGGGACAGCTCCTTAAAATCTTTTGAAATTAGGTCACAATAAGGTTATATAAAATTTATGCACGTGCTGAAAGTAACTGAGGAAATAAGTTAAGTACTTAAATGCTATAAAAAAAAAATGGTTATTCTAAATCAAGGCATATTGTGATAGAGGATCATTTTATCCATATTTGGAATTGTTCATGGGAATATTAAACAAGTTAATCTTTATCCATATAATGAAAAGGAAGTTCAATTGAGTTATATGCATGGGGTTAGAATTGATAATTTTCCTTTTGAAAACTAAGAACAAAAATGTTCTAATCTAATTTTTTTAACAATAATGTTATGCATAGGCTAAGGTCATGAACCTACGATGAAAAGGTTTAATTTTCTTAATAAATAATTTAAAAGTAAACCTAGTATAAGTGCACCTATTTCTTGTAACTATTAAAAAATATTGAGTCCCTTGAACTCATATGACGTACTCATAAAAATAATGGTTGGAAATGAAAGATAACCTTGAGTCAATGTTCTAAATCAAGTAAGATCCTTAGATAAGCATGCCTTGACATGTGATTATAACCCTACCTTGTAGATTGGTAAGATGTTCCAAAATGGAACATAAGTATGGTTGTTGAAACATATAATGAAGCTTAAACATTTACCTTAAGAATTTCATGCCCAAATTCATGCCTCTATTTATTTATGGATTCAAAAGGTGTTCCAATGCTTTTAGAAATAGTCATTTTTCCTTGATCTTTGCCTATTGCTTGTGAATTGGTAGATCTTACTTAAGCAAGATTAGTATGATGATTATTATGTTAAATTTCTAGATATTTACCTTTTGCAAGTTCCAAAGGGTTCAAACCTCTCCTATAATTTGAATTGTTAAATTTCTAGAAGAATGATATTTTATCTAGCACACTTTTTAATGAAGTGTTTATATAGTTTAATCTTATTAATTTAAGTGCAACTATTTCTACAATTAATGGTGTACAGTTCTAGAGCTACTAAGCTTATGAAAGAATTGTAGGCTCCTAAAAAATAATTTTGTCAAAATCCCAACTACTTGTTAGGAGTGTATCATGCATTAACTGATGATCTCCATAAATTTGGTTGGCTTGTACCTTATGTGTACCGAACTAGAGTCTACATAGTCTCTTTATAGGTCTATGTAGTTTTGGTCAACGTGAATTGATTATGCTACCTATTGAATCAATTTTTCACAAGGCTTATGTAGTCGCACTCTCTCTATGCCTCTGTAAAAGTAATGAGTTGGCTTGTTAAGTGTGCATAGGTTATGTAATTTATGTGTGACATTCCTCAAAAATTGGAGTAACCCCCTTTAACTGATGTAATATTTCCCTTATACCTAAGATTCTCTTGCATTAGACATCCCAGCTAGTTTGAAAAGTGAGCTTCGTCTCAAAAATCAAAGTTTGTGAGAGTATGGCCATAATGACAAATCTCTATGGGGTCTAACCGTGTTGCATCCTCTTTTACGTGACCATTACATTTTTCTAGGTATTTCTTGAATTCCTTCTGACATGCCCTTTTATGACCCTAGAGTTCAATATGGCCTCTATTTCTTCCTTCTTCCTTCCTAACAATTGCACCTTCCACTCTAGTACCCACACCTCTGCTTCCTTATTTGCTTACTTTTTGTGAAACTCATGTAAATCATCAACATTGAATATGAGTGACATGTCTAGTTCTTCTGGTAACTCTATTTCATAGGGGTTTGCTGAGAAATTACACAACACTTTACAAGGTCCTTTTTTTTCATCTTAAGATTATTATAGGTTCTGCTAAAAAATATTTCCCTATGTAAATGCACAAATTCTAGGCCTCCTACCTCAGATTATTTATTTATTTGTCTCTTGTCTATGGCCTTCTTGTACTAGAGTACTCTACTCCAAATTTCTTCAGATCTCCTCATGTTGATCTTGCATAATCATCCACTTCCTCACTCATGTGATTAATTTAGCTAAAATTACTCAACTCTAAAACTCCCCTAGGACTACTTCAAGTCATTATTTGGAAAGTTAATTTAACAATACCCTTATTTACAAGATTATTTTATGTAAATTTTGCTTGTCCTAACACTAGGTCCCACTATTTGGGCTTGTCGCCTACCAAACCTCTAATAAATTTCCAAAGGATTTTATTTATTACTTTAGTTTGTTCGTCTATCTATGGATGATATTTTGAACTAAAACTTAACTTTATTCCCATCTTCCATAGCGTTCACCAAAAATGTCGTATGAACTTGGTGTCCCTCTTCAACACAATATTGTGTGGCAATCTATGCAGTCTTATTACTTAGCTTTATTCCCATCTTCCATCGTTTCCCATTTGTGTTCTCAGCAATCTCAACATGAAATCCATGCTTATATTGTTTTGATGCTTCTTTGAAATTGATAAGGGTTGGTACAACCCCATGTTTTGGATTTTTATTTTTACCAACACAATCCCACTTCGCAAGTAGGAGAGCACTTAAAAGGGGAATGTGGGTAGAAGATGACTCTTTTTTATCCATCAAATGAAAAATCTATCGGAAGTAGAAATAAATTTTCCTTCCAACAAAAATAGGTAGTGAAAGTCACCTTCATCAATGATGAGGCATCACAAAAAATAAAATTGAACTAATTAATAAAACCTTTTCTAAAATGGCTTGAGCTAAGATAAACCATTGATGAGGGCTCAAAGAGGAACATAAATGCAAGTGTGATTATTAAGCTTATATTATAATATTAAAAACAATTGCTATTTAACTTTTGTGAAGAGTTTGAAATCATGTCTAATAATCAATTAAAAGTTCTTGTCAATTGATAAAGATTAAGTTTGACTGACCCTAAAAAATCACTAGCATATTATAATTATTATAATGGTCAATTCACAAATAAATAATTTGTAATTTCCAACAATTTTTGGGATGATATTAGTAATCTCGAATGTGATTTTGAGTTTGAGTTTAGCACTCATCTTTATAACTCACAAGAGGACAATAATGCAATTCGTGTCAAGTAGAAATGTTTCTTCTCTCAATACTAATGTGGAATGAGTTAGAAATTTTAAACGTTTACCATATGACACTTGGCTTAAAGAAATCTTAATACTTATTATCAACGGTAATCATGCCGCTGTCCAGCTCATTAACGGTTGAGCAATTTGCAGTGGAGCTTCTACGCGGTGTGGGCTATTTCCATTCTACGCGCTGTGGGCTTCCTTAAAAGAGAGACAACTCCGTTCCGTCTGGACGCCTCCCATTGCGCGTATTTGAAAAATTATCCTATCCTCCGTCTCTTGTGCACACAGGATATTCTTTATCGATTGGTGTAAGAGGGCGAAAAAATCTTGTCCAGGAATGGTGTCGATTCATTCCAAACTGTTCGGAACAAATCTCCACCGTTCAATTTGTTTTATTTTTAAAAAAAAATTCTCGGTCGACGGTTCCTGGAAGGAAAGAGCAGGAATAATTAATGTTGGAAATGTGACAGGTGTGCTTTATTATATCGTAAATTTTAATTCACCTATTTTATTTATTTATTTTTATATATGTTAATTATATTTTTTTGGGGAGTCAACTTATTTAAGGACAAAGGGAAAGGTTGTAATTGAATATGAAAATAAATGTTCAATTAAGTTGACGATAACCTCAATTTAAATATAAATATTTTTAATAGTTTTTAATTAAAATTATGTTTTTATATAGATTAGGTATATAAAATGTTTTTTCAATTTAATATCAAAGATTGAGGGGTATCTATTCTATTAAATTTTTTTAAGATATGATTTCAATGTTATCTCTTCTCTTTTTAAATATCTTTCGGGATTTGTATTTTAGTGGATGGTTAGGCAACACCTTTTATAAAAGTAGATAACAATAAATTATTAGTCAACTTTGTAGTGGTCTCCTCTTTACAAAGGTTCCCATTAGAGATGCTATGGAAGTAATTAGGTCCAATACAAATGAAAAAAAATGTTAAGTTAGTTGCCATATTCTTGAATTCCACGTTTGTCTCTTTCAAAGGAATTTTCTATGAGCAATGTGAAGGCATGGCCATGGGCTCACCCCTCTCCTCGATTGTAGCCAATCTCTTTATGGAAAAGTTTGAAGACATGGCTCTTCACTCCTTTCCTCTCTAGTCAAAATAATGGAAACGATATGTAAATGATACCAATCTATGTTAGCCACATGGTAGAGAGAGTTTAGAAGCTTTTCACGTGCATCTCAATTGTTTAATGTCTAATACAGAAGGTAATCTTCCTTTTTTAGATGTACTCCTATTGCGTAAAGAGGATGGATCTCTTTCTAAGAAGGTCTATAGGAAAGGAATCCACACTCGCCTCTACCTACATTCCTCCTCACACCATTACCTAGCCCAAAAAGCAGGGGTGTTAAAAACTCTTGCCATAGAATAATAAATTGAACATTTAAAATTAGTTTTCAAAAGAAATGGTTACAAGGGCAAGTAGATTTTAAAGGCCATAAAACAAGCCAAGGACAACCTCGATAGGTACAGAGAGCCTCCAAATGATAGCCCCATAGTGTTCCTGCCTTATGTTGAAGGAGTTTCAAATAAAATTGCTAGAATTCTAAAGTGCCATAATATAGTGACTACCTTCTTACCTATCAACAAGTTAAGAATATCTTTAAGGTCTGCCAAAGAACCTACATTATGCAGTGGGGTCTACTTGGTGGAATGCTTGTGTGGTGTCCCTTACGTTGGTGAATCAGGGATGTCCATCTGCACTAGAATTAAGGAGCATGCCATTGATATATGGCTTGAGAGGTGTGAGAAATTGGCTCTTGCTAAACACTCATATAATTACAAACATGCAATGTGCATAGAGAAAACTAAGATTATTAAGATAAAAAGCCATTTGCAAAAATGGAAGTTAAGAGGAGCCATTAAATTACTAAGCACCCCTGTAATCTGAATAGAGACATAGGTTTAGGCATTGATCCTGCTTGGAAGCTTATTATTATTATTTTTTAAATCAATGACCGGTTCTTTTTTGACTTGGGAGAACCTTCTAGACTCATGGGAAGTAGTGCCATCTAAGAAGTCAACTACCAATGGCAAGGGAGACTCGAACACGGGACCTCATGGGTAAAGCCCACCTTCCTTACCGTTAGGTCACCGCCACAGGGACTTGAAAACCTATTATTAGCACTCTTTAGGTCCTAATTCTCTTTCACTTAATCTTTGTGCATAAGATGAAAATTAACCATTAAGCTAAAATTATAATTAAATTTTGATTTAACATATAATAAAAATTTGTAATATAATATATCAATATATCTTAACAACAAATTAAATATTAATAATGTTATTTATTAGTTGTGCATAAGAATTAAAATCAACCAGTAAATTAGAATTAATCTTAATATTTAATAATATAATTTTTAATATAATAATATATTAATAACAAATTAAATAAATAATATTTTTCATTAGTTGTTTCCAACATTAGCCTTATTAACAATCTCTTTGTCACTTGGAGGTTTGAGCATTTACGGTAATAAAAGAGGTGGGCACATATTTCTTTAACTAATAGCTACTCTTACATTTATTACCTCCGGTGATGGGTGTTAGGTTTTTAACTACTTAAGGAAGCTCGGGGCTGTTGTTCCCTCATTCTTAATTTAGGTTTTTCTGATGAGGGATCATGGGTGGTGATCTGAAACATTGATGTTAAGAAGGTTTTTCACATATTTTTTCTCAAAAATCTTCGATTATTTTATGGACTATGAAAACATCAAATCTCTTACCATTTACACCATCATCCTCACCGTTGGACAACAAACCAATTGATATATTTATAATAGTTTAATTATACAACAATCATTGTGACAAATTATTGGTATTCTTTACATAAATTAATTATCGGTTAAATTTTAGTCCATCTATTTTTCTATTTTTTGAAGTCAATTAAAATAGGGATAAAGTTGTCCATCTTATTACCTCGAAAAAAATTATATATATATTATTGACATTCCAAATTATAGATTTTAGCAATAATCATTCGATTGATTACCATTTGCATTTTTTTGACATTTTTTATTCTAAACCTTTAGAATTTAAATATTTATGGATATTAGACTCCTATAGTATTTAAGATCATAGTTACCATAGTTATAACTTGTAGATCATAATTATTGTGTTGGTATATGCATTATTTATAGTTGTATTATCAAATGCAAAAAAAAAATTGATATAGATTTTCACTCTATTGTAGCATAATTAATGTAAAGTCGAATGGAAGTATTTTGCAAGGTATGCTCAACTTAATTTTTTTTATTTTCTTTGGTTGATATTGATATTGAAATTGTTTATTGTGTTATATTAGATGTGTGATTTTGCTTAGTAAAACAATATTTATCCAAGATTTTTTTTAATTTTCTGTACTAGATAGTTGTAATTGGGAAGGACAATATCTTGATGGTGTGATTGTAATTGGGAAAGATAATATATTAATGGTGTTTATAGGTCACATACAAATAACCCTCATGAGTCAGATTCAAGGAGTTATTAGGAATTCAAAGAGTTCAATGTTATCTTATTATATTTAATTATAGAATCCAAAATATTTACTTATTTAAATGGAAGGGCATAATCCCAATAACAATTTAAATTTATTTTAGATGGTGTGAAATTAGGATTTTACACCTCCAAATGCATGTGGTGCAACACGTCTCATAAATAATGTAAAAAAATTATAATTTATTTCATGTAAAAAATCCACATTAAAATAATTTATTTTTTCATGTATACTTCATTTCATCAATTCTTCCAAGTAGGGATTAATTTTGACACTCAACAATACTTATAAAGTAAAATTTTAAAGATGGTTATCCATTCAACATTGCCCTTCAAAAGTTATGACAATCATATTTGAAAAAGGAAACATCAAAGAGAAAATATATATTTCTATAATCATTCATAAATATTTATGTAAGATCCTTAATATTTTTTGAGAGCCCACACAAACTTTTATGTTTAATTCTATGTGATCTTCATAATATTTTCACTATGTTTATTATAATTAAAAAACATAAATATATTCATACTACTATCAATTTTAACTCTTGTAATTTCTAAGGGGTTCGACCCTCTCCTAGAAGTTGAATTTTGAAATATTTAGAAGAGTGATATTTTATTTAGCATATTTTTTAATGAAGTGTGTACTTAATTTAATCTTGTCAATTAAAGTGCAACTATTTATTATAATGTTTCATCATAAAAGGGTTGCATGAATATATACTCTTGAAATTGAAATTAAGACCAACCCTTTAAATTTTATTACTACTCATGAGTGTGCTTCAAAAATATTACTAGCACAACCCAACTATATGGCTAGGAGTGCACTTAAAAGGGTTATGTGGGCAAAATAAAAACCCATCAAATGAAAAACCCCTTAGAAGTAAAAATAAATTTTCCTTCCAAGAAAAATAGGCAGTGAAATTCACCTTCCCAAATGATGGGGCGTCCCAAAAAATACCTTAGAATAGTTTAATGGAAGTCTCTGAAAATGGCTTAGGCTAAGATAGACCATTGATGAGGCCTTGAGCAAGAACACAAGTACAATTAGGGCTAATGGCCTTTGGTATGATGCTAATAACAATTTATATTTAGCTTCAATGGGGGTTTTGTGATCTTGTCTAATAATAAATTGAAGGTTGTTGCCAACTAGTAAAGACTGAGTTTGGCCTAAGCTTAAATAATTATTAGTATCTTGCAATCAATTTAAAAGCTAATCAACATATGGATAATTGATAACTTCAACAATTTTATGTTAATATTAGTCGCCTTTAATGTGATTTTGAGATTGACACTTATCATTGTAACCTACAAGAGGATACTTATCATTATAACCTACAAGAGGATAATGATGCAATTGATGTCAACTAAGAATGTTTCTTCTCTTAATGCTAATTTGGAATGCGTTGGAAATGTTAAGTCTTTACCATTTGGTGTTAAGCTTAAATAAAGCTTAATACCCATTATCGATGTAGATGCACCAAAGAAGTGGGGTCTCTCAAGGGGGTCACCCCTTCTTAACATCAAATTTTAAATGATTTTAACCACCATGGAGATGAGCATTGTATTTATAGTGAATTTTTATTCATTATGGAGATAAAATGTTGGGGTTATGTAGTCTTTATGACCCAATCATATGCAATGGCATAATGACATGACCAAATTTAGGTAATATCACATTTAAAACATACAATAGTCAAAGTGTCATTGACTATGTTGGAGAGTTTTCAATGATGTCATGGATGTGTCCTAGTGAGTGGATGAAGTGCCTTGATAGTCTATGTGACAATGACAAAGTATGCAATGTGCTTGTTCTAGTATGCTTGAAGGATGCTTGGTTGATCTTCAGTTTTGGCATAGTTTGAGATGATTAAGGATGAATTTGAAGTATTGAGCATGTGCAAGGGGTCATATTAGTGGTTAAAGATGATTATATATCTTGTGTATATGATTAGAATTCACCCAATTCATCATTGTTCTTATCTAGATATTTTTGGTCGAATAGCAAAAAATCTAAGTAGGTAGTTTGATGATGTCATAATTGCCACGTGTAGATGAGTAAGGGGGAGTTGATCATATGGTTGTGATCACATTAGTCCCTAATTCATATGTACAAAGTTTCAAGTCTAGCAATGAAGCACAATAAAATATATGCAAGTGCAAAGTTAGGCTCTTAGGCATTTTGACAGTATTTTTCCATACTTAGCCAAATTTGTAATGTGGCAAGAAGAGAAGAGTAAGATTTTTTTTGGTGGCATATCTCACACGAGTGGATATTTCAGGAGAAGGTGATCATATGGGTTTATTCAGTTTTATGCCTAGTTGATTTGTGCTAACTTTCAGGTCAAGCACTAAAGCGTGACAAAAGATGTACATGTTCAAAGTTGGCCTCCCAGATAAGTTTTTGACATAGTTGGCTATGTGGTAGAAAAATTTGAATGAGAATTTTAATGTTGATATATCTCACACATGTGAGGGTTCCAAGAAAAGATTGACACATGGTTAGATTATCCTATGTGAGAAGATCATATGGTCCAAATTTTATAACATGCACTTGAGCGAAGTAAAAGGTATGGAGGTACAAATTTGGCCTTCTAGACAGATAAGAAATGGTCCCCATACTTAGTCATTTTTTCACGATGTTACAGATCAAGACCAAGTTGAGATCCAATGGTGTGCAGGAGTTCATACATATAGATCTACAGTGTGTATCAAGTCAAAGAGGTCAAAGTGTTTGATGCTTAAACTAGGTAAAGATTGAGTTCCTTACAAAAGTATCAATGGAGCATGCTTATTCCAAGATGTTTGGATGTTGTGAGATGCTACCAAGTGTTCGAGGTTTAATGCTAAGTAGAGATAAAGATTGAGTTTCTTCTAAGGATCAATGGTGAGCAGGTGTTCATACTAATCAAGATCAATAGTTCACATTAAAGGTAAGAGTTCAAAGTGATAGTTGTTTAGCATTGCTAAAGACTAAGCTACTTATAGAAGATTAACAGTGTGCATTGAGTCAAAGTTGCCAGATTACATGAAATGAAGTCAACTGATTCAAAGATTAACATTTGATCATTAGCATACTGTGTTAAAGTTCAAGATTCATACAATAAGATTGACAATACATGTTTAATCTGAGTAGCAGGGACTCGAGATGATAGCATGGCATTTGAGGTTTAACTGTGATTGTTTGCATTTGAATATTTGAATTTAACAAAGGAAAAGACCAATGTCTAGTTTTTGAGCCATAAATTTTGATCTATGCAAAATTTGACCATGGTGTAAAAATCAAATTTATAGAGGACTCCAAGATGCATTTGGAAATATGAATTTTAAGATCTAAAAATGTGTATAGTGAAAGTTATGAAGGTTCAAATTTGACTATGTGTTCGTGTATATTCTGTAAGTAACCCGAGAAGGTTAATTGAGCTCGTTCTGATGTTGTTTCAATGTTTAGCTATTGGAACATGTTTTAGACTCCATGCAAATCATTTGTTTACATTATGAAGGTTTGACCAATTATATGAAATATTAACATTGGTTTAGAAGGTGACTGTATGTTCTTTCATAGTGACTGTGTGTACAAAGACATGTTTGAGCTAATTGTGCTTAAGTAGAAGGGTACTATGATGGTTTTTGGTACTTAAAGAAGACCTATAGATAATTTGGAATGGTTTCATGTATTTTTAAAGTGTCCCTATGTTTTATTTTGCTCAGAGAAGTGTCAAAGAGCTAAATGGGTCTGCATAGGACCAAAAAGTGACTTAGGCCTATTTGAAAGTATGTTGTGCTTAAGTGTGACCTATGTTAGATGCCTTAAGGGTGAAGGCATATATTGTGACTGAAAATAAATATTGTGATCTTGTTAATTCATGATTTCTCTATAAATGGTGAAACCAAATGTGTTGGTTTCTAGACTTGTGAGTGAAACTAGTGCAAGGTGTATGTGAGAGTTTTGGAGCGAAAGAGAGGTAGAGTGCCTAGTTATTGATTTAATGAGTAGAGTAGATTGAGGAATATGTGTATGACCTATAGGTTATATTTATAATTTAATAGGAGTGCTCTTATAGTTTGAGGATATGTGAGGAAGTCTGAGTGTGCATATGAGGATAGTTTGAGTGAAGAAGGAGAGAGATTGTGGCATCCCTTTGTGAGAGGCTTGTATGAGATAGGAAATTTGTGTAGGGGTTATATAATCAGATATACATCATCAGGTGTTGAAGACATCAGTTCTAAGGTGGAGGTGTTCAAACGAGGGTCTAAAGGACTTGATCTTCCTTAGGGGTAGTTTTTTCTTGTGAAATAGGTGTTTCACTAAAGGCCTTTGGTTACGAGGATATGATCAAGGTTTTTTGGTATAAATGAGTTTAATAGTCTCTTGTTTGTAATTTCTTATAGGAAAAGTAGTCAATGTGTTGCAGGTTTGAGAGTGAGTTTTATTCCCCATGAGGGTTTTCCATAGAAACTATGTGTTATGTGTTTGATCTTGTGTATGCATTGAATGAATGAACTCTCTTATTAATGTTTCTTGATCAAGTTGGTATATGTTGATTGTTTAAATAGTTTTAAAGGATTGGAATTGAGATTGAAATATTTGGGTTCACTAATTCACCCCTCCCTAGTGATTTTACCTCTAAAAAACTATATTATTTTCTCACTTAACTTATATTAAGACTGGTTAAGTGTTTAACCCTAAATTTAAATGGTGGGATAGGGTTAAAAAAATATAGAATTACTTCTAATACAAGGGTGATAAACTAATCTAGAGCAGGTCAATTAATAGAAAAATTAGATAAATAATATTATGAATTTATATAATTGAGATTGTTAAAAAAACTTAAGTGAAACTATTGAAAGATATTGTAATAAATAAGAAGTAATAATACTTAGTTGATTTACTAGTGCAAATAGATCTAGATTAGAAATAAGTGTAACGTATGTAGGATTAATATTATAGATTAGTTGTTAGATTTTGGAAATTGTACTTCCATGGCTACAGACACTACTGTCAGATTTGGACACCACCATCGATGCTAATATCCAGTTGTGACACATGTGTCTAATACAAAATAATGATCAGATTAGGATGCAACCAACTTTATTATTATCATTTTGTCACCTTTTTGTTGATGTATTCAAATATTAGATATAGTTTGTCACTCTTCATTGATTGATCAAACCCTAACCCTTTACCCTTAGAATGAATTTTGTTAAAAAATGGATTAGTGGGCTCATAATTTTGAGTTGCTCCAAAGACCCCTATGTTAATGGACATTGCTTACTCAATGAATACTCCAAGGAGGGCATTAAACTCATGTAGTTATCCCTATGTATGGGAAAGTGTGTGCATAATGGTGCAATATACTATATGATGATGCATGAAGTGATATACCTTTTAATTTGATAAATATCACTTATTGGTTACACTTTGGATGCTTCAGACATGTAATATGACTGCTCCTATGCTTGATATAGAAATAGGGATAAATAAGGTAGAATAGAGTGATTGTGTAGTTGATTGATTTAGCTTTAGTAGGTGTTTACTCAGTATTTACTACATGAATGATGAGAAGTCTTAGACTTGTATTTATACCACACATTTTGAAAATATCTCACAGTAAGATTCAATAAGTCAATTGGCCGACCCATGGGTTTCGATCATTTTGTAATTTGGATGAATTTTGGTTACTGGATACTAGATAAGGATTTAGACACTACCATTGGTGGGAGTGTCCCTTTGTGGTCGGTAGTTTCTAGAAGACTAGAAAATAGATACGGATCTAAAACTAATAGTGAATGATGATTATCATGTTTTAAGCTTTCTTTGTAGTACAAGAGACCTTGGTCATTAGAATGATATGGATCAAATCAATAGATATACATTTAGGTATAATGAGATGGTGAATGTAATCATTTTAGTAGTAGGGAGGTCTAGAACTGAAGAGTAGAGCCTCGATTGATATTTGTCAAATGTACAAGACTGAGATGCTATAAATATTCAATTTTACTATCTACATGAAAATGTAAGTTGGTAACTAATCTAATACCATAATTTTTTTTTAAAAAAATCTCTACATCGTAATACCATCATGACTCGTGAATATGGATAATTATATAGAATTACCCTTAAAAAATATTTTACAAAAGCAATGTAAAATTGTATATCTTATATATCTAAGTAATTAGTAAATAGTAATATAAAAATATATGTAATTCAAAATCCACTAAATTTATGCAAAATATTAAGACCCAATAGTGCAAGGAAATGAATAAAGCAAACTTTATTGCTTTGGAAATCATTTGACATGGTGCCCATAAGCAAACTTTGGAATAGGATGGAGGAACTTGGAGTTTTGAATAAGTAAATAACAACACTCCACATGCTTTAAGATCAAGTTCAAACCAAGATTATAACACATGAAGGATCATCATAATTATTTTAAATTGAAATTAGTGTCAAACAATAATTTTTATTATTCCTCACATTTTTTGGGCTATATATAGACAAATTATAGAAGTGGATAAGCAAATTTGGAGGTGGGGTGTTCACTTAGCTAGTTATGTGGTATAACTACTCTTATATGAGGATGACCTAATCTTAATTTCAAAAATAACATGCAGTTTGAGATACCACTTAAGGGCCCTAGAACATTTTTTCAAGAGGATGTGATGTAAGTAAATAACAACAAAACCAAGGTCTTGATCTTTTCTTTGTGCAGAAAAAAGAAGTAAATAAAATTCCTTTTTGAAGGAAGCCCTTTGGAAGTAGTGAAAGAATACAAGTACCTTAGTATTGATTTCCACAACAAGTTTAGTTAGGAGACATGCAAGACAAAAAGAATAAATTGGGGTGGAATAATTTAGACTCAATAAAAAGTACATGCTTGCTATAAAATTATAAGATTGGACAACCAAGAAGGCCTTGATTGGGTTTTTTGTCACGTGAGTGGTTCTTTACAAAGGTGAAATTTGGGGAAATGTTACGTTAAATTTGAAATGGAAATAGATAAAGAGAATCTAAAAATATTGAATCATAAGTAGCTTCAAATTTAAAATATTAATTCCATATGGAAGTTTACTAAATGAAAAAGGTACTTTCTCAATAGAGGTATAGGGTATAATTCTAATGTTACATTACTTAAATAAGATAGAGGACATTTTACTGAGTGAAATAGGGACTTTCTCATTGGAGGCATGTGTAAAACGTAGAAACGTAAATTATAAGTTATTGGATTGAACCAAAAGAACCCTCACATGCATGTTGAAGAACTCTAGTTGCACCCTAGAGCACATCAATGGAACCTTTAAGAATAATTTGTTGCACAAGTTACAACAACGAGTTCAAAAATGCAACTTTTTTGTAGTGAAGAGATAAGTTTGTGTCCTCCAACTACAATTTCTATCTCTAGGACCTCTAGGTGCAAATCTATCACTTGGAGCACATCTAGATAGACAAATTACATGTGATACCATGACCTTGACCTCCAAACCCATTTGGAAACATGTTTTCACTACTATTCAGGAGTGTGGAAACACTTACAATAAATTTTGTCAAAGTTGAAGTTATAGTTGTAGAACTCTACCTCTAGTGATTTGTGGCTTGAAACTGGCATTTTCATCCAGTCTAGGGTGGAAAATAACATCTAGGACTAGGTTATTGACCTTCCATCACACCCGATCAAGAGACCCACCACCCTTTCTAGCCTCAAGAATGCCCTTCCCAAAATAAGAAAAATGTAGTTTTTAAGCCTAACTTTAGGCGTGCATAAAATAAAAACCATAAGTCATTGGTATAAAATAGAAGAAAATTCACGTGTATGTCAAATCCCTTTAATTTCACCTTGGATCATGTTGATGGAACCTTCAGGATAAATTTGTGGCACAAGTTGTAGTGATGGGCCTTGAAATGTAACTTTTTTGCAGTGAATAGACAAGTTCTTGTCCTCTAACAAACATTTTCATCTTCAAGACTTTTAGGTGTAAGTCTGCCACTTGGAGAACATCTAGATAGGTGAATGATGTGATCACATGACATTGACCTCAAAACCCACCCGAAAGCATGTTTTCACTATTGTTTAGGAGTGTGAAAACACTTGCAACAAATGTTGTCAAAGTTGAAGTTACAGATAGATAAATCTACCTTCGGTCCTTCATGGTTTGAAACTGATAGTTTCATCACATCTGAGGTGGAAAATAATGTCTAGGACTAAGTTCCTTGCCTCCCATCATGTCTGATCAAGAGACCCACCAACCATTCTAACCTAAAAAATGCTCTTCCCAAAATAAGAAAAATGTAGTTTTTTAACTAACTCTAGGCACATGTAAAACATAAATCATAAGTCATTGGCATGAATTGAAAGAACCCTCACATGTGTGTTTAATCCCTCTAATTTCATCCTAGATCATGTTGATGTAACCTTCATAATGAATATGTATCAAATGTTGTACCGACGGTTCTTGAAATGCAACTTTTTTACAATGAAGAGACAAGTTCTTGTCCTCTAACTGGTAATTCCACCTCTGAGATGTCTAGGCGTAAGTCCATCACTTGAAGCATGTTTGGACATGGAAATGACACATGCTCCCATGACCTCAACTCCAAACCCACCTGAAATCATGTTTTCACTAATGTTCAGGAGCATGGAAACACTGACAATAAATATTGTCAAAGTTGAAGTTGCAAATGGAAAAATCCACGTTTGATGATTCATTGCTCACAAATGACATTTTCATCACATCTGGAGTGGTGGATAACATCCAGAACCATGTTTTTGGCATTCCATCACACCCAATTGAGATACACACCACTCATTCTGGCCTCAAGAACGACCTTCCCAAAATAAGAAATATGTAAATTTTTAACCTATCTTCAGGGGTGCATAAAAAGGAAACCATAAGTCACTAGCACAAACTGAAATAACCCTCATGTGCATGTTGAATCCCTTTAATTTCACCCTAAAACACATCGATGGAACCTTCAGGATGAATTTGTGGCACAAGTTACAATGATGGGTCCTAAAATGTAATTTTTTTTACAGTGAAGAGATAAGTTCTTGTCCTCCAATTGGTATTTCCACCTCGGGACATCTAGATGCAAGTTCATCACTTAGAACATGTCTGGAAAGATGAATGACACATGATCCCATGACATCGACCTCCAAACCCACCCAAAAGTGTGTTTTCACTATTGTTCAGGAACGTGGAAACATTGAGAACAAATGTTGTCAAAGTTGAAGTTGAAGTTGAAGTTAGAGAACTCCCCCTTTAGTGCTTCATGGCTGGAAACTAGCATTGCTAACACGTCTGGGGTAGTGGATAACATCCAGAGCCAGGTTCTTGGCTTCCCATCACGCTCGATCGAAAGACCCACCACCTATTTTAGCGTCAGTAACACCCTTTCTATAATAACTAAGTACTTGTATTAAACTTCTCTTAACTTCAAGCATATAAAATTATTTACTAACAGTGCCAACCACTTAAAAGTGAAAGCTTATTTGGCACCACTAAGCTAAAAAAAATTGTTAGTAAGTAACTAAAAATGAAATTTATATGTATTACCTACAAAATCAATAAAATTTGGTAAAATTAAATACATCTACATTTGACAAGTCAATATACCTTGGAATTTCAATTCAACAAACCACTAAGATCTATTTTAAACTTGATAGTAGCAAGAATAGTTTCATGGTCTAACTCGTGAACTTTCCATAGATTTTTGTTTAATGGCCTTCCACAATATTTGAATTGAATATTTGTTACAAAAACCAAATTTGAATAATGTAGTATCTTCCCATGCTTTTCAAAGTCTTCTATTTGATTAGTCTTCTTGGACACTGCAAGTTCCTCCCTTGAAGCATGGATTTCATGCTCCTCCAAAGGACAAGGTTGAGGCATCACACTTAATGTCATCTCCAAACACAATGAATGGGTGGGAACGAAATACTACCACTAAGATGTTTCATTCTTACTTTTTGAATTGTTGCAGTCTACGATCAAATGACCAGTGTTGAAACAACTATAACAACAAAACAACATGCCTTCATAGTCTAGAGGCTGAGATCAGAAACAATCTCATCAATTTTAGCAGGTAAAATGTAGTGGAGGTGGGGTCAATTAGAAGAAGTTCGCCTAAAGAGTTTCCAATCACTTCGAAGCTGATTTCATTCCAAAATTGAAGCTCAGTAACAGTGGGCTGTTTCCATTCTACACGGTGTGGGCTTTTCTTAAGAGAGACAACTCCGTTCCGTCTGGACGCCTCCCACTGCCCGTATTTGAAAAATTACCCTATGCTTCGTGTCTTGTACACATATGATGTCCTTTATCGATTTGTGTAACAGGGCGAATAAATCTTGCGCAGGAGTGATGTCGATTCATTCCAAACCGTTCGGAACAAATCTCTACCGTTAAAAAAAAATTATTTTAATTTTTAAATTTGTCTCGGTCGACGGTTGCTAGAATGAAATAGCAGGAATAATTAATGTTGAAAATGTGACAAATCGTAAATTTTAATTCACTTTTTATTTATTTTTATTTATATATATTTTTGGAGTCAACTAAAATAAGGACAAAGTGAAAAGCTATATAAATGTTCAATCAAGTTGATGGTAAATATTTATAATAGTTTGATTTTATAACAATCAATAATATGAATATAAATTATTAGTATTTTTAATTATTAGTTAAATTTTAATTAATTAATTTGTTTATTTTTTAAAGATAATTAATATAAAGATAAAAGTGTTTATCTTAATATTTTGAATATATATATATATATATATATATATATATATATATATATATATATATATATATATATATATATATATTATTGACATTTTAATTCACAGATTTTAGTATTACTTATTCAATTGATTAGTATTTATACTTTTTTTAATATTTTTTATTCTAAATTTTTTATAATATAAATATTTATGGATATAAAAATGGTTTTGTTGGTCCTTAGATTAGGATGAATAGTCGGTATTCCTCAAATTTGGTGTTTCTAGTAGATTGGGGTCTAGTCTGGGGACCATTGCATTCTGTTGCATATCATCTAGTACTCTCCTTTAGTCTTGGATGGTAGAATCAGAGTCTAAGACTCATAGATTTTGCTTGTTAGACCCTGTTTTACTTGACAAAGAAGAGGAACTTGTGGACTACTCAAATGATCCCCTTGATGGGAGATACATTTTCTTTGAGGATATTTGGAGGAAATCATTACCCCTTAGGTTTGGTTATGGTTTTCCCGAAGTAATGAAGGGGCAGTATCACACACTTGTTCAAGTTTCCTCCCCCTTTTTGGGCAGTTCTAGGGGTGGTGTAGGAGACAGTAGATTGGCTTAACCCAGAAATACTTTGGGTATTTTTGCTTCTATTAGAGTTATAGGGAGTAAGGATTAGCCATATCAATTGAACTGTACACCAATTATTCTCAAAGAATTTGCAACTCCTAGAACTAAAAGACCTTTAGGGGGAGCCACAACCTACTATCTCCATAAGACACCATCTTCGATCAAAGGTGATATACTCTCTCAGGATCTTGAACAACTAAGATTCTCCACATAAATTATTAGATGCTCTAGAAGTCTAGAGGATGATTTGCACCAACAAACCCCAAATCTATCCAATGTTGGGCTTACTTTACAGTCCCCTGCGATGGAAAAGAACTCAAATATTCCTAAAAAGACTTTAATGAGGAAAGGCAGGCGGTGTATTAAGCTAAAGGGGAAACAAGTTCGTATGGGGTTTGGAGAGGATGTCAAGATGGATCATGTAATAGAGTTGTCAAATACTACTTTAACAGGGTGTTTTCTCAGGAGGAGAATCTCTGCTCACTATTTAAATAACTAGATATCTCAATTCTGGTGACCTCTCCTATCTCCCATATCCTTGTCAGGGGTTGGGGCACTTTTATTTTCAAATCTTAGAAGATGTTACTCTCATTTTGGCATAAAGATGGTTTTGGGGGTCATCACCACTTACTTTTAAGAGGTGGATGTCGGGCTTTGATCCTTGAGTGGAGAAATCCTTGACATAGCCTGTTTGGGTAAAACTATCAGGCTACTATTGGATTTTGGAGTAAGGAAGTTTTTAAAGCAATTGGGGATAACATTGGGACTTTCCTTGAGGTGGATGACAAATATATTAAGGAATCCTATAGAACTGTGGCCAAAATATTGGTTGACATAATTGCAAGAGGGATTGGAAGAGGATATAGTTTTGAAATTTAGCTCCTAGATTCATACACAATCTCTTGATTATGTGGGGGTGTCATTTAGGTGTGTTAGATGTCATACCTATGGACACCTAGCCAATGATTGCTCTCATCATTTCTATCCCAAATACTAGAGGAAGAAGTAGACTCTTGAAGCTAGTAGAGATGGGACACCAGACCATTTACATGCATTTGATATCAGGGTCTTTTCACCTATAAATATCATGGTTGATAACCACTTGCATCCGCAACAACCCTCAGTGAGATGCCAACATTTATCTCTAATGGTCGATGAAAACTCAATGATATGGCATCCAATTCCTCAATCAAGGGTTGAGGACCTTACCATGCCATTGAGTTTTCATCCCCCATTAGGATCAAGTAATGTGATGTTACTTGATCCTGTTACTATTCAACATATTTTAATTCCAAAAAATTTCACTAGCCCTTTGGTTATCCTTGTGGTGGATAAAGATGCTTCATTTCTCATGTCTATTGAGGGAAGACTTAAGATTTAATCACAAAAGGAAGGCATATAGAGTGAAGCTGATATTAATAAGACATGATTTGTTCATCTCTTAGGAGACCCTAGGAGTCCATAAAATCCTCTGGGGGAAAATCCATTCCTAGTGAGACTCCCATAGAGGATGGACTTATGAAGGAAGTTTGGTATATAATGAGTTCTTCTGAATCTATCCTTGTTGAATCTTTTTCCACCCCTAGACAAATGTGATATCCATTGAGATCTCACTTAGAGGCTGAAGCCAATAAAGTTCTTAGTATAAAAGGTGGACTAGGGATCCTGAAGAGTCCTTGCTCAAGTTTATGTAAATAACATCCATCCTTGATCACTCAGGCTAAAAACATAATAGTTTGGGAAGTTCATCAAGGAAAGCAAAAAATAATCCTAGGAGCCTTTGGAGTGGGGACTGCCTTAACAAATGGTTAGATATTCTTATATTATCCCTTAATATAAGAGGGTTGAAAAATCGCTCCAAAAAAATTATATTGAAGAGATTAATACATATACACAAGCCAAACATGATTATGATTCAAGAGACCAAGGGAGAAGGGAGTAAAGTCATCGAAGGTTTATATAAATTCTTGAAGGATTAGACATTTTTAGCTTTTGATTCCATTAGCAGCTTTGGTGGATTGATTTCAGAATGGAAGGCTTCATCCATGTAGATGGACAATTCTTATTTATTTCACTCTGGTATTGGGGTGGAACTTCATTCTCTGGATCTTGGCAAATCTTTTTTCTATTTTGAATATCTATGGTTTCAATGAGGAGAGATTAACATATTAGGATGACACATTCATCCAAAACTTACTGAGAGTTGACAATCTTATTGTTGGGGGTGACCTAAATTTCATCACCAAGAGAACAGAGGTGTGGGGGGCCTCTATGGAATTTTAGATCCATTGGTTGATTACTTCTTACAAAAATTTGAGGGTATAAATTTGGTGCATTCAACACCTGTTAAGTTGACTCCCACCTAGAGGAACATGAGAACTGGGCAGGATAATGTCACTAAGAGGCTTAATAGATTCTGCATCTCAAAATTCTCTTTTGATGGGCTCCAATAAAATCAGATATTGGGTAGATAAGAGCAGTGATTTTGATCATCTCCCCATTCTAATGTAGATTGAAAGGGGACAAAAAGCCTCTGAGCCCATTTAAGTTCAATATGAATTGGCTGAAGGATCAAGATTTCATACAAGTAGTTGAGGAGGAGTGGGCTATTTTTTATTCTTGCTCTTTGGAAATGGCTATTCTCCAATTTCTTAGAAACCTTAAGAGAGTGAAAAAAACAACTACTACTTGGGCTGCCAATAAACATCATGATGCATAAAAAGAAATATTGTCTTTGGAAAATTATATGGCATAGATCTATGCACATGATTTTGAGAAATTTTTTGATGAGGAGTCCAAAAATAGGCTCAAAACTTTGTAATTGAAGTTACAACAAAAAATGGCAGATGTTAAATCTTAGTGGTGAGTAAAAAGCATAGCACTTTGGTTGGAAAATGGTGACAAAAATACTATTTTTTTCAAAATTTTACCAAGCATCATAAAAGCAAGAACACTATTTGAAAATTGACAAACCCAGAGGGATCAAATGTGCAGACCTTTCATGACATAGCTAATCTTGGAGTCTCTCACTTTCATTAGCTTTATAAGGCCTTGACTCATGTGAACATAGAAGAGATTCTTAAGATCTCTACATTTTCTCCTAGTTTCATCATTGACGTTGATAATGAGAGGCTAGAGACTATTATTTCCAGGGAAGAGTTATTGTTTGCTTTGGCTACCTTTTAAAAGGATAAGTATTTGGGGCCTGATGGCTAGTCTATTGAATTTTATAGTGTTTTTTTAGTCTTTTTTGGGAACCCCTGATTAGAGTTATTGAGGAGACTAGGCAGTAAGGGAAGATACTTGGGGCTTTCAATTCCACATTCATTTCCATCATCCCTAAGGACATCCCAGACTCATTTGATGATATTTGGCCTATCTCCTTATGTAACTGCATCTACAAAATCATTGCTAAAATCATTTCTATCTATATCAAAGGTCTTCTTTTTGCTTCCATTTCTAACGATCAATTTGGTTTCTTGCATGTGCATCAGATAAATGATGTTATAGGAGTTTCTCAATAAGGAATTCATCCCATCAAGATGAAGAAGTTGTCGATTGTGGTTTTGAAATTGGACCTCTCTAAGGCATTTGATAAAGTGAAATGGCTCTATTTATGACTGATTTTGATTCATATTGGTTTTCACCTCCAGATGGTTAACTAGATTATGGGTCATCTTTATTCAATTTCCTTTTCCTTTCTCATTAATAGATCAACCTCAATGTTCTTCTGCCCTTCACATGTCTTAGATAGGACTATCCACTTTTCCCTCTACTTAATTTTTATTGTTGATGGGATGAGTCGACTCCTTCTCAAGGCCAAAATATTTGGATCTCTCAGGGGGGTTAAGGCAAACAGATACATCTTCCTCACACACATGTTATTTATGGATGATGTGTTTTTGTTTTATGATGTCTCTCATAAGGACATTTCTCTAATTAAGGAAACTTTGGATCTATTCATCATGGCTTCAGGCATGGTTTTAAATGTGCATAAATCCATCATCTCCTTTAATGGATTGGAGGCTCAACAAATTCATTGGATTCTCGAGGTATTCCCCTTTCAAAGTGTGGACCTCTAGGATGGACTCATGTATCTAGGATTTTTGTTGAAACCAAATGACTATAGAAATAATGATTGGAATTGGTTGATCGATAAGGTAGAAAAGCATATTTATTGCTAGTGTAATCATTGGATCTCACTTAAGGGCAAACTTACACTTATTAAATATGTGTTGGAGGCTATCCCAGTATACTATATTAAATTAGCCTATATTTCCAAAGGGTTCCTTGATCAAATTCATAAAAAAAATTTTAGATTTCTTTGGATGGGAAGTAAATTAAAGGATGGCATAACCCTTGTCAAATTGTAAGACATGGCTACTCCTAAGGCTATTGTGGAATGGGGATTAAAAGATATTCAAATTTTTAGAGAAGCTCTCATTGCCAAATTTTTTTGGAGGCTGATCACTACGAAGGATTTATGGAATCAAATAATTATTCAAAAGTACATAACACCACTTATTGTGGAAGAGTGGATCCACAACCTTAATAAAATTTGTCATAATGCTTCTATTACATGGAAAGCCTCTATTCAAGCCTTCTTTGTCATTGGTAATTGGCTTATCTGGAAGGTGGGATTGGGCATTAAAATCAAAGTGGGGATTGATCCATGGGTTGGATATAGTAGTGATTAAAAATTGCTTGAGGATTTGACTATGAAACTGGAGGGGCTGGGTATCACTTTTTTTATTTTAGGTAGAAGATCAAAATATCAAAAACCATTGGTGACATGGCTAGAAAAGTGATCTCACATTGGGTTTGGATGGGGAGGATGGTTTGAGATGGAATGCTTATGTTCCAAGATTAAAATGGAGTCATATTACACTAACTATGAATGCTGATGAGTTGGATTGGTCATTCAACCCAAAGCTAGGGAAATATTCAATTTGCATAAGTTATCAATCCAATTCCTCATTGAGGTCCCTAATGTGAGACTGTGGTGGTGGAATAAAAATTTTCAAATTAAATCTCCTCACAAAACTAAAATCTTTATATGGCTTGCCCTAAGCAATATAGCTTTCACTTGGGAAGTTCTTCAAAAAAGAAATTGGCATGGGCTAGGTAGATGTAATCTTTGATTTCATTCCTTGGAGACAATGATTCACATTCTAGTCTCTTGTCCTTATGCTATTAATATTTTGGCTAAACTAGAGGCTTATATCAGGTTAAAAGACTATTGGCAAGGCCACACTATTACTAATTCTATTGAAAATTAGCATAAAAGATTTGAGCTTAAATCCACCAAGGCACTACCACTGATTGTGTCTCGGGGTATATGGCTTGTGAGGAATGCTTATATCTTTCATGAAAAAAACATTCTTACTTTTTAATGTCTCTCTCAGATTCAACTCATTTTTGGGAACTTAAAAATCATTCCCAAAATTCATAAACAACATATTCTTAGGCATCTTCCCATTAATCTATTTATGGCTTGGGGTTACTTTGATGGAGTTTGTCAAGGCTCCCCTACAATTTGTGGTGATATAGGTATCATATTTATAAACTCCAAACACTACTATAGTTTCAAGGTTGGTTTGGGTCTTGGTAATAATAATTTTAATGAGCTAATGGCATTCAATCTTCTCCTAAGACTTGTGAGGGAGAATAGAGTGGGAACTTTACATATTTTTAGGGACTCAATGGTTGTACTCAATTAGTTTAAAGGGGAATCTAAAATGATAAACCTAATTTTACTTCCTATTCTCAACACTACTTATAACTTGTCACTCTCCTTTGAAGTTATCTCTTTCTAACATGTCTATAAGGAGCTAAACACTAAATATGATACACTACCTACGGAAGGGTTATGCGTGGACCCTGTTATTTAGGTCATCAATGAGTTTCATGATAATGTTTGCCTTTAAAAACAAATACTTTTGGTATTAGAGGCCTAAGCTCATTTTATTTTCTCATGTTCTAGAGTTGGATGACTACATTCTTATCTATTCCAATTTTTCCTTTTGGTGTCACCTTCTTGGGTGAGTGCTTTACTACTAATTATTATTTTTTAATTATTTTTTAGCTATTGGTTTTATGAAAACACATTGATACTTTGGAGTGATTTTGTTTTCTTTACTTGTTGGTGGTCTTTTGTTCCCTTTGTGGAGCTTTGTCACTATTTTCCTCTTCTTTTTCTTCCCATCTCCTATGGGCTTTCACTTTTTGTCCCTTCCTAGTGTCTTGAAACCATTCAGTTCTCTTGATCAGGATTTTCTATAGTGTTTTGGTATTGGGAGCATTTGGGTCTGTTGGAAGATCATAGGTTATGCAATTCGTTTTGTCTTTGCTTTTTGCACTGGTTCATGTGTGTTATGCCTTTTGGACATGTTTTGGTCTGATCTCTTTGCATATGATGCTTTATTTTCTCTATGTTGGTATGGGTATTTGTAGTATATTCCATTTCTTGTTCTATTTTTTCCTTTGGAATGTTGATGCATCTACGATA
Organism: Torreya grandis; assembly: GCA_037957365.1. Classification (NCBI taxonomy): domain Eukaryota; kingdom Viridiplantae; phylum Streptophyta; class Pinopsida; order Cupressales; family Taxaceae; genus Torreya; species Torreya grandis. The sequence goes on from JARHVA010000009.1 coordinate 4,885,923, forward strand.
TGTAATTTGAAATTTTAATTAATATGAAGTTATGAATTTTTTCTAGGGGAAAAAATACTTATGGATACTAAACTCGTATAGCATTTAAGATCATATCTACCATAATTATAACTTGTCGATCATAGTTTTTATGTTGGCATATGTATTATTTATAGTTTTATTATCAAATACATAAAAATGTTTGATATATATCTCCACTTTGTTGTAGCATAATTAATGTAAAGTTGAATCAAAGTATTTTACAAGGTATACGCAATTTAATTTTTGTTATTTTCTTTGGTCGATTCGATTTTTAAATTGTTTATTATCGGGTAACTGCACAAATTTGGGGGATAAAAGGGGTCACCCCGTGGACATGATTTTTTTGAAATTTTAGAAATCTAAACTTATGTAGATAATTTGAGATAACTATACTCCAAATGTGAAGATTCTTTAAGAACATGAAATGTAGAATTTCGAGTTTGGTTTCCAAAACACTATTTTTTTTAAAAAATGGTTAAGTATAACTAGGTCAAAAATCTAAAATTTAAAGAATAACTCCTATTTTTTAAAGAAAATAGAGTAGACAGATGGCCATGTGACCCATTATTTTTTTAGCAAAGTTTAATTTTGTTTAAAACACTTTGGTGAAAATTTAGATAAGATCTTCTAGTTTGTGACCTATATTTTTTTATTATTTTTCAATGAATACTTTTTTTAATGAATTTTGCAAGTAAATAGATCCTGAAAATTGACAAAAAAATGGATAGTTGGCCGTGCACCCCCTAACTACCTCAAAAAATTGAAAATCATTTTTTTTAATTGTGTGTATAATTAGGCCTAGTTTTTTTACCATATAACTTATTTTGCACTTGGATAAATGAAAAACAAATTACACGAACATGTATAATCATGTATATTTGTGGTATGTAGTGGCCTAAAAAAGGTATAATTAGAAATTAACATAGTTTGAAACCTTAAATTAGTATAAAAATTATAGTGAAGTTGTGATGGTATTAAGTTTTTAAATTTTACCATTGAAATTCATAGTGTATTTGGTGATCAAGATTGATTTTGTTTGTTTTCTATCAAAACTCTCAAACTTGGCTATAGATTGATAGGTTCAAGCCTTTGGCTCAAGAATCCAATCCATTTTTGAACCAAAAGGCTTGGTGTTTGAATTAAAATTCAAAAAATGTGATCATGTTAGTAAAGTGATCATATTAATTCATAATGCAATCACGTTTTTATTATTTTTCATAGAAAAGCATTTGAACATGTACATGAAGGCAATATTGACTTGAAGCTTATACTTGCTACTCTAAATGTTAAGTATAATCATACTTTAAATTTATTTTAATAAATATAATAAATTAGGGTTACTATGCATTTGATAAGGTTGGTCTCAGCTACATGCCTTAAAATGTGGAAAGTATTTTTTTAGAATCTAATCTAGTCAATACATTAGGCATTTTCGAGGTCTAAGTATTGATTCTAGGGATTTTAAGGCATAAATTTTGCAATTAATGTCCATTTTTGGTAAACATATAGTCATTTTAAAGGTTTTTATGACTTATAAATTAATTTTTAACATTTTTATGAGTCCTAGGTTTGTCAAAATTAAAGTTTTAAAAACACTCACTTTGAACTTGATCCGAAGTGGTGTGATTAGTGTAACATAGGTCACATTGATGACCTACACACATCAAATTTTCACTTATTCATCATCCCTCCCTCATCCCTGATCACTTCCTACTCACCCCTCATCACCCCTAATCACTCTCTCATCATTCCCCATTGTCCCTAATCACTCCTTTATTAAACCTTACTCTCCCTAGTCATATCTAATTGCTCATTTATCATCCATAATCAATCCTCCATTGACCCTCACTATCCCTCATCATCCCTAATCACCTTCTACTCATTCCTCTCATCCCTAATTGATTCATCATCATCTATCATAATCCCTAATCACTCCATCCTCATCTATCCTCATACCTAATAACTCCCTCATTGACCTTCATTATCCCTCATCATCTATAATCACTCCCTTATCATCACTAATAACTCCTTTATTGACCATTCCTCATCATCCCTAATCACTCCCTTTTGATCCCTAATCACTCTTTCCTCATCCCTCATCATCCCTAATCACACCTTCATTGACCCTCACTATCCCTCATCACTCCATCATTGACCCTCACTATCCCTAATCACTCCATCATCTGACATAAATATATACTCTAAAGGTATCTTTGATTCTAATCATATGTTGTTTAATCTATTATATTAGAAATTAAATATTTTATATAACTTGTTGTGTTGTCAATATCTGTTTATGATAGTCAATTTTATTACTGAATGAATTAGATGATCTTCCAAGTTTATAGTCAAGTAACACAAGTACTAACACAAAATAGAGTCTAAATTTTAGTTCAACGAAATAAATTTATTATGAAATTAACTAGATGAAACTTTATTTGGTTGAACCTTTGGTGGTTTAATTCAAAGGATAAAAATTAAACACAAATATCTTGTATAATTTTCACATCTGAGAATATTTGAATCTATGAAAAGTTGTTTGGTATTTCCCATTCCTGTATGACTTGAATATTGGTCAAGTTCACACATGCACTCCTTTTATGTGTAATTTATCCCAAAAAATTTATCTCTTTCATGAAAAATGAATATTTATTCTTGTTATCATAAAAATGTGTTTCTGCAAAATGTGAAACACTAGTTCAACATGGTGTAGATATCCATCCCATGTTTTCTAAAGATCAGGATGTCATCAAGGTAGATTAAAAAAATGACTTATTTAAAGGTCCTAAGGATGTATTTAAAAATATCAATGAATGAATTTTATACATGAGTAAACCTAAAATGCATAACCAACTAGTCAAGCAATCATTCCTTTAATTTTAAGAATACATTCCAAATGTCTAGAGGTTCAACATGAATATGATGATACCCAAACTTAAGATCAATTTTGGAAAAGTGTTATACACCATGGATATGGTATAAAAATGACTTAATATTTAGATGAGGATAATTTTTCTTCACTTTAATCTTGATAATATATTTTTAATTAATTCGCAACCTCATGTCCCATCCTTCTTTGGTGCAAACATAATTGGGATTTTGTAAGTCAATGATTTGGGCATGATGTGTCAATTATCCATGATTTCATGGATCAAATGTTTGATCTATTAATTCTATATAAATCATATGTTGTCTAAAGATGTTTGAGGTAGAGGTAGTTAAGGGATCAAATCATTAGTATTGTTTAGTGTACAGTATGTAGGGACTTATTTAGGTGACTGAAATATATCCTTGTATTCATCTAGTTTATGGTTCAATTATTTTGTCTTTGTTATTGTTAGATAAACAACACTATGATATTGTGCCACAAGGATGTTATTACATTTAATTTTTACCATTAATAGTATAATTTTTACTAGAACTAACAAGATTCTTTCACTTCCTATCACTAATGACTGAAAGCTTATGAACTAACTGTGATATATGGTATTTTAGATCATGACAATATATCACAACATTTTAAGGATTTACTTCATAGACTACATGTCAATGGTAAATATATGGTTTACCACATGTAAAACATCACATACCTCTAATGGTGAGATGTCACAAAGGATTACACCTTTAAAAAGTTTGATTTCGTACACCATGTGACACTACTAAGTGATCCATTTTTCAAGACCTACATTAGACCATAAACTACCGTATGGTTATGGATGATGCATAAATTTCAAGTTTAATTTTTAAAAATATCCTTTAGAAGAAATTAAAATCTTTTGAATTTCATTGGAAATGATGAAGTGTATTGTTTCACCATTTATCTACATTTGTTAATGAAAAAATATTTTTAATTCATATAATTTCTTATTAGGGGAAGTAGAGATATTTTTAGTACTAACCATATCATTGGGTTCATAATCTATTGTCTATTTACCTTTGTATAGTTCTAGATAACTTGTACCCATTTTTTGAGATACAAAGTAGAGAGCTCATAGCGTGACACTCTTTATTGGATTGAATATTGAAGTTATGAATTAAGAATCACTTTCAAATCTTGAAATACTTATTATAATCATTTAAAAAGTATTTTGCACTTTTTTTTATATGATTAAATCAATAGACATACAAATAGAAGGATTTCAATGTAATTGTTCAGATAATAAAATGTCCTCATGTGGAAAGCAATTTATTAGTTTCAAGAAACCACATAGCTTGGTGATGCTAATATTTACTAACCTTTTTTGGTGCTATGGTGGTTTTAATTTCTTCTCTTTCTATGACAATTTAATTGTGATTTACATCATTTCTAATAAGCCCATATTTTTTCATATGTATTAAATATTTATGTTTCAAATTTGCCTCCACATCATTATTGATAACTATATCTTATATTTTATGCTAGCACTCAACTCTCCACTTGTATCTCCTAAAATTGTTAAACCCTAAAAAAAATAACCATCAAGGTATTGTATGGAGTTATTAAGGATGAGGAGGGATAATTAGGGATTGAGTAAAGATGATGAGGGAGTCATTAGGGATGATGAGGGATGGAGAGGGTTAATGATGGAGTGATTAGGGAGGATGATGGAGTGATTAGGGATGGTGAGGGATAGTGAGGGTTAATGAGGGAGTGATTAGGGGTGATGAGGGATAAGGAAGGAGCGATTAGAGATGATTAGGGATGATTAAAAATTGATTAGGGATGATGAGGGATGTTGAGGGTCAATCAAGGAGTGATTATGATGATGAGGGAATAATTATAAATGATGAGGAATGGTGAAGGTCAATAAGGGAGTGATTAAGGATGATGAGGGAGTGATTAGGAATGATGATAGATGATAAACTAGTGATTAAGGATGATGAAGGAGTGATTAAGGATGATGAGGGATGGTTAGATCTAATGAGGGAGTGACTAAGGATTATGAGGGAGTGATTAAAGATGATGAGGGATAGTGAGGGTCAATGAGGGAGTGATTAGGGATGATGAGGGATGAAGGAATGATCAGGGATGATGAGGGATAGTGAGGGTCAATGGATGATTGATTATGGATGATAAGGGAGTGATTAGAGATGAATAAGGATAGTGAGGGTCAATGAGGGAGTGATTAGGGACAACGAGGATTGATGAGAGAGTGATTAGGGGTGATGAAGGGTGAGTAAGAAGTGACCAAGGATGAGGGAGGGATGATAAAAAAGAGAATTTAACACAAAGTGGTCATTTGATGTGTGTAGGTCATCAATGTGACCTATGATACCCAAATCACACCATTTTGGATCAAGTTCAAAGTGAGTGGTTTTAAAACTTCAATTTTGACAAACCTAGGGCTCCTAAAAATGCCAAGAAGTAATTTGAATGGCACACAAACCTAAAAAATGACTATATGTTTACCAAAAATGGACATCAATTGCAAAATTTATGCCCTAAAATCCCTAGGTTCAATACTTAAACCCTAAAAATGCCTAAGTACTAACCAAATTGGATTTTGAAATACTATTTTCCACATCATATGAGACCAACTCTATCAGATGTAGAGTGACCATAATTTCTTATATTTACCAAAATAAATTTAAAGTATAAGGAAATAAATTTAAACTTATACTTAACATTTAGAGTAGTAAAAATAAGCTTCAAGTCAAGATTGGCTTCATGCACATGTTCAGATGATTTTCTATGCAAAACAACAAGAACATGATCATGTTATGACTCAGTAATTAATAAGCCATAATTTAAATAATGTTATCACATAATGTTAATAACACAATCGTATAATATCAATAATGCAATCATGTTATTAACATTATGTGATCACATTATTGACATTACATGATCATGTTATGGTAAATATCCACAGAATTGTCCCCAACTCCATGCATATACCTTGTGTTATGTTATATGTGTGATTTTACTTGGAAAAAAAATGTTTATACAAGGGTTTATTTTATTTTATGTAATTTTTAGTTGCAATTTGGAAGGAAAATATCTTGATGGTGTGATTGTAATTAGTAAAGACAATATATTAATGGTGTTTATAGGCCAGATACAAATAGTCCATGCGAGTCAAATTAAAGGAGCTATTATGAATTCAAAGAGATCAATTTTATCTTATTTAATTTAATTTTGGTACCCAAAATATTTAATTATTTAAATGGAAGGGCATAAATCCAATATAAATAAATAAATAAATTGGATGGTGGGAAATTAGGATTGTACACCTCCAAATGCATGTGGTCAAACATGTCTCATAAATGATGTAAAAATATTATCATTTATTTTATGCAAAAAATCCACATTAAAATGAATTATTTTTCAAAGTATACTTCATTTCATTAATTCTTCCATGGAGGGATTAATTTTGAAAGTCGATCATACTTATAAATTAACTTTAATTATGGTTATTCATTTAACATTGTCCTTCAAAAGTTATGATAGTCATCTTTAAAAAATGAAACATAAAAGAGTAAATATATAATTTTATAATCATTCTTAAATATTTATGTAATCTTTAAGATTTTTTGAGAATCCACCCAAATTTTTATGTTTAATTTTATATGATTTTCATAATATTTACACTATGTAAATTTTAATTAAAATACATAAATATGTTCATACGACCATCAAATTTAACTCTTATAATTTCTAAGGGTTCAACCCTCTCCTAGAAGTTAAATTCTAAAATATTTAGAAGAGTGATATTTTATTTAGCATACTTTTTAATGAAGTGTGTACTTAGTTTAATCTTGTCAATTGCAGTGCAACTATTTATTACAATGTTTCATCATAGAAGGGTTACATGAATATATACTCTTCAAATTGAAATTAACAACAACCTTTTAAATTTTATTACTACTCATGAATGTGCTTCAAATACATTACTATCACAACCCAACTATGTATCTAGGAGTGCACTTAAAAGGATTATGTGGGCAAAAAAAAAACCCATCAAAAGTAAAAATAAAATTTCCTTCCAAAGAAAATAGGTAGTGAAATTCATCTTCCCCAATGATGGGGCATCCCAAAAAATAACTTGGAATAGTTTAATGGAAGTCTTTATAAATGGCTTAGGCTAAGATATACAATTAACAAGGCCTCTAACAAGAACACAAGTACAAGTGGGATAGTGGCCTTTAGTATAATGATAATAATAATTGTTATTTAGCTTCAATTGGGGTTTTGTGATATTGTCTAATAATAAATTGAAGGTTCTTGCTAACTATCAAAGACTATGTTTTGCCTAAGCTTAAATAATGACTAATATCTTGCAATCACTTTAAAGGCTAATCAACATATGGACAATTGGTAACTTCAACAATTTTATGTTAATATTAGCCACCTTTAATGTGATTTTGAGATTGACACTTATCATTATAAACCAAAAGAGGATAATGATGCAATTGATGTCAACTAAGAATGTTTCTTCTCTTAATGCTAATGTGGAATGCGTTATAAATTTAAGTCTTTAACATTTGGTTCTACACTTAAAGAAAGCTTAATACCCATTATCGAGTAGATGCATCAAAGAAGTGGGGTCTCTCAAAGGGGTCAACCCCTTCCTAACATTAAATTTTAAATGCTTTTAACCACCATGGGGATGAGCATTGTATTTATAGTTAATTTTTATTCATTATGGAGAAAAATTATTAGGGTTATGTAGTCTTTATGAACCAATCATATTTAATGGCATAAGGACATGACCAAATTTAGGTAACATCACATGTAAAGTATACAATAGTCAATATGTGGTTGACTATGTTATTTCCTCACATTACTTATATTGAGACTGATGAAGTGTTTAACCTTAAATTTTGTTAGTGTAAATATTTATTTACTCTTTTTTAAGTTAACTTAGGTTAGCTTTAACCACTTGTGGTTAGTGTGTGCACACATGAGTGTTTGATGACTCATGTGCCACTATTCCTTACTATTATTATTTTAGTTTTATCTCACATTTCTTAGGATGCTTTGTATCTTGGTTGTAATCACCTATATATGCAAGGTTTTTCTATGGGTAATACACACAAGTAACACAAAGGAGAAACGTTACGACATTGAGGTTACATGTAATATGTGTTTCATAATGTAATATTATCATTATGGTGTCACTATATCTTGGTGTGGGTTAGTGTCTCAATTAGACACCGATCATCTGGCCACTTAGGCATTGCTTAGTCCTAGTGGTACTTCTTTCATGGTATTAGAGTTGTGTATGGCCTAATCCTACCATTCTTAAGCATCTTTTAGGGTCAATTTTTGGTTTTTTAATTTCCTAAAAAAATATAGAATTTATAGAAATAATCCTATATTTCTTCCAAATTCTACTTAGAAAAATATGAATTTAAAAAAAATCAAAATTTTTAGAGCTTTTAGTGATTTTCTACAATTTTTTTAGGTTTCTATTTTGCAGGACAAGCGAGGAACAACAGATAAAGTGGTAGTTTTTCTAATTTTTTTTTAGAATCATGGATAAAATATTATATCACCACTATCATTGAGATATTTTTGAAAATTATTCATTTTCTAAAAACGGAACACCGAGGCACTCGTGGTGAAAGTTTGAAGGTAGAGGGCAATTTGGAAGTCTTCATTTGGTGTAGGTTCAATTTTTTGGGTGTATCACCACCTAAATTTGCCACTTCCAATAGTAACACCAACATCAAGGCCACCACTTAGCTCAACCTTTAAATCATTGCATTTTCTAATCATAAATATCAGTTTGTTCACTTGTGTTAACAAGCTTCATGCTTGCACTTGTGGTTAGAGCACTTGGATTAAAGCATTGATGACCTACAAGTTATGAGGTTGAATCTCAGTGATATTTTGGTCTTACATATAAGTTTTCAAGCTTTGATACCATGAATTAATTAGTAGTTTTCAATGTTATTTTGGTAAAATTTAAATGGTGGAATAGGGTTGAGAAATATAAAATTAGTTCTAACACAAGGGTGATAAACTAATCTATAGTAGGCCAATTAATAGAAAACTTAGATAAAAAATATTATGAATTTATAAAAATGAGATTGATAAAAATAGTAAATTACAACTATTGAAAGATGTTGTAATAAATAAAAAATATTGGTACTTAGTTGGTTTACTATGTGCAAATAGATCTAGACTAGAAATAGATGTAAAGTATACATGATTAATATTCTAGATCAATCATCAAATTTTATAAATTATAATTTTGTGTCCATAGACACTACCATCAGATTTGGAAACTTCCATAAACACTAATACTGATTATAACGTAGGTATCTAGTATGGAATAATGATTGGATCAAGATGTGACCAACATCACTATTCTATATTTTTTATCACCTTTATACTAATGTATTCATATCTCAAATATAGTTTGTCACTCTTCATTGATTGATTAAACCATAGATCTTCACCCTTAGAATGAGTTTGTTGAAAAATGGGTTAATGGGCTCATGGTGTTGAGCTACATCAAAGACCCCTCTATCAATGGGCACTACCTATAAAGGTAATACTCCAAAGAGGGCCTAAAACTTATGTAGTTATCCCCTATGTGTGGGAAAGTGTGTGAAAAAGGGTGCCATATACTCTATGATGGTGCATGAAGTGATTTAGCTTATAATTTGAAAAATATCACTTATGGGTTGCTCTTTGAATGCTTCATACATGCAATGTAATTTATCTTATGTTAGATATGAAAATAGGGATGAATAGGAAAAAATAGAGTGCTTGTGCAGTTGATTGATTTAGCTTTAGTAGGTGTTTGATTTATATTTTATAGATGAATAATGAGAAGGATTATACTTGTATTTATACCACACCTTTTGAAAATATCTCATAATAGGGTTCAATAAGATAATTAGGCCAACCCATGGGTTTCAATAATTTTTTAATTTGGATGAATTTTGGCTACTGGACAGTAGATAAGGATATGGAAACCACTATCGATGGTAGTGTCCCTCTATGGTTGATAGTGTCAAGAAGGCTAGAAAACATGTATGGATCTAAAACTAATAGTGAATGATGTTTATTAGGTCTTAAGATTATGTGTAGTGCAGGGAACCTAAGTCATCAGAATGATATAGATTAAACTAAGAGGTAAACATTTAGGCATAGTGAGATGGAAAATAAAATAATTTCAATAGCATGGAGGTCTAGAACTGAAGGGTAGAGCCCTAATTGATATTTTTCAAATGTACAAGAACATGATAATATAAATATTTAATTTTAGTATCTACATGAAGATGGTAGTTGGTAAATAAACTAATACCATAATAAAAATAAGTTATCTCTACATCGTAATACCATCATGACTCATGAGAATGGATAAATGTTGAACTACCCTTAAAAATTATTTTGAAGAAGCAAAGAAAAATTATATATCTAGGTACTTAGCAAATATTAATATAAAAATATATGTAATTCAAAATGCACCAAATTTATGCAAACTATTAAGACCTAAGAGTGCAAGGAAATGAATAAAGCAAACTTTATTGCTTTGGAAAGCATTTGACATGGTTCCCATAAGTAAACTTTGGAATAGGATGGAGGATATTGGAGTTCTTAATGAGTATATAATGACACTCCACATGTTTTAAGATCATGTTCAAACTAATATTAGAACACGTGAAGGATCATCATAATTATTTTAAGGTAAAATTAGTATCAAACAAGGATTTTATTATTCGTCACATTATTTAGGATATATATAAACAAATTATAGAAGTGGATAAACAAATTTTGAGGTGGGGGTGTTCACTTAGATAGTTATGTGGTAAAGTTATCTTGTATGTGAATGCCTTTATTTTAATTTCAAAAATAACATGCAAGTTTAGATACCACTTGCGGGCCCTAGAACATTTTTTCAAGAGGTTGTGATGTAAGTAAATAACAACAAAACCAAAGTCTTGATCTTTTTTTTGTGAAGAAAAAAGAAGTAAATAAAATTCCTTTTTGAAGGAATCCCTTTGGAAGTAGTGGAAGAATACAAGTACCTTAGTATTTATTTCCATAACTTTACTTGGGAGACATGCAAGACAAAAATAATAAAGGTGGTGGAAGAATTTAGACTCAATACAAAGTAGATGCATGATGTAAAATTATAGGATTGGTAAACCAAGAAGACCTTGATTGGGTTGTTTGTCACGAGAGTGGTTCTTTACAAAGGTGAAATTTGGAGAAAAATTATGTTAGATTTGAAATGGAAATAGATAGAGAGAATCTAAAAACACTTAATCACAAGTAACTTCAAATCTAAAATATTTGTTCTATATGGAATTTTACTAATTAAACTAGGGACTTTATTTTTGGAGGCATAGGGTATAATTCAGATGTTAATTACTTAAATAAGATAGAGGACATGGAGTTTTATTGATTTATTAAAAATGTAGTGAGGGAAGTGACAAACATATTCAAACCATCAATTACACCTGATGTAGAAACACTCACCTACAACCAAATAGAGTCACCCAGGGGAAAACCATTTGATTTATTGATATTGACACTTTCATTAGTTATCAACATAGGGTGTGTATTTGATAATGTGTCAAAACCGTATAGGTGAAACTAGTATCTTTTGAGGGTTAAGGTGATTAAGGGTTGAATATAGGGAAATACACTTGTAAAATGTAAATGATAGGAAATAAAATGGTATGAAAGGAAATACTGGAATGTAAATGCTATAATTGAATTGGTAATTTATGTTTGAAAACTTCCTAGACAAATTGAAATACAAAAACAAAATTGAAAGATACACACACTTACAAGAATGAAATGGAATGGAATTCACATATACTAGAAATGAACTAGCTAACGGATAAGAAATTAGACTACCAACTTTGTGCAAATGGGCCTTGCCTTAGTTGGATTAGAGCTTGACTCCCCTTCTTGATCAAGACATTAAATCAAATCAACTCTTATTTATCTAATTATAACATTGAAGTAATTTCTACATATCTATTACTATATGATATGAACTTGATCTCAACATATAAAATTACAATACTTTATACTATCATGAATAGTGGATTATTGATTATTTAAACAACCTGCAACTTCTCTCTTAAATAGAGAAGACAATGGTTTTATTAGATCTAATAATAGCTAGAGGTTAAAACCATAAATATATGGTTATTCTTAGAATATAACAATCCTAAAAAATAAAGATAATATATCATAAATAGTATAAGACATTGCAATAATATGGAGGAAATAAAAATGCAATGATCAAATGAAAATGAAATTGTTGCAATTACTTGTATTGCTCTCTAGCCTATCAAATTGCTTTCCACCTTTGGTTGATTTAGTTATAAGTGGTTGAATAATACCTAATCATAACTAAAAAATAGTCACCTACAATAACTTATACAAGTGAGCTTCAAGTAGTTGTTATGGGTACCTAGAAACAACCATTAATATGAGTGAGTTGCAAGTAAGAACTACATATAAATTGCCCAATTACTACAAGTAGCTCACATGGTTTACATAGGTATATTTTTAGGTGTTATGCACTTCCCATGTTTAGTTTCTATGGGCTATACATATCTAGTTTCTACTAGATGCACATAACTACTATGAGTTGCACACAGTGAGTTTATGTATGCTACATGTAGCTAGTTGTTACATGCTACACATTGTTATTGTGGATTACACACAACCAATTTATACGAGCTAAAAACAAACTTGATGGATTCCTTTTCTCTTATGGTTGATAATTTGAACATCTTACAAGAACTAAATTATGCACTCTTCATTAGTAATACCATAAACATTTAAACCACTAAACCATACTAGTTCATATAAAGATAACTAGTTTTAACCAAAATAATGTGCATATACATTATTCATATGATATGTGTACATATCAACATAGTATAGGCCAAAGGAGTGTGAATAGAAACATAGGGAGGTATTTTAGGAAAGACTAAGAAACATGATGAAGGATAATTTTGGGCCTTATTAGGTATAGTTAAATAGAGGGAGAACATGTGGATGAAACATAACAAGAAGTGGATGACTAAATGAGGCATTATCCCACATTAACATGAAAAATCAATAAGGAAAAGAAAAGGCATGTGAGATAAAAATTTAGTGTACCCATGTGGAGAAAACAACTCAGGTAGCAGAGATAGAGAGTTTTATGCCAAATAACTTAATTGCATTTATAATCATGATAAAAAATAACTACATAGGATAAGAAATCAAATGGAATGCACAAATGTTGATAGCTTAATTAAGGGCTAGCTCACATCATTTTAGGTGTGAAACTACTAGGTGGACAATGCATATAGAAGATTGGGAAGAGAGATTATGATACCTATGTTGTACTTTGGGGTTGGTAGAGACAGAGTGGCCCTAAATCATGAAATGGTTAGTTTATAACAACATATAAATCAAGTATACAAATAATTTAAAAGTTAATACTTTAATCATTTTGCTTGAAGAATCGAGATTAGCTTAAAAAAATAGATTTGTTGTACAATAATTTATAAGTATGATTGTATAATTGTTTTTAATTCCAACATATCAAATTTACTATTGAATACATCATTAAAGAGGAAAAGCATACACTTAATAACAAAAGATATAACATTTATTAAATACATCATTAAAGAGAAAAAGTCTATACTTCATAACAAGAGATCTAACATTTAAGCAAGGGATGTGTAGCAGATAGTCCCTGCCTTTATATTGTAATTAAAAAATTGAAATAGATAAAAATAAAGATAATTCTAGACAAAATTCATTTTAAAAAGGCACATGTATATGAAAAAGAATAAAAATTGTAAATGACCATTTTGTTTTCTTAGTGAATTGTCCCTTGCCCAGGTCATTTTTTTAAGCTCAACAAAAATATGTATGGTCTTCATGACACCCAAGTTTATAAAATATAACATACATGTTAGTGAATTTAAGCTCACATTGAATTCCTTACTAGATCCTTTCCTCCATATATTTTCTTCAATATCCACAACTAGTTGTGATCAACTATTAAGATACAAAGTTGGAAGATCAATGACTTAAAGTTAAGCTTGGGATCTATGGCTCATATTGGCATTATTTGCATTTCATGATCAATGTTCATATA
>JARHVA010000009.1:4905000-5155000 GCA_037957365.1 Torreya grandis
TATGCTCAAGAAATATCTTAGTGACACCTTTTTTATGAAGGATTTGGGTGCTACAAATCAAATCCTTGGTATGAGGATTACTTATGACAGGAAGGAAAGGAAGATGGTTTTATCCCAATCAATGTATGTGCTGAAAGTCTTGAAAAGGTTTAGTATGTTGGATGCTAAAACTATTGGTACTCCTTTGGTAGGACACTTTATATTATCAAATGTTCAGTGTCCCAAGATGGAAGCTGAAAATCTTAAGATGTCCAAGGTACCTTATTCTTCGGTAGTTGGAAGCTTGATGTATGCCATAGTTTGTACTAGGTTGGATATTACCCATGCAGTGGGAATTGTGAGCAAGCATATGAGTGATCTAGGTTATGAGCATTGGGATGCAGTGAAATGGATTCTTTGATATTTGAGAGGAACCATTGATTTTACATTATGTTATGGTGGATCAGATACCACTTTGCATGGTTATGTGGACTCAGATATGGTAGGGGATATTGATAGTAGGACAAGTATGACAGGATATATATTTACTATTGGAGATGTAATAGTTAGTTGGATTTCTATGATATAGAAGGTTTTGGCTTTGTCAACCACAGAGGTAGAGTATGTTGCTACCATAGAGGCTAGCAAGGAGATGATTTAGTTGCATGTGTTGTGTTAAGAGTTGGGGCATGAGCAAGAAGTTGGGAGACTACACAATGATAGTCAGAGTGCTATTCATTTAGAAAATAACTTTGCTTTCCACTCAAGGATGAAACACATTCAGTTACATTATCACTTCATTAGGATAGCTTGGGGAAGAACTTGGTGAATTTGGAGAAGATTCATACTAGCTAGAATCCTGTAGATATGATGACCAAGGTGGTCACATTGGACAAGTTGAGACTATGTTTAGATTTGGTTAGCCTTAGTGGTCATGGAGCAGTGATAGATTCTATTCAGGATAAATGGTATTTAAGTGGGAGATTTTTGAGTGTAGAGCCCTTTGGGGATATCACATGACCATAGGAATAAATTTTTGGGGCTTAAAGAGATCCAAAGATATGGGGGGCATATTTTTTATGTTCTCCACATGTGAGTGGAATATTCCTTGTATTCCTAATTTATATATTTTCCATATTTCATGGAGTTAGGTGTTAGATTCCTTTTCCCATGTTTACTTCCTTGTTTTGAGGAAGCTAGTTGTTTTTTGGAAAAGGGAACTCCTTCCTTGTTGAGTGGAGTTGGTTTTGATCACATGCTTTTGGGAAAATGTGCCCTTAGAAGGTGGAGAGATGGAAATGGTGAATTCCTCCTTGGGAGATCTTTTGGATAGGCTTGATGAGGTGGAGGAGGGTTGTCACATGTTGAATAATTCTTATATTGGATAATCATTACATATTTGCTCCTCCTTTTGTGGATTTTCTTCATTTTATTATATATACAGGATGTGGTGTGGCCTTTATAGGTTGATGGTTTATTTTTAGGGTGCAAATTTGAGGATCAAATTCAAAGCATAGGAGTTTCTCAAAGTGTAGGTGTTCATTATAGGGTGTGGTTTAGCAACTTGTGAGGTACAACATTGTGCAAGTGTAGGGGAAATTGCAATTTTTGTGCAACACTTTTTATAAGAGATTTTTCTATCTCTGTGGGAGTTAATTGTAATCTTGTTTTAGATTACTGATTTATTTGAGAACTTTCATTGGTGTATGTAGCCCAAATTAGGTGAAACATGTTAGATCCGTGTTCTCTATGTCATTTTTATCTTGCTCTCATTTATGCTTTCATATTAATGGTGAATTAAGGAGTGTTTCCATGATGCATTTTATTGCATAACTTTAGATTAGGTTTATGGTAATAATAGATCTATATTTCTAAGTTTTTATTCCTAACATGGAGAGCCATTTAATTCCATAGGTGGACTCCCTTCTTTGAAGTAACGGAGGATCCCCCCTCTCAAGCTCGAGGTGGCCATTACCCAGGAAGGGCCAACCATCAATATTGGAGTGATCAATATGCTCAAAGGTAGGATAGAATGTGGTGAGTAATTATCTCCAAACTTGATGGTGAAATAATGTGACTTCATTTCCAAATAATCAAGGAAGATGTTATCCATCATTATAATGGATAGTGGGATGGAAACATGAATTGAGAATATAGAGGCATAAGAGAGGGCAAGCCCCATTTAGGTGTGTTTAGGCAAGGTGGGTGACCTATAATTGTCCCCCCTACAATAGGACTTTGAGGAAGAAGAAGAAGCAGAATTGATCTCAATTGAGCTTCTCTCACTGATTCATATTGATTGTAAATTCTCGCAACCACTCTTTGGGGTGTCCAATAAGAGAGGGAAAAAATCTAATAAAAAATGCACATATCAAAGTTGTAGTAGGAAAGTAGAAAGCCATTATGGAATTTTATTAGTCATGAAAACATGGATTTGAGTTCCCTTTTGAGTAGAAATGAAACTTATTTCTTGGAATGTTAGGGCCTTAACGCCCTTAAAAAAGGCACCTTGTTAGGTGCTTACTTTAGGATTCTTTTTTGATGTTTTTCTCATTCAAGAAACTAAGCTTATCAAGGTGGAAGGTGACATCTTGATCAGTGAAAGTTAGAATAGATGGAGAGGTTTATTTGATGTGTCCTTAAGGGCTTTTGGGGGTTTGAAAATAATTTGGGCTCTAGCAAAGGCAAGGATCAAGACTATCAGTTCTGGGGTACGTAGGTAGTTGTGCAAGGTAATGATCTTTACTTATGACATCTCTTTGTTTATGTTACACGTGTATGGGCCAAATTTTGTGGATAGGAAAGATCAAGCCCAAGATAATATCCATCAAAAATTGGCCCTCTTTCTAGGTTAGTGATGTGTTTTAGGAGGGGAATTTAATGCCATATTGTCTAGTGGGGACAAAATGGGTGGAGTTAAAAAAAAAACCCAACCATAAAAATATTTCCTACACTTTGTTGATTATACTAGTTTGATTGACATATCCCCTAAAGGTAGTTGGTTCTCCTAGACAAATATACATTTGGGTTTAAATAATATTACTTAAACGTTGGATTACTTCTTGGTCTCCTTGACTTGTTTAGAGGAGGATTGGGCTATTGAGAGTTTCATCCTCCTAGTTTTTGGATCCAACCATGCTTCAATTGAAATTAAAATTGTGGAAGATAGTGCTCACCCAAAATTTCCTTTCAAATTCAAGTTGATATGGCTTCAGGACTCCTCCTTATCTGGTCTTGTTGAGAAATGATAGTCTGAAGACAAGATTGGGAAAGGCATAGAGTATTTCATTTATATCAAAACAATATTACATATCAATCCCTGTCTCAAAACTTGGAATATATAAAATTTAAAAAACATCTTTAAATAAATCCCAAATGGTTGAGGTAGAGCTTGCAACCCTCAATCAAGTGGTTTTAAGTGTTGGTATGGATGGAAACCTTTATGTAAAGGAAAATGAACTTCTAGCTGAATTGGAAGGTGTGTTTAGCAATTCCTATCCTGACTATTTGAAAAGAGAAAAATTGGTGAATCTTTGAGGACCGATCCAGTTCCTTTGAGGAAGTAATAAAAAAATCTTAATTGGCTCTTTTAGAGGTGGGCTCTCCTCATGCTCAAAGATATAGGGGTCATCTTTCAAACTGGGACTCTCAAATAATTTATTCATAGTAGTGGTTGAAAATACCTCCCATTAATGGGTTGGTTACATTGTCAAGGGTTAACTATGCAGGGAGGATGGATTGGATGTCACCTCTCTTAGGGATGTCTAAACTTAATTTCTATGGCACCACTCAGGGGAACCTAGAGGAATCCAAGGTAGGTTGTGTCATTTGAGATTATGTAGGATTGCTCATTAGAGTAGCCTTTAAAAAGATAGTGGATGGGAAAAACAACAAAGCTGAGGCCAAATCCCTAGTTTTGGGACTTGATCTTATGTTCTAGTCCAAGATTGATAGAGTCATCATCGAGGGGTGACTTGATGGTCATCATTCAGGATTTGAGAAATGGGAAGGCAAGCTCATGGAACTTGGAAAATATTCTTAGTTGAGCCTATAAATTTATAATGCATCTAAATTATTGGGAAGCCAAACATTGCTTTCATGAAGTAATTCAGGTGGAAAATAAGCTTGAAAATAAAGGCATTGATCAACATGAAGATTTAATCTCTTATAATGATTGGGGATGTGGAATTTAAATGCCCCCTCATGATTTTTATACACTTAGGGGAATTGGGATTAATGGTGTTATAGGTTGGTGGTAATTGAAGCATGGAAAAATTCTTTCCCACATCGCTTGGAGACCTCCCATGTCTTCTTAATCAAGATGATGCAATGGTTGATGGGTTATATTATTATTGACCAAATTTGACCCCAAGTCAAACATGGGTCAACCCATACTATTTTAAACTTTTTAGAAAATTTTAATATGTCCTATGGGGTCCCCTATTGTCCTGCTTATCTCATTTTTCCTTCCCTTAGTCCCTGTTGAAGCCCATTTTCCTGGTATTGGCCTAGTCAACAAAAGTCAACATTGGTCAACCATGGTCCAAATTAGTAAAATCTTAAATTTATTTTTTAAATATCCTAAAATTATCTTTTATAGGTTTCAATGTGTTCACAAGTCATAAATTGACCAATTGCTAGGTCTCATGTGCTAAAAGGGTCATTTGGCCACCTTTTTAACTTAATTAAATGAATTTTAAATTAAAATATATATCACCAAGGTGGATGAGAACATGGATAAGGTCAAATTATGTTATTATCATGTGATTTGGCAGTTACAAGTTAGTCTATGATCAAGAAATGGCAGTTTTCCCTAAAAAATAGGATGTTTTGGGCACTTATACAGACTTCTCAAGTCCACCATCAGTTACAAACATGGTGGAGTGACTATTCACCTCCACATAGACCATTTACATGTTTATTTTCAAAAATAATGTAAAAAGGTTCATTTCTAATTTATTTTCTATCATTTTCCATTGGCAAGCCAAGGAAGGGTAGATTCAATCACTTACTATGGTCATATAGGTGGAATTAGAAAGAGTGCTTCTAGGAGTGGACAATAATCTAAGTGAAATTCAATTTAATAGCAAGAAATTTAAATTTGGTTCCTCATCTTTATGAACAATTAGTTTGACTTCAAGTAGCTTTTTATGCTTGTACATCTAAAAAAGGATCACTATTTAAAATTATTTCAAAAGCTTTTGATTTGATTTGATAGGGGAAGTTGCTACATGTGTTTCTTAGGGATTATCTATTGTTTTTACACTAATCTCTTGATTTTGGAGGTCTCAATAGTTCAAGAGGCTTCTTCCTAAGCTTGTTTTGGTCCAATTTCACTACCACTTCTCTATACTCAGGAACGTGCACCTACATGTGCCATTGAAGGTGTTGTGAAGATGTTTCCAGGTGTAATCAATGAAGGTTATTTAATTAAATCCTATAAAATCCATTAGAGGTGCTTGGAGAGTCTCATACTTGCATTTTCTTGCTCTTTCATGTTCTTGCCTGCATATCACAGTCAAACCTTTACCTACAAGATCATACTGACATCATAAATGTAAGTTTGAAGGTTTGATATGGTCTTTAACCTCATAGGACTATTAATGTGCATTGAAATGTTAGATGGAGGTATGTAGGCACTATAAACTTGCATGTTTAGAGAATGGTCTCAATTCTACTTGTGTAAAAGGAATGATCATCTACATCTGGTGTCATAATGTGAAAACATGCCTTTTGGAGGTGTTCCACTAGTTGGTCAATCCAATTTGAGGTACCTTACTATGGGAAGGCATAGATATACCTATTTATCATCATATTTTGACAAGAAAGGTGTCAAAACATCAAATGGGAAGTTGGACAGTGATTAGGCCCTTTTGCTCTAAAATGAGCAAACAGAGGTCCATAAGGTTTTGTATGACCTATTTAAGCATGCACCTTAAGTGGCCTAAGGCACCTTGAAGATTTAATCCTATAGTAATCATATAAGATAAGACCTATGCCAATTTTGAGAAGAAAAGGATGAATGGAGATTGGATTTTGCAAAGCTTAAAAAAGGATTAAAACCACTAAAGCAAGGTAGTTTTATCTATAAGATATTGATCAAAAAGTTGACTTTGCATCTAATTTTGATGATCTTGGACTATGATATCAATTTGAATTATGCTGATGGATAAAATGATGCTTGGAAGCTAAAATAGTATGAGAGAAGGACAAATTCAATGTCTTAAACCCCAATACATGTTTCTCTATCCATACACAAGACTGTGAGGAATCACCTACATGCAGAAAAGTCAAAGTTTATGAGATAGGCATGACCATGAATGAAATGAGGAAAGTTTATGTTTCTAATGCAAAAAAACACCTACATGCCATTAATTTCACCATGATCAATTTTATCTTGATCTAGAAAACACCTACAAGCCTAAAATGAATGAAAGAATAGCCACCTACAACTGGGACAACAGGTTTGGAGTGAGGTTATGGAATTTAAAGAAGTGTTAAAGCAATTTAGGGCTAAAAGAGGTGGAAATGAAAAACCTAATGACTTTGGGAATATAATGAAGTTATCAAACCATCAATAAGGGTCAGTTTCATGCTAATGACCAACCCCAAAACACTTACAGGTAGAGACCTAGGACTGTCTCAGTCCAAGAGGATAGTGAACAATTGGAAGCCCTAAAGGGCCAAAACGCTAGGTTTGGAGATGAGTTAAAATTAACATGAATGTGAGTCAAAAATAATATATAATGTTTTTAAACCTTGGTTATAATCTCCAAAAAAAATCACCTAAAAGGAGATACCCTGTTTAATGTCACAGTTAGACAGGGTCATAAGCTTCAGAGGAACATGGTGAGAGTTTGATGCCCAAGGAAGGAAGAAGGAGTTTAAAATAGTGTGATATGGATTCATAATGATGAAATTAAGGAAATAACATGTCCAAAACATCCTCAAGCTATCCAAGGACCTTTTCCCACAAGTGAAATAGACTCAGTCCATATAGGTAGGGTAAGGAAACCTTTGGTTCAAGAGGTGAATATGGGATTCTACTTGGGAAAGAGATTTTGGGTGGATATAGAGGATTCACAGGAATGAAATAAGGGTGATTAAAATTCATGAATAAATTGGATGCATCAAATAAGTGTGGAAGGAGCATTCATAAGGAGGTTTGAACAAAACATGCAAAAATAAGGTTTTTTCCCCCTTTTTTGAGAAGATTGAGATGGTTACATCCCATAACCATGGAATAAAACAAAAAAAATTGGTATATTTAGTAATTAGGAAGTTTTAAATATTTTAAAATACTCATTTTCCCAAAAAAAAAGGCCTAATACTCTCTATTTTGTCTCAGAGTAGGGGCAGTCCCTTCATGCACAAGAATGGCAGTTTTGGGGGAAAGTGGAGAATGGTCAATTAGAGACCAATTGGATGAGTGATTAAGGTTTTAATAGCTAGGGGACACATGGAGGAACCTAATAAACCTTGATATAAGGATTTAGAGAAAACAGGGCACCCTACACAACAAGGGTTACAATCAAGTGTGAAGGAAAGCCTTAGGGCTAGAAGCCAAATTTGAGGTCATATGCATTTTAAACCTAATATATGATTTAAATGTGATCAATTAATGTTTAAAAATTTATTTTGGGTGTGTTAAAACCATCAAACTGAAAATATAACCATTGGAGGGTCAAGAGGAGCTCAAAGATGTAGGCAGACCTATTGGCAAAATCTAGGCCTAAAACCATACAGGGGTCGATTTCCATTTCAAGATTTTGTAAATAAATTATAATGGTTTGTGGAAGTTTTTAGGGTATATAAAAATATTTTAAAACCCTTGTATTTCAAATAAAGTCTCCAAGAAGCCATTTTTGGCTTAGGAAGCATTCAAACCCCACCAAGAAGCAAAAAATGAGCTCAAATGTCAACTTCAAATGCTTATAAATTCCACCAAGATTTGCATGGGACCTTGATCCATTCAAAGAAGTTGAAGGAGGTAATTGAGGAAACCTTCATGGAATTTTTAAAAATATCCAACATGTATCCTGCATGAATAAATGTTAAGAGGGTTAGTCACTCCAAACCCTCTAAGAAGCCTGATTTGAACCTGATGAGAGAGAAAGGACAAAAAGAGCACTAAAATTGATGTTAAAATATTAAAAATCATAAGGATGACCTTGAAAACTCCCCTAATTTTCATCCCATGTCACTAGTCCATAACTGCAAGTACAAGGTTGTATGGAATAGGCCAAGAAAGAACATTTAATGCTCAAATTGGGGTCCCTACAGCTGATCAAGAGCTAAAATTAAAAATGAGGGATGATAAGGAGATGAAAAAAGTGAATCATAAGATAATTTATTAGTTCACACGTGTGGGAGCACATAATGAGCATTTTTTGTCCTCTAGGCTAAAAAGGCCTAATTGAAAGGACTAATTGATCTAAAAAAACACACTTGCCTTGAGTGTAACACCATAAAACTTGGTAACAAGCACAATGAGGGAAATGGGTACTAAAAAATGTTCTCACTTAGTCTTTTAAGTCCTTATATTATCCTACACAAGTGGACTTGTGTAAAAATAGGGTTACAAGAGGAGTACGCCTATCGAAGGCTCTATAAACAAAATGGGGTCTTGGCGAGAGATTAATGGTTTAAAATGGATTTTTTCTAGTCCAATATGATGTAAATAGGCCTTCCATGAATAAATATTGCACAACTTGAGCTAAATCCAAATTCTATCCATTTTGGCCAAATTAGGCCTAGTAAGACAAAGATGTCTTGTGATACCTAAGAGTGGGATTGATGATTGCAGATAATGTGCTAGTTTGAGATGATCCAAGATGATTTCCAAGTGTACTTAGAATATATATATATATATATATATATATATATATATATATATATATATATATATATATATATATATATATAAGAGATCTCATGATCAAATTATTGCCTCTTGCCACTTGTCAAGAAGGAGTTTCAAGCCCATGATGAAGGCAGTTTTCCAAAGGAAAATGATTGAGGAGTTTCAACACCACATGTGAGGAAAAGGCTTAGTTTGGGATAGACACATGTTCACATCAATTTCATAACTCCTTTTCCACCTCATTTCTATGCTTTGTAACTAATCCTCACCTTTGGATAATTGTCTTTTTGCCTCTTCAACTTCCTCCTTCTCTCTCTTCTTCCAAGTTCTATAAATGCAAGCCATTTTGGCTTTGCAAATGGATTCTAACTCTTGGCATCATGAATCCCTACCAGAATTGTACCTTGATTTTTACTTAAGCTACTGAGAAGTAAGTTAGTTATACTCTAAGTCCATTTTCACTATGTGTTGAAGTGATCCATCTTGAAATTCAAGTATAGATTGAGTTCATCTTGTTTTCATGCAATCCTTGAATGTGTTGCTAAAAATGAATTCTCTCCTAATAGGTTTATTGAAGTGTATGCTATTGTAATAGACTCTTGAAGTGTGTATGATTTTGGTAGTGTCATATCTAACCTTCCCTTCACTTGCCTTCATTTGTTGAGTTGTTATTTGCCTTCATGAGAAACATTAATGCTAGGGAGCTCTATTAATGGTGTTGAGGCTAGTTTGGTTGTTTTAGTTCATTATGAAAATCCCAAGTGTATGAATGGAAGAAACTCTTGGTGTATCACCTCCTAGTTTAGGTTTTCTTTATGTATTTTTCTTTCTCTTTTCACCCATAATAGGCAGTTTTAGTAGCATAAGCACATCAAGTCATATCTAAGGAGCTAGACCTTAAAATATGGAGGTCTACTTCAAATATAGGTTCCCCACACACCTAGAAGTATTCCCATGTTGGCCAAATCTTGAAGAGGCTTGAACAACCTCTTATATGGTGCAAGATTTGGAGACAATAATTACCACGGAGTATGATTTTTTGGTAGTTATGTGTAGAGGTTGTTGCAAGGGCTCAAATGTGGTCAAGCACAACAATGGAACACATGTTATAGGTAGCCCTCAATGATCCCCTCCTTCATGTTGTGGCAAGCAAACATGAGATGGGATTTGAGGGGTGAGTCTCAGATTTTAAGCTGAAGTGTGTTTTCATCATCCAGGATTTGAATGCCTTGCTTGCCATTAAGGAAGTTATTGGACTAGATTTTTAAGAAATGAACATCAGGGTTAAGGTTAATTCCTTAGTGGCATGAAATTTTAGGGGGAAATTTGTTCAAGCATCCATAGACAAGGAGCTAACCATGGCAGTCGCCACCAGGCTTATTCGAGCACGATTTTAGGTGGGGTTATAAGCATCTATGGAGGAATTTACATTGGAAGATTTAGGTTCTCAATTATTTTTTAAGTAGGTGGGTAATGGAGTGATTCCTTTGAGGGCCTTTAGGGATCTGAAAGATAGATTTGACCACCTCCTGGTCCACTTGGAATATTAAAAAAAGTGGCTTTTGAACCTTGGCCCCTCTAGTTTCTAGGTGTCATTGCTAGATTTGGAGACCCTTTATACCCCATCAGTATCGATCGTGGTGACTATGTAAGGATGGAAGTCCCCTAGGTTGCCTTTGGTGGTGAAGCTACTTATGAGGCTCTCTGGATCACATATTCACCTTCCATAATAGGCTTCTATGATTCTAGGGGAAGAGCCTCTCACCAGATAATAGGAAACCTTGGCACCCATGTGGGCTTGTTTAGCTAGTATGAAAACTACACCCAATCTAGGGGTAATCTCAGTATGAAATGTGCTGGTAGGCCAAAATAAAGGAGGTGGAAATCAATGGTGCCACAGGGGTATGATGTGGATGCAGGGTTAATGGTTGACGATGAAGGATGGACTACATTCCTATGTATACTATAGTGGCTGGTGGTCTTATTGCATGTGGTGGTGAGGGGCGTGCCAGTGGTTAGGGTTTCATCATAGGTTGGTGGTTTCAAGTGGCTACATTTTTGGTGTGCTACTGGTGTTTTGGTTTTGTTTCCATTTTCCTATTAGGTTTGGTGGTAGGTTTATCGTCGGTTATTTTTGTTTCATCATTATTTTTCTCTTTGGGGTGTCCTTTGGGCCTTTTTGGGCTTGTGTTTGTGTTCTTGTCATGTTACAGGTTTTTAATCTCATTTTTTTGTTATTAAAATGAGTGAGGGACCCTCCAACCTTTACCTGGTAAGAAAAATTATAAATATATTATCTTGATGAGAAATCGTATAACCACTAGCTCAAAAACTTTGCACAAGAGAGTGAAATTACTTTAGGGTATTATTGTCTTACTTTGTACAAAATAATTCATTTTTTAAATTTTTTCACTTTATCTACTCAATGTTTTGTAGTGTACACTCTCTCCTACCATTGCTTGTTCTTGGCTACTAGCTAGTTGGGACACATGTTGGAGGATGATGGGGCTTATAGTTTGGTAAAGGTTTCATGAGTTATTTGCCAATTAGTTTTTGAGAAAGCGTACAAGTGTAAAAAGTGTGTTCGCTTTGAGTGGTCCTCCAAGTGCTATCAGATTCTATTTTTACTTGATGAGGGAGTTGATTAGTGTTTGACAGTTTACATAACTAGCATGCATGTCCAAGGTCATCCTACTTTTCATAAATGTGACAACTACATTTAAGTGTCGAATATACGTAGTTAAAAAATGTAAAATAGAATAATGTTAGGCATTTGTAAGCTTGGTCTAAATCAAGTGTAGATAGAATAATAACATTAATGAATTATAAAATAACATCCATTATCAATGACTAGTAATATTTTAAGCTTGGGCCTTACTAGTCTGCAGATGTCCTAATTTGTTTTTACTAACAACTAAAAAACGTACAGAAGAAAGAGTATGAATCGTTAGTTCAAAAAAATAGTCATGCATAGTCGGAGTTAAAAATAAATCATGCCTAGTCTCAGTTGGTCGTGGGTAAATTATTTCCCTCGTCGGGAGCTTTTAAGGCTCAGTATTTAGTTTTGATGCTTTTAGAAAGTAAAATTTCCACTTCAAGCATGCGATCTAAATAATTGGCAAAATGAGAAGTAGCAAGCATGTTTCATATACGATGCAAACTAAACCAAACTAAAAGCATTCAAAATCTTTAATGCCAAGTGGCGTAATCCTTAATGCCCATGCTTTATTCCTATCTTAATCAATGGACAATCAATAATATTTATAATCATTAAATTAAGAGTATTTATAACAATACTAAATGTAAAAAAATATTTTAAAATAATACTCACTACGTATTTTCATTATTTAAATTTAAATTTAGGTTAAATTTTATAATTATTTCAATATTATGTATTTGAATTTTTTTTATTAATTAAAAAAAAGATAATACTAAAGTGATTCCATTAGTCGAAGTCTCTAGAAGGCACAAATATTTAAATTAAATTAAATTAACGCTTGTCAAAGTTGGCATCATCAAAGGCGGCGGAACGTCTACAAGTGGCGGAATATTTCAAATGTGGGGCTGCTTCAATAATAGAATTAGAGGCCAACACGCGAATGCAGAAATCCGAGGTTGAACCTCGGGAAACTGTACGCAATACCGCTGCAAACGCGTTTCACTTTCGACTTATGTGCTAAATCCGAGGCAACCCTGAGGAGTGCGCCTATATAAGACCCTACTTTCCTCTTCTAAGATAGTAGTTAGATTGCCCTGATTCACTTTTTGGTTTGGTATCATCTGTCCTCTAAAAATGTCTGCTTTGTGGCATCTTACTTCTAAGATTATAGTGCTGGTGTTTATGATTGACCTGTGCGCTGCTATTGCTGTTGGCCCATCGAGAAAGCTTGCTGCCCTGGTGAAGGAGCAGCCACTTGTTTTGACTTACCATAATGGTCCTCTGCTCTCCACAAAGCCTATCGATGTCCATGTCATATGGTATGGGAAATTTAGCCCCGTTCAACGTTCCATCGTGGGGGATTATTTGCAGTCTCTTAGTGCAAATTTGCAGGGGAATGCCAATCAGCCGTCTGTCTCCACCTGGTGGAAGACAATCGAAAAATACAAGTGTGGTAAAGCCTCTAAAAATAAGGTTGGGTTGACCATTGCAAGGCTGGGGAAGCAGAAGATAGACGATTCATATTCCCTGGGCAAGCTGTTGAAGAGGGTGGACATTGCCGCTCTGGTTGCGAGTGCCGTCAAATCCAGAGCTCTGCCGCTGCCGGGGAACAATACGAATGCAGTGTATTTGGTGCTCACGTCTGAGGATGTGGCGGTCGAGAGGTTCTGCGTGAGTTCCTGTGGATACCATGCGAGTGTATTGCCATCCCATCTTCCGTACGCGTGGGTGGGGAACTCTGTAAAGCAGTGCCCGGGTCAATGCGCATGGCCGTTTCATCAGCCAATGTACGGCCCTCAGAGCCCTCCTCTGCTCGCACCCAACGGTGACGTGGGCATCGATGGAATGGTTATCAACATTGCCACAGTTCTGGCGGGAGCGGTGACAAACCCTTTCAATACGGGATACTTTCAAGGCGATGCAGGCGCACCATTAGAGGCGGTGTCAGCATGTCCAGGAATATATGGGAAGGGGGCATACCCGGGATTTCCAGGGAAGGTGTTGGTGGACAAAACAACAGGGGCGAGTTATAATGCCCACGGGGTTAACGCGCGTCGGTTTATGCTGCCGGCAATGTGGGATCCTGCCACAAACTCCTGCGGAACGTTGGTGTAAAGCGTAACGTATTTACAATGGTTTCAAATATCTGTATGTATCTCCTTTGACATTATTATGTTATTTTTATAAAGCGCCGTGTGCCCCATGCGCTTAAGTCCCTACTATCGGTATGTGCCTTGTAGAAGTAACACACAAATTTCGATTGTAGCATTCTTCATGCAGCTTTTGGAATAGAGTCCGTTGTTTCTCCGCCAATTTCGCGATTGACCAATCTTATTTTCTTTGATGAACCCGTCACAATGGGTGCATTAGAGCTGCCATGCTTCGATAGATCAATAATTTCCTAATTTCTCAAATTTGACGAGTTTAAACTCTGGGTTTGAAAGCTAGGAGGGGTAATAAGTTTGCAAAGCAAAAACTTCAAATGCAAGCTTAGAAAATAGTTAGGTGTAATTAAAAAAGTAAGGGAAAATGACGGAACAACTTGACAACTCTCAAAATGAGCAATATAATCATTCCCTTTGTGAACATATACACTTTGGTAAAAAAATTGGTCAATGAATACAAACAATATTCATGTTTTGCAAACCTTATCAATAAAATATTTATGCATTAACATTGATAATATGTACATGAAAGAAATAAATTCCATTCAACAACAAAAACAACTAAGTTTCCATCAGTGTCATTGAAAAGATATAAAATACATTAATAGTAACTCCTAAATAGATAAGATAAGCTCTAAAGAAAATATAATTTATAGTTTAAATGATTTAATTTATCTTCCAAATGATCACTTAAATTTTTCTTTCCAGCCTTAAGAGTGTTTGCAATTTCATTCTCAATAGGGATTCTTGAAGCACTCCACACTAAGCACACTAGGTAACTCCTTTCCAGAGCTAGATGTAGTAAATAGCTTAAGTTGCACTCTATGTTAACCATCATCGTCGCTCACTCCCTCCTCACCTTTCTTACTTGTACCCTCATTAGTTCCTTAGAACCAGTATTTCGGTACCATCTTCTGACATAAAACTTTACAAATATTTTCTAAATTATTAGAGTTACACATATTTTTGTATTCCTATCCCTTAGAGTGCCCAAACTACTACCATTATTGAAAACACTATCGTCAATATCATCTCCCAGGCTACTACCATTGTTGCAACTATTGCCATCAATGTCATCCTTTTGAGACTCCTTGGAAGCATGTCTAAATGCTCATCATCATCAACACCCAAGTGTGGTTTTTTTTTGGCCTGTGAAATTTTCATCTCGAAGTTGAAGCCACTCTTTATCAGGGTTATCATGTGGAACATATTGCAAGTTATTTTTTAAGATCATAACTCTTAAGCATAGTACAATTTATTATCATGATCCCATAAGACCTTGATTCCCTGTTCAAAATCTAAAAAACATTTGCATCACTGAAACAAATCTCCCCATACAGTTTTGTGCCTTTAGAATTTTGTTTACGTTTCCTTGCCCTTAGTACTCTTCTAAAACTCTACATTGGGGAAAATTCATCATTCTTAGTTGCAAGTAACCCAAAAGCTAATTTTGAAAATAATTTATAAACTAAAATTACTGTTGTGCGCATTCTTTTTCTAAATAAATGTTAAAGTTTTATTCATGGTTTTGGGTGATGCAATTTAAAATAAACCTAAAACACTAATTTAGTCAAAAGTTTCATTCAAAATTTGTTCTAAGATCCTCCACAGACCTTTGGAAGTAAGCAAGAAATAACAAGTACCACCTAAAGTATGGTCGTATAGACAGGTGAGGTAGAACATGTTGTGTATCTCTCTCCTCTCTGATCTATTATGACTAATGCAAATTAACACATTCATTTTTATGCAAAAATACACCTTGTATTGTGTGAATGTGTGCATCTATGTCTTCCTTTAAAAACTACTAGATGGAGGGGATTATTGATAAGATAAGAGCTTAAGTTGTGGCTAAATACCACTTGAGTTTCATAGAGATTCACACACTCAAATATAGAGGAGAAAGTGGATGCAATTGTACATACTAAAATGGAATATTTATAGCATCTTAGTGTTGTATAATTGACAAATATCAATCAGGGCTCTACCCTTCAGTTCTAGACCTCCTTACTTCTGACAGACTCACATGCACCATATCACTATGCCTAAATGCTTATCTATTACTCTGATCCATAAATTTTTGATGAATTAGGTCCCCTGCACTATACGAAAGGCTTAAAACCTGATAAAAATCCTTCACTATCAATTTCAGATCCATACATGTTTTCTAACCTTCTAGACACTATTGATTACAGAGAGACACTATTGTTGACATTAGTGTCTAGATCCTAATCTAGTATCTAGTTTCTAATAATCATCTAGATTATAAATATTTTGAAACCTATGGGTTGGTGTATTTGTCTTATTGAATCCTACTAAGATATTTTCAAAAGGTGTGATATAAATACAAGTCTAAGCCTTCTCATTCCTCATCTAGAAAATACTAAAGAAACACCTACTAAAGCTAAATCAATTAATTTCACATCCAATATATTCTCCCATATTCATACATATTTTTATATCAAGCATAGGAGTAGTCATATTATAGGTCAGAAGTTTTTGAAGAGCAGCCCATGAGTGATAATTTTTAAGTTAAAATCTAGTTCACTGCATGCATCATCATATAGTATATTGTACCCTTATGCACACACTTTTCCACACATGGGGGAGAACTGTGAGCCCATTCATAGAGGGGTATTTGGGGTAAGCTCGACACCATGAGCCTACTAAGACATTTTTAGCAAATTCATTCCAAAGGTGAAGAGATAGGGTTTGATCAATTAACAAAGAGCAATGCCCTGTATTTTAGATTTGCATACATTAGAAGAAGGGAGACAAAAAAACCCAAAACATTGAGGTTGGTTGCATCTAGATCCAATCATTATTATATATGAGATAATTGCATCACAGTTAGACACTAATGTTAATTATAGTGTTTATATCAAACAGTATTGTCTACGACCACAAAATTATAATTTACAGAATCTAATAGCTGATCCAGAATACTAATCATGCATACTTTTACATCTATTTCCAACCCATATATACCCATGCATAGTAAACCAAACTAATTATTATTTCTCCTTAGCATTGCAGTCAATTGAACATATTTTGAATTAAGTACTTTTTATATTTAGCATATCACAGTATTATAATTTAGAATATTCATTTCTCTGAGTTTGTAACTAATTGACATGCTATAGATTAATTTATCACCCTTGTGCATGAACTATTTCAATATTCATAACCCTGTCCTTACATATTCAAGATTTAGGTTTAAACAATAACTAGTAGAAGGGATAGATATCATGTTTTATTTAATATTTTTATGTGCTAACAATTTTTATCATTGTTGATGATGTCAAATATTTTGGATGGGTTAACATGTCAAAAATTTCCACCAACCACATTATAGATATATGATTTCTTAATAATTTGTGTTAAGTAATCACCAATCTACAGTTTTAGTGTTATTGTAATACAATAAAAATTATTCTAATCTATTCTCTATTTAATATTGAAAATAGTCCAAACTTCTTATTATTTAAAGGTAATTTTTTTAAGTATTGTTATGCAAACTAGTGAATTATTAGTTTAAATGGTTACAATGCACTATATATAAGTGTTAGAATCCCACTGGGTTACATGATAAGTTACACAAATTTGTTTTTAAAACATAACTCATTTTTATTTTCAATAACCATCATTATGTTTTAATATTTGATTGCTTAATAGATCTAGAACTATAAATGCAAAAAATATATCTAACCCACTAGTTAAGATGTGATCTATCTGGATTTCAAACAATATAAAACAAATACATATGATAAGTTTCCTTTTATAATGCATAACAAAATGAAGGGTACATCAATACTCTAAAATAATCCATATTTATAGTTATACATAAATATACACCCTATATTGTTTACAACATGCATAATTATGTACAAGTTATATAAACACTACTGTATTAAATAGTCATAAATTAGAATTTATAAATTATTACATTTCATCACTGAATATCATGATACACATGATAGGATTTAAAATAGTACATCTAATCCGCATAAGACAACTCTACAATCAATTCAATATCCATGAGTACGATTCAAAGATGATTGATCAATTGAAGAGAGGGAAAACATCATTGAGGTGTTTTTCTTCCAACCATAGACTATTAGTCTCCTACACACCTCCCCACTGGGAGTGGCCCCTCCCTTCACAGATGGATAGATAAAAATAATGCAGATATCAAATATTTAATTAGAACTTGTGTTGTAAAATCACTAATACATATAGAAATCATATAGACCATGGAAGACTATCCTCTATCGATATGACATCATGCATACACATGTAAACTAGAAAGTATAGTGGAATGACAATGTCTCAACTATAACATTACTTTGATAAAACTTTTCATTATAGAATTTAGATCTCTCATGGATCTGAGTAAATTCCACATACACACACTCTTTGTTAATAAATCAAAAGTTGTTATATAATACTAGATGATATATATACATTGCATGACAACAACCTTGTATACCTATCACCTACTATCAAATGAAGCATCCATAGTAAAATATCATAAACCAATTTCAAAGTATAATAACTATAGATTTGAAATGTATAACTACTCATTAAATCAAGATAGATATTTACTTATTCAATTTAGTATAGGGTAAAAACATCCATTTAAGACAAAAAATCACATTGTTTTCCCATAACACTTCTATTATTAACACATCTACAGAGTAAAAGTTCTTATCAACCAATAACATCATAATTCCCCAATAAAATCATAATCATATGCCTAGATTATAAAAATACAATTGATAAATGAATTATTTTCATTACAAATGAATTTCACACCTTTTATTTCCTTCAAACATTGTGCAAATCATGTATCCAATCTAATAGAATACTAAATCATTCATTTTGAAAAACCCAAGGATTACTTATTAATATGTGTTAGGCTACTATTCCTCTTATGTAATTTTAGGCCAACTTTAAATCTTTATTACCTATTTTGATAATTCTTTAACTAGGTAAAGCTTATATCTTAACTATTATTAATGCACAATCCATACCCATGCATATTAAATGCACACTACCATATTATTTTATGGATTTCAAAATAATTTCAAGTATAAAGAAATATGAGCATTTGAAGGTACATTTTAGTGTATATAAGCATTTCAATATTTCTTATTTCTCAAGTTCATTTAAAACTAAGGAAAGAACGACAATCAAGCTAACAATTTTTTATTATGCCAACTCAAATAATTTTGTTTGGAATTTTTTTTATTACCTACAACTAAGTATTGATTCCATATTAAATAAGTTTCTAAGATCAAGTTGAGATAGAAATGTGTACAATTTGGTCTTGTATTTCCACATGGTCGTGTGTGTGTGTGTGGTTCAATAAAAATAATAACTCAAGTACAATCTGCCTTATAGATTGAATACCTCGTCATGTGACTATATAATGAAATAAGATACAACTATAGGTTACGTATATATTATGAATTTTCCAAACAGCCTAGAATGGGTTTATCACATATTCTATAACTCATTTTCTTTAGCTCATATTTGTAATGTAAAAAGATTCCCTCAAGATAATACACATTTAAAGATCCTATGAGAAACATACTATCGTAGTTATCAAATTAAGACAAAATCCTTAAGTTTGTAATAGTTATTTAGGTCAAGCAAGAACATCCCAATCACTATACAGTCTAGATATTAATTGATTAAATATCTTTCCCAGGTTACCACTTGTCAAAGATAAATTAATGATACATGGTTTCCATAATTACTAAGATAAAGTCATGATGTATAATAATACATAATCCATTATCTTTATAAGTCATGCACATGTCAAGTGTTTACAGTGAATATATTTCACAAAGGTTATTTGATAATCACTATACATTTAGTTATTTCAAATGGCTCAAATATATTTTTTATAGGCCTATGGATGGAATCAAATTCCATCTATAGGTTTATAAAGATGAAGCCCTAAATGTTTCAAAAAGATCTACCAATATATACATTTAGATGGTTATATACTAATCCCAGGTAATAAAACATTCAATATTTTGCTTCTAAATGGGACTCAATTTGTAATAGACATAAACAAAAACCCATGTATATATTTATTTCCAAATTTAAAGCTTTACTTACCTAGTTATTTAAATGGCTATTGTTTGAATGTAGGTGTTGTTAGCCTCTCTACTTCTTAAAAATTCTCCATTTCTCTTTATCCATCCCACCAATTATTTTCTCTTCATTCATCTTATTGTATCTCTTTTCCTCCTTGATGTTTTGCATGTCATGTAATTTTTCCTACAACTCTGTGAGTTCACCATAATGAAACTCAAAATCTCAAGTTTGCATGATCTTATCCTCTTTCCATTAACATGTAGTTTCTAACCCTATTTTGGGCATGGCCACTACATGTAAAACCCCTCCTTTCACAAAATGGTGAAGTCAACTCAAAATCATAGCAACAAAAAACCTAATTCCCTTCTCAAGCTTCTTATAATGACCTAATTCCTTTTGATTTGAATTGTGAATCGAAATACATCTACTAAAAGCTTTTGCAAAACCAAAAATCAATTTTCCTAAGTTATAAAACTCATTTAAGATAGTTACTTGGGTGGATTATGCCTTATATCCCCTTGGCCACCAAAAAGAGTAGGAATTGAGTCTTAAAATCCTTGGATGATTGAAATACAAAACTTGGTTTAATAAACACCCAATAATCTATGGGTTTAAAATGCATATAATGGGTCTACCACAATTATAACTCAAAAACTCAAGTTTAGTTCACAACAAGATTTCACCATGGTTCATACAGCTAATGCACACCAACAAAATTAGAAAATTATACTAACAATAACATTCATTCCAAACTATTTATGTCACAAAAAGTTAAACAATCAACACAAAGTCAATGCAACATGTAATATTAACCATAGAGATAAATAATGAAAAGTAAACACTCAACACATTCTCACAATGCCATCAACATTTAATTCATTTAAGTGGTCAAGAGTATAAGTGGGTGTGTGTGGGTTCTATTTCACTCTTTTTAATCCCTAATGCCAATATCTGCATCTTTCTCCCTTATGATACTCTCCCTTTGTTCTATTTTTTGAGGGTGAGGAAATTATGCAAACATCTTGGTCAACAAAAAGGTAGGATGAGCTTACAATAGAATAATAAAATACTCAAAATATATGTACATCTATGAACTACAAATCCATATAATATTTCAATACACTAACATATAATTTATAAAAATGCACATGGGAGTATATTCTAATTATAACTAAGCATGAAATAAAATAGTACAACTGTCAACTATATAGCATAAATGTCTAGATATCTCACAAAAATTAGAATTTATTAATCATTAGTTTCACTTCTCTAGCTAATACTAATGCAATATTTGGAGAATGGGATGGAATGTGACAATAAACTAATATTTATAGCAGTTATATTTAACCTATTTATATTTCTATTCATATTCATAATTATTATATTGACTATGCTTACAATCCCTATTATGAATGGTGGTCTGCAATATCTATGAGTGCATATTAATTAATATGATTTTTGGTTTATTAAAGTAGTTTTTAGTATAGTTGTGATATCGCCATTATATAATGTAATTTAGAATTCAATATAATACCATAATTAAATTGAAACTATCTATCAATAATTAACAAAAAAATTGATAAAATTAAATTGATATCTATTACCATTTTTATAAATAAATTCATTTATAATATTTTTATTAATAAATTAAATTATATTTTTGTTTGAATAGAAAAATTATATAAAAACTAATTAAATCTAACCACATATATAATAGATGAAAATGCCATAAAAACACATATAACTACAAATTATCACTTTTCTATAATTCTATTTATGATTAGTGGTGGGAGAGATAATTAATTCAACCCTATAAAGTTTGTTATTGTAGGCTGGTGTGGTGGTTTTTCTATTCTTGTTTTATTACAAGAAAGAAGGAATGAAAGTAGAAGTTACTATTTAAAAAAATAAAATGTATAAAGAGCCCTTTATATATTATAGTGAGTTTGTTAAGACCTGTATATTAGCGAGTTTGTTAAAAATTTTATATTAGGAATTTTATTTAAGATGTTAGTGTTTTTAAATATACATACATTTAGAATTTTATTTGAGATGTTTATCCTTGTAAACAAATATTTTTAATATAAAAGGATTATATATGACTAGCAATTGTATTTAAAGTTATAATGATCACGTCAATGGGAATTAAAGTGAAAGGATAAATATAAACAGGACAATAAATTTTTTAAATTGAACGAATCAATGTTTAATTCTTCAATATCTATTTTAATGTGTTGTGAAAGCAAATTTACCAATTTTCTAAATCAATCAATATTCCACCACTACAAAAAAAATAACTAATTTGTTAGAAATTATGGATGTAAATTTATTCAAATGGTTTTGAGCTTATGTTAGAAACATAAATAAATTGTGATACAATACTCTCAACATCTATCTTACCCAAATAAATGATTTTTGTGCCAGTGTGAAAAGCATATAAATAATGTGACATCATGCTCTCAACATATAAATTAACCATACAAATGATTTTGTGTTAGTATTAAAAGCATAAAAAAAGTGTGACACCATACTCTCAACATATATGTTTCATACAAATGATTTTGGGCTTGCATTAGAAACATCAAGAATTTGTGATTTAAGCACCTAACATATCCTTCGTTGAGATTAGCTCAAGTAAGTAGATTTGGCCCTTATGAGTTTTTTTCCTCTTGTATATTATGAATATTCAACATGTAAATTACATTAGGAAAAAAAGGAAAATATATGTAGATCACATATAATATGAAAATTTTGACATTTATTATAACAAACTTATAAATAGAGCTTGTCTTTATGACATGCATAAGGTACCTATGGAAATAAATCCATGAATGTTTTTAATGACTAGAAGAAATTATTTTTTCTAATGTTAGTAAAATTGTACAAAATTTTATATTTTAACTTATTTCTAAGACAATCTTAGTCCCACATATGTTTATACTTGATTCATTGAACTTAAAAAATAGATCAACACTTATAAAAAAGGTTTTTTATTTAACACATTTAGACTATTACTTATTTTTTAATACATTTTATTTCAAAAATAGAGCTTAAAATATCTTTAGGACATACTGATGTATTATGCATGAGTTTATTTAAGACAAACTTGTGTATTGTGTGAGTTCATCCCTTTTATCTTTGTGGGTCTATTTATAATTTATTATTGATCATGAGCCTTTAAATTTACCTTTTTACATTTCTAAAGTCAACTAATGTGAATAAGTCATCCTAAATACACACACACACACACACACACACACAAAGAAAAAAGTTTCTTGTCAAACCACTTCAAAATGAGGATGAGAATAAGAGAATTGGGAAGATGCACACGTCACATGTCACATGTCAAGCCAGAGCTAAGCATCACATTATTCATACATTCAACACTATCATTCTATGTTGGTCTTTCATCATTTCACTTGTGCTAAAGGAGGGTATCAGATTGTAGTAGTTGTATTATCACTTATAGAGAAGAAAATTTTAAAAACTCTCACTTGAGATATATCATCCAAACACTCACAAACTGCATGGAGGAATGATTTCATGATTATGGGATATTTAGTTTGAAACACTGCCTTGGTGATTCTTAGAATCCATTTACTTTTATTTGTTTTTGGAGTGTCAAGCTAGGTCAAGGAGGAAATTATTTTACTCAACATATTTTTTATTAATAAATATGTGAAGTGAAGACACACACATAACAAAAAAGCGACAATGCATAGATGATAAAAAATTATCTTGAAAAACTATAGTCAGACACATATGGCCACAAGAAAACATACATGGCTAGGACAAGACTATAATGATTAGGACTACACAAGACAAACCCACTCAATAAATGCATCTATCTAGGAGTAGTGCACAATTTTCATATTTTAGGAGTGGGTTGCAAACAAATTTAGTACAACTAGTCTACACTCTTAGGTTTATAAAACAACAAATAGGGGTGATCATTCATTATCCATTTGTCATTTTCATTGCTTAGATTAGTTTCATTGTGGCACTTGGACTTGTTTTTATTTACAATCTTTTAGGTAGATTTGAATTAGTACTTTCATTCATGTATGCTTAGATCTATATAATTTCAATTAGTTTATTCATTATTTTATTTTAAAATAAAATTAAGGTAAATATATATGGTTAGATCTAGATATTTTACACATTCAATATAGAGTTTTAAAAACCCCTCTTTTCCTTAGGGATTGTCCATTTTCATATTTTTATCCTAGGTTATATTTAATCCTTTCAACTTTATGCCTTTGTGTGTGCATAACTTGACAATAATCATGGAATAAATTATAAAAATGGATAAAAACATAATTAGTGAGTATATAAAAATATGTTTTTCACTTATTTATGATATATTTTATAATAATTTTCAATGCACCAATCTCCCAGAGTACACATATTAAGGAGTGCATTGGGAAAGAGGTGGGGTTAGTTCATCTCGCTTTTTGAAATATGTCTATATTATCCTATTATACATAAATATCATCACCATCTTTCATTAAACTATATTTATACTTATTCATGTCTCTTTTCACCTTTTTTCCTCTTATTTTATTATGTATTTTGAATTTTCTCATATAAATCAATCTTGATTGATTTAGTTCTATATATCATTCATTGTATTTCCTACTAAATCAACAAGGTCAATCTAGTATGTTTAATGTTTGTGTCCTTTTATAACTAAATCAATCATGTTGACTTATATTTTTCCCTACTTTTGAATAAATCAATCATGATAAATTTATTTTTTTGCATGTTTGTACTATATCAACATGGCTAATCTAGTACTTTATAAAATATTTCTTGATTATTTATACTAAATTATTATTGATTGACTTTTTTTAGAATTTGAGCTAGGTCAATTTCAAAAATTTAACCGATAATTAAAGGGTTATAAAATATAATTATTATAGAATAAAAATCCTTGTCTACTATGTGTGTTCATGATAAATCTTCTCTAAGTATATAGGATGAATTAGGAGATAAGAGCCTACTCTCGTGTGGGTCTAGTCTTGATCAAGGTCTTTAAATCTCTATAGAAAGATGTTAAACCAATAAAGTGACCCTTAGTCTTTGAAGGCCCATATTAAGGAATCTTAGGTATTCATCCTTGATTTTTGAGGTTTTCATCTCCAACATCTCTTGTAACTACTAGAGAAAAAGGGGAGATTGATTTGATTATAAGTATGCACAAGGTAAGTATCACTATCCTATTATCTTTCCTTTATTTGATTGATTACACACACACGTGCACGCGTGCACGCACGCACGTGCACGCACGCACACACACACACACACACACACACACACACACACACACACACACACACACACACACACACACACACACATGCTTTTCGTTACCTCTCTACTTACTTATATTATCCTAGTGTGGGCTATCTATTCCTATGGATAAAACCATAGTTAGATTTATTTTGTCCATGCTTATGCTAGTTTTGAATACCTTTGTATGCATCTACAACCCTTATGTCCATATGGATTTTATATCATGTTAGTTTAGGATCTACCATCTTGGATCTAGGTTTCCATTATTCATCAATTCTTTGCACATATTTTCATTATAATATCCTTGATATGACCTTACAAAAAACACTTGCTTAATATTACCAATTTTTAGACATTCCACTTAGTTTCAATATGTAAATCATTATTTATTCATGAAAAATATTTCCTTTTCTATGTTATATTGTTCATACCTATGAAATACTTCTAAAAGTGTACATTTGATGAAATGATGATGTAAGAAATGGATATCTCATCCCTAATGCCTCTTTGAATATAAATTTTCAACATGTATGGAACATTACTAGAAATGGTAATTGAAGGCAACTAGTTGATATCATTATAAATTATCTATAAGAAAGATGTACATTAAGCATACCAAGTGTTTTTTATCCCTTACTCACATAACTTCATCGATTATTGAAGAGCCTTGAATGGATGTCTAATCCCAATTATGTCTAAATAATAATTAAAACTAAAAATATATTAATCAATCTTTATAATTATATATGACTCCTCTTAATTTTAGCATTAATTTTTCTCTCCATTTAAATTCTGCATCATTCCTATAAAGGGTAATAAAAACCGTGCTTTCATTGACATGTGCATGTCAAGTTGAATATATTTGGAAGGAATAAAATTATTGGACAGAACCTATGGTTCTATTTATGTCAATTTAACTACGATCATATTTTTATGCCAAAGGGTGGTGTTAAAAGTCAACCAACTTAGATTGATAGATATTAGTTACTTAAATGTAATAAATTTGTAAAGGTGAAAGACAAGTGTTTGAAGGAATGCAACTAGAAACAAAAATGGATCCAGAGGAAGAGGAGGTGGAAGAAGATACAAATTGTTGATCTACACTTACAGTTGTAGCACAATAGATAAGAGTATAGTATAGCAGTGTAACATGGATTTAGGTGATCAAGTGTTGGTATCAATGGTTTTAGCCCATAATCGTCAAAGTTTATCTAATCAAGAAGAAAGATGACTCAAAAAATAATAACATTAATAATTTCTCTAGACATCCCATAGACAAATCTCTCTCCAACATTAATAAGTTGAAAGTAATTTCAATCAAATAGTACATAGAAGACCATTACAAAGCTCATGACTAGATAAGCTATAATAAATAATTTATATTTTTAAATAATAAAGTTTTATTATTTACAATCCCATCCATCTTAATGTACCTTTCTACTTATCACAACAACTCTCATGGTAGAAGAAAAAACATTGAAGAAAAAATATGTAGGGCATTGGGACATTAAATTATTCATCTGTTATTTTACTTGACATGCTGCTATTTTATTATTTTATTTATAGAGGCATCTTAGAGTGATGGATATCATTTTCTTAGTTGTAATAGATTCGTAGAGGTAGAAAATGAGTGTTTAGTGTAATGTAATTGGGATTGGAAATGGACCCAAATGAAGATAAGGTGGAGGAGGATACAATTAATTGATCTACACTTATGACTGAAGCACAAAATAAGGGAAAAGTATAACAAGGATTAAGGTGATTAAGGTTTGGTATCAACATTTTCAGCACATAGCAGTCAAAGCTTCTTTGGGTCAGAATAAAGTGGAAATCAAAAATAATAACATCAATAATTTCCCTACACCTCCCATAGACAAATATCCCTCCAACATTACAAAGAAGAAAGTAGATATGGGCAAACAATGAAGATCTTGCATGAGTGCAAGGAAAAGTACAACCTTATTCCCCAATTCATATATATATGTGTGTGTGTGTGTGTGTGTGTGTGTGTGTGTGTGTGTGTGTGTGTGTGTGTGTGTATATATATATATATATATATATATATATATATATATATATATATATATATATATATATATATATATATATATATATATGTATATATGTATATATGTATATATGTATATGTATATATATATATATGTATATATATATATGTATATGTATATATATATGTATATGTATATGTATATATATATGTATATATATATATATATATATATATATATATATGTATATATATATATATATATATATGTATATATATATATATATGTATATATATATATATATGTATATATGTATATATATATATGTATATATGTATATGTATATATATATGTATATATATATATATATATGTATATATATATATATGTATATATATATATATGTATATATATATATAATGGATAAGTTTTAATCCATGTTTTAAATTGCCCCTCCACTCAGTTTCCTTGCCTCCTAATTTTATGCTTTAATTGCTTTGATGGTTTATTGGAGAGGGGCTAAATTTTAAATATGTTGAACATTTTTTTTAATAGTAATTGAATAATACAATGAAAATGTTTTGAGAACTATATGGGATGAAAGGGGGAAATTTGGGTGGATTGTCAAAAAATTATTGGACTATAGTTATATCTATGTAAATATATATTTAGTTTTTTAATATTTTTTCTTTAAAGACAAACTAATCTAGATTTTGAAGGATTGTTTTGAATGGAAATCTAGAGAGTTTGCCATCAAATTTAACCCCCAGTTGGATTCCTCTTTTAAAACTCATATATTTCTAATAAATGAACACATATTTCAAAAATGATGCAGAAAAATGAGAAAAGTGAATGAGTAAATGTAAAAATGAGAAATTTGAAGTAAGTAGATATTGCCAAACAATACATATAAAACCATTATAAAACTCAAATGAAGAGCTTTCACAAGAGGAAGGATAGGTACAACCTTATGCCCCCATCCCTTTAAATTATTATGTATCTATATTAATTGGACAAGTTTCACTCCACTTTTGGAATGTCCTCCCCTCTTTTTGCCTCCTAATTTTGTGCCTTAATTATTGTACTGGTTCACTAAAGAGGGGTTGAATTTGAAATTCATTTGAATGATTTTTGAAATTTTAACCATAAAATATGATGGAAATGATTTGAAAACTGTATGGGATGAAAGGGGGAAATTTAGGTGGACTGTCTAAATTCTATTAGACTATAGATAGACATAAATATATATTTAGTATTTTCATATTTCATTCTTTAAGGATACACTACCGTAGATTTTAAAGGACAATGTTAAATGGAAATCTAGAGGGCCAGTCATCAAATTTAACCCTTTGTCATAGTCCTCTTTTTAAATTCACATTCAACTAATAAACAAACATGTGTTTCAAAAATTACATGCAAAAATGAGAAAAGTGAACAATTAAACATACAACTTCCTATATTCCTATACAATGGGTCTCACAACTACCAATTATAACATAGAATATAGGAAATTAGAGAGGTAACTTTACATGAATAAAAAAATTCCTTCAAATCTTTTCTAAATCTTCATAATTCATCAATTTAATAATCATATGATAGGATATCACCTACTAGTCCAAAATCTATGTAAAAACATTACATACCATTTCATCACATCTAATCTATACCTTCCACTGAACTGTTTTGGTTATTCAATACATAATAAATATGACCAACATGTTTAATTATGTGAACAATTTGCTGAACTTAGCATACACTTATATACATCTTGTTACAAGACATATGGTTCACACAATTCATTCCCACTTTGTAATTTATTTCTTTACTCTTTATTTATTTAGTAAAGTGCACACTATAACCACTTTATCTTTTTAAGATATTTTGTGTCATTAAAATCATAACATGTTCATCCCTCAATAAATGCTACAAACCACCATAAACATATTTATTTTATATAAAAAATGTGACCCACCATTCTTTTTTCAAGTTATCACTTCTAGGCATATTATTTGTGCTTATTAATTTGATTTTATAAATAACATAGTTAATTTCATGTTGATATGGTTCCTCTAGGTCTTGAAAGGTATTCAAAAAGTGGGAGAATGTTGGAAATTAAGGTGTCTCAACCTTGACAAGAAGGACACTATTCACAAAATACTATTCATGAGCTACTATTCACAATCACTACTCATGTTATGAGTTGGTAGTGGTGAGTTAGAAATGACTGTGTAGGTGATGTGGTAAGTGATGTAGGCATTGATGTGGATTTTAATGAGTTGGCATGGCCCACGTGAGGAATCTACATGGAATCTAGTGCATGTGATGGAGTGGGGCATACCATTCGACTATGGAACATTTTTGTTAATTTTAAATTCGCATGATTTTGATAGTGGAAGACATGGAAACATGTGGGATATATTTGGAACATGTGGGGGAAGTCAAAAGTTGTGGAATATTTTGACTCATGTGTGTGCACATGGAATAGTGGGGAATAAGTTACTATTCCAAATTGGAGGCACATGTGAGAGTGGGACACAATTTTGGAGGCTTGTGAGCATGGAGGATGATATGTTATAAGTGGAGGGTCCATTTTTGATGAAAAAACAAGACTACAAGCATGTTACTATTGATAAATAGTGGTGCCACTAAAAGGTGGTGAATTTATTCCTTGCCCATGAAGTTTTCTCCATATTGCAATCTTAT
Source organism: Torreya grandis (assembly GCA_037957365.1). Taxonomy (NCBI): domain Eukaryota; kingdom Viridiplantae; phylum Streptophyta; class Pinopsida; order Cupressales; family Taxaceae; genus Torreya; species Torreya grandis. Next base: position 4,934,779 of record JARHVA010000009.1, read on the forward strand.
AAATAAGATGTATTCTCCTTTGTAAGATAAGTTAAGCATTCAATCTTGTGATAAGCTTATAATAATTTAATAAGCTTGTATGAATTAGCTAAATTTTGTAAGCTTGTAAGCTAGATATTTATGTAAAGGCACTGAAGCTTTGTGGAACCAGTTCTTATATTATGTGTAGTATATTGGTGATGCTTTTGCAAAGGCTTGCTCTGCAAGTGTGTTGTAATCTTGTTGATTTGTTTAATACATTGAGTTGATTTGGAGTGTGGGGTTTTTTCTCCTGAAATATTTTCCCCACATAATCACATGCTATGGTATGCTTATTATTTTAATTGTGTGACAAGTGTTCAAATTATTTGCATATTCTCCTCTCTTGGTTAGTGTAAGGAATTGTTTTCAGAATCTCGTATTCCTTTCAATTTAGTGACTAGGATTTAGATATTAGGGATTAGGGTATAACCTATAAGATTTAGGTTTTAGGGTATAGGGCATAATCATAAATAAAATTAGAGCCAATTTGAGCTTATTGAACCTATTTGTGACTACATAATGTGATTTTGGGTTCAATTATCCCTAATGTCATCATAGATTGAACCAATTAGTCAATTGAGGCAATTAATGATGAAATTTAGGCCAAATTGAACCCCATGAACCTAATTTTTACTCTAAATAATGTTAATTTGGTCTAAATCAATTGGTATAGGGTTTAGGGTTTATGATTAAAGGTTTAAAGTTTAGGACTTAGGTTTTAAGGTATATGGTTTAGGATTTAGGGTATAAGGTCTAATTTCAAAGATAATTGGGGATAATTTAAGCTTACTCAACCTATTTGTGACTACATAATATGATTTTTTCTTAATTATCCCCTATGCCACTATATATTGAGCCAATTAGTCAATTGAGGTAATTAGTGACATGATTTTGACTAGATTAAGTCTTATAAACTTAATTCTCAATCTAAATGAAATTAATTGAGGCTAAAATGATTGGATTAGGGTTTAAAGAGTTTACAATTTAGGGTTTAGGTTTAGGTCTTAAGGTTTAAGGTATATGGTTTAGGGTATAAAGTCTAATCATGAATGTAATTGGGATCAATTTGAGCTCATTGAAGCTACTTGTGACTATAAAATGTGATTTTGGGCACAATTAGCCCATTATCATCATATGTTGAGCTAATTAGTTAATTGGGGAAATAAATGATGTGATTTGGGATAAATTGAGCCCTATGAAAATAATTATTACTCTAAAGGATGTTAATTGGGGATAAATCAATTGATTTAGGGTTTAAGATTTAGTGCTTAGGTTATAGGGTATAAGGTTTAGGTATTAGTGTATAGGGTCTAATCACAAGGTAGTTGGGCCTAATTTGAGCCTTTTAAACTTATTTGTAACTACATAATATGATTTTAGACTCAATTAGTCCCAACATCATCATAAATTGAGCCAATCAATCAATTGGGGCAATTTGTGATGTGATTTGGGCTAAATTGAGCCTTGTGAACCTAATTATTACTCTAAAGGATGTTAATTTGGGCTAAATCATTTGGTTTGGGGTTTATGATTTAGGGCTTACTATTTGAGGTATAGGGTTTAGGATTTAGGGTATAGGGTCCAATTGTAAAGGCAATTGAGAAAAAAATGAGCTTATTCAACCTATTTATGACTATAAAATGTGATTTTAGAATCAATTAGCCATAATGTCATCACACATTGAGCTAATTAGTTAGGTGCGTAAATTAGTGATGTAATTTGGACCAAATTGAGCCATGTGAACTTAATTCTTAATCTAAATAATGTTAAATAGAGCTAAAATAATTGGTTTAAGATTTAAAGAGTTTACAATTTAGGGCTTAGGATTTAAGGTATATAGTTTATGGTTTAGGGTATAGGGTCCAATCGTGAAGGTAATTGGGTCCAATTTTAGCTTGTTGAACCTATTTGTGACTATAGAATATGATTTTGGGCACAATTAGCCCCAATGCCATCATAGATTGAGCCAATTAGTCAATTAGGGAAATAAGTGATGTAATTTAGGCCGAATTCAACCCTATAAAATTAATTATTACTCTAAAGGATGTTAATTAGGACTAAATCAATTTTTTAGGGTTTAGGGTTTAGTACTTAGGGTATAAGGTTTATATTTTAGAGTATAGGGTTAAATTACAAAGGCAATTAAGGATAATTTAAGTTTTTTGAACCTATTTATGACTTTAGAATGTGATTTTAGGCTCAATTAGCCCCAATGTCATCACATATTGAGCCAATTAGTCAATTAGGGCAATCAATGATGCAATTTGAGTCAAATTGAGCCTTGTGAACCTAATTGTTACTTTAAAAGATGTTAATTTGAGTTAAATCAATTAGTTTAGGTTTTACAATTTGGGGTTTAAGGTTTAAGGTGTAGGGTTTACTATATAGGGTTTAGGGTTTAGGGTATGGGGTCCAATCATAATGTCAAGGATGTTTTAACTAGATATTAATCGATATGGGTGGTCGATTAATCATGAATAACCAACAAATTAAAACAAACTTAAATTTATCAAAATCTAGCATAAATATCCATAATCTATGGAATGGAAGAAGTGAGGTGTGTTTTATCTATGGGATTGTTGTTAGAAATGCATCCTAGAACTGTAAATCATGATGTGTATGATTTTGTGCATTAGATGGTTCCTGTGTGCATTAGGGGCTCGTTGATGCATTTATCCCAGATTGTATACCTTAAGGGGTTCCTAGGAAATTGGGTGGGATTAAATTGTGGCACTTTGTGAGAGATATTATCATATTATTCCATCATACCTACATCATCTTAAAACCATGAAATGTGGATAAGTTTAAAACCCTGAAACCCTAAAATCTGACTACGTTTGAAAGATGATGGATTCTCCAAAACCTAAAATTTTCATTATAGCTATTATAGGTTTGAAACCACTCTCAAATATTCTAAAAGCATATAAATAAAATATAACTTAAAGTATAAGAAACTAAATGTCCATATCTAAATGTAAACTTATACTAAAATATATTTTTTAATTTATATACCATGTATATCAATCTAATACTAAACTATTTTTTGTATGCACTTTTATAACAATAATATCGCGTACATGGTTCTATAGACTAAAACCACCTACGAGGTTTTAAAGACTAAAATTGTATACTTGATTTTGGCTTGGTAATTTATGTGCTAAGACAAGGTATGCACTTTTTTAAACCACATACACAGAAACATTGAAATCTATTTGAACGTAAAATGTGTCCACTTTTTGGCCCCCCTACTCCGTGCACTTATCCTAACATAAGATGGTATTTTAGGAAAGACTAAAAAACAAGAAGGATAATTCTAGGCCTCATCAAGTATAGTTAAGCAGGGGTAAGAACATGTTGATGTAACATAACAATAAGTGGATAAATAAATGGGGCATTTGCCCACAAGAGTGTGCAAACATCAATAAGAAAATAAAAAGACACGTGAGATAAAATTTTAGTGTAGCCATGGGAAGAAATCAACTTAGATAGAAGAGAGAGAGCATTATATCAAATAACTTAATCACATTTATAATCATGATAAAAATACTACATAGAAGTATGAAGTAAATAGAAGGCACAAAAGTTGATAATTCAATTAAGAGCTAACTTAGATCATTTTAGATGTGAAACTAGTAAGTCGACAATGTGTATAGAAGATTGGAAAGAGAGATTATGTATCTTATTTTTTACTTTGGGGTTGGCAGAGACAATGACCCTAAATCATGGAATGGTCAGTTTACAACAAAATCCAAATCAAGTATACAAAAAATTTAAAAGTTAATATTTTAATCATCTTGCTTGAAGAATTGAGATTAGCTTAAAAAAATAGATTCATTGTACAATAATTTTTGAGTATCACTGTATAACAATTTTTCATTACAACATTAAAAAGGAAAAGTTTATACTTCATAACAAAGATCTAGCATTTACTGAATACATCATTAAAGAGAAAGAGTCTATACTTCATAACAAAAGATCTAACATTTAAAAAATAATAATAGATAAACTTAATCAATTCATTCTTATATAAGTAGTTACTTTCGAACAAAACATCTTAGTATTTATCATAAAACATGGTACTATAATTATCATATTCTACGATTTCTTTGTATAGAAAAATGTGTCCAACCAATTACAATATTTACTTAATATTAATGTTTAATAGAACTTATAATTATTTTATAATAAATATATCGTATAAGTTACATCAATCAAATCTTATCAGTTTTTTGAATGAAATAATTTTTTCCAATATTTAATGTCTTAAAATTGTACATTTAATAACTTCTTTTAAGAGTATACAGTTAATAGCTTTAGCTTTTTGGGGTACATATGCCTCGCTATTTTAACTGCATACAACCGACCAAGAGCATTTTACATTTGAAATAATGTCTCCCCACATAAAATGGTGGCAATGACAACTGCCATTGTTAAATTCACAAAACTTAACTAGGTACCTGCACCACTCCTGGCACACCACTGCTACCATCCTTAACCGCTACCTTGTCACTATCGCGAGGTATTGTTTTTATGCTGCACAATTGAATTTGATTAATGAGGTCCGCTAATAATCGTAATTAAATTTAATTAATGTTAAATTTAATGTTATTGCTTTTATGTCCGGCAATTGAATTTGATTACTAGGGGTTTCATCATGTGAAAACCACAGAACAGAGATGTCAAAAAACCAGAAAACAATCCAAAGAAAATGTAGAATTTATTTATTTTCTCAACTTATTCACCAAAATACCATTAAATGGCGATCTCTTACCTTATCTGAGCTTAAATTCTCCTTTTATTTTACCCGAATTCATGATATACTTCACTAAGTCATTCCACGCGCAGGCCACCTCGCAATCATATTTCTTTTGTGCCTTTGCCGCCGCCTTATGAGCTTTCCTCTGCACAAGAATAAACAATCAATACCAAATTATATTGATATTTTAATTAAAATAAGCTACTAAAACAATGAAAATCCAAATTCCCCAATAAATTTGACCTCTGACTTCGTCTGCGAAGAATTTATCCGCTTGGTGCCCCTAAAAAGGGTATTTGGTAAGGGCGAAAGATCCTTGGAATCTAATTCCTAACAGCTTTATCCTCAGTTTGTCTCACAGATCCTCTAGTTTTTACTTTTCGAATTTATTTTTATTTAGGCAGTAAATCTTAACCGCTCTAGAATAATATTGTGAATGACTCTTGTCATACAGAACAAAATCCATTGCAAGTTGTCTATCTGAGAAGCATTTGACATTGCTGCTGCTTCATCTTTGATTGTTTCTGAACAGAGAACGGCCAAGTATTGCTCCCCTACTTGTAGCCATTCATTATAAAAATGAATCGCAAGAAATAAAAGAAAACTGAAAAGCTATAAATAACAGGCAATTTGAAATCACAGGGAAGGTGGAATGATATAAATAACAGGCAATTTTCCAGTGCAACTCGTTTGAAATGCCGAATAATACATATATTTATTATAATTTTTTACCTTTGTTTTTTTTAACTAAAATTCTACCTTATATTTAATATAGTCTTCTACAACATTTGATTGTATTTTAAGGTGAAAAATAAAAATAAAAATAAATACAGTTATACGGCCATTAAATTTATTTATGGATATGATTACTGTACCAAATCATTACGATAGGTTGTTTATGCTATGTTGGGCAACTATGATGAGGAAGATTGTAAGTGAGAATGCCATTCTCCCCTAGTCACATGGGTATGCGAAGTTGAACCCGCTCGATATGGTTTTATAGGTGACGTGGTGGAGACAGAGATGACAAGGGGACAAAATAATTGTCAGCAGCTATTACGTGGCAAATGGGGTTAGCTGGTGGGTCACTCACTGCTTGGGTTTTCATATGTATTGGCCTAATCCTTGAATTCATATTTGATTATTGAGAATGCATAACAAGTTGCACTAAAATGTACTCATTTATTGAATGATAGAATTCTAGATAAATCAAAAGGTACTTGATAAGTGCACCCTAGTCATTTACCCCTATAAAAATAATTGTTCTTGATCTTAAGCATTGTTGTCACAATTGCCATCAAAACGTACAAGTCTTAAAACACTTCTCAATTGATCAACCTTTTGATTTCATTAGCAATTGAAAATCAACATGCTATTTATATTGCTATTATTAGAAGTTTAACATATCCAAAACAAGTTCACAAAGTTTCATTGTCGATATCATTTATTAGAGTATTATCTCTAGCAAATATTGTTAATCTTCTTCTACCTTGTTTCTATTATGATGACCAATGATCTTTGAATTGGAATAAAATTATGTGAAACAAGTTACAAGGAAGGGAACACATTACTAAAACTCATTTTCTACCATTCAATGTAATTGACATACGTACAACACTCACCTATATTGATTTTAATAGAAATTGTCATAAGAATAATAAATGACCACCACTTTATTTTGATGATATTTTAACTATAAACAAAATATTATTTACTTAATTCCCAATTCAATACATGTAATATTCACAATTTTTTACCTTACACAAACATAACATAAGAACTATAACTACAATATAAGCCATGGGCCGAGGTACAATGATAGGGCTGGGGACCTACCACTCAGACGTCTCGAGTTCGAACCCTACTCCCTATCAAAGCCGCCTCCCAAATTTCTAATTCGCATAATATATAATACAAAAAAAACTATAACTACAATATAACCCTTGCTATTACTGATTGATCCACAAATATTATTGAAATAATTCAATCAATCATGTATTAGGTATTGGGGATTTTACATTATGGCACACTATGATAAGTATGGAGAATATCTTAATAAATAATTGGGCCCGTGGGTTTTCCCTCTCTACATATTTAAAAAGAACAACAAGAGTCTTAGTCAAGGCATTCAAAATATTATATCAACGGATACCATGTGAGTATGCGAGTATCAAGGGAGTATTGATAGGATAGAAGCCTAAGTTGTGGCTAAATACCAATTGAGTTTCACAGAGATTTAGCCACTCAAATATAGAGGAGAAAGTGGATGCAACTATAGATACAAAAATAGAATATTTATAGGAGTTCAATGTTGTACATTTGACAAATATCAATCGGGGCTCTACCTTTTAGTTTTAGACCTCTTTATTGCCGACAGGCTCACATGCACCATATCAATGTGCCTAAATGTTTATCTCTTAGTTTGATCCATATCATTCTAATGATACAAGTCCCCTACACTATACGAAAGGCTTAAAACCTAATAAAAATCTTTCACTATCAGTTTCAAGTCCATACATGTTTTCTAGCCTTATGGACTCTACGATTACAGAGGGACACTACCACTAACGTTAGTGTCCATATCAATATCTAGTATCTAGTTTCAAAAAGTCATCCAAACTATAACTGTTTTGAAACCTATGGGTTGGCCTATTTGTCTTTTTTGAACCCTACTAAGATATTTTCAAAATGTGTGATATAAATACAAGTCTAATCCTTCATATCACTCACTAGAAAATACTAAACAAACACCTACTAGAGCTAAATCAATCAATTACATAACCAATATATTTTTCCATATTTGTCTCTATTTTTATATCAAGCATAGGAGTAGTCATATTAGAGGTCTGAAGTATTCAAAGAGTAGTTCATGAGCGATATTTTTTAAGTTACAAGATATATCACTACATGCATCATCATATAGTATATTTCACCCTTATGCACACACTTTTACACGCATAGGGGAGAATCATGATCCCTTTCACAGAGGGGTATTTGGGGTAAGCTCAACATCTTGAGCCTACTAACCCATTTTTAGTAAATTCATTCCAAGGGTGAATAAGGGTGAAGAGCTAGTGTTTGATCAATTAACAAAGAGTGAGTGCCTATATCTCAGATCTATATACATTAGAAAATGGGAGACAAATAACCCAAACCATTGAAGTTGGTCGCATCTAGATCCAATCATTATTTTGTACTAGACAATAGCATCATAGTTAGACACTAATGTCAATGATAGTGTCTAAAAATAATGGTAGTGTTTGTGGTCATAAAATTATAATTTACAAAATCTAATAACTGATCCATAATACTAATCATGCATAGTTTTACATTTATTTCTAACCTAGATCTGCCTGTGCACAGTAAACCCAACTAAGTATTATTTCTCCTTAGCATTGAAATCAATTGAACATATTTTGAATTAATTAATTTTTATATTTAGTATATCATAGTATTATAATTTAGAATATTCATTTGACTGAGTTTGTAATTAATTGGCATGCTATAGATTAGTTTATCACCCTTGTGCATGAACTATTTATATATTCATAACCATGTCCCTACATATTCAAGATTTAGGTTAAACAACAACTAGTAGAAGGGATAGATGTAATTTTTTATTTAATATTTTTATATGTTAATAATTTTTATCATTGTTGATGATTTCAAATATTTTGGATGGGTTAACATGTCAAATTTCCACCAATCAAATGACTTATTAATAATTTTTGTTAAGCAATCACCAACCTATGGTTTTAGTGTTATCATAATACAATAAATTTTATTCTAATCTATACTTTATTTAATATTGAAAATAGTTCAAACTTCCTAGTATTTAAAGGTAAAAAAATTAAGTATTGGTATGCAAACTACTGAATTATTAGTTTAAATGATTACAATGCACTATATACAAGTGTTAGAACCCCAATGGGTTACACTATAAGTTATGCAATTTTGTTTTTAAAACATAATTCATATTCATTTTCAATAATCATCATTATGTTTTAATTTTTGATTGCTAAATAGATCTAGAATTGTAAATGCAGAAAATATATCTAACCCATTGGTTAAGATGTGATCTATTTAGATTTCAAACAATATAAAATAAATACATATGATAAGTTTGCTTTTATAATGCATAACAAAGTGAAGGGTACATCAATATTATGAAATAATCCATATTTATAGCTATCCATAAATATACACCATTTGTTGTTTACAACATGCATAATTATGTACAAGTTATATAGCCATTACTATATTAAATAGTCATAAATCAAAATTTACAAATTATTACATTTCATCATTTAATATCATAATGCACTTGATAGGATTTTAAAAAGTACATCTAAGCCTCATAAAACAACTCTACAATCAATTCAATAGCCATGAGTATGATTCCAAGATGATTGATCAACTGAAGAGAGGGAAAACATCATCAAGGTGTTTTTCCTCCAACCACATATCATCAGTCTCCCACACACCTACCCACTGGGAGTGGTCCTTCCCTTCATAGATGGATAGATAAAAATAGTGTGGATATCAAAAATTCAATTAGAACTTATGTTGTACAATAACTAATATATGGAACAATCACATAGACCATGGAATACAATTCTCTATTTAATATAACATCACACATACACATGTAAACTAGAAAGTACAATAGAATGCCAACATCTCAGCTATACCATCACTTTGATCAAATTTTTTATCATAGACTTTATATCTATCATGGATCCGAGTCAATTCCACACATAGACACTCTTTGCTAATGAATCTAAATTTGTCATATAATACCATAAGATAGATATATACATTGCATGCCAACAACCTCATATACGTTTCACCTATTATCAAATGAAGCATGCATAATAAAATCCCATAAACCAATTCCAAATTATAATAACTATAGATTTTCAATGTACAATTACTCATTAAATCAAGATAGATCTTAACTTATTCAATTTAGTTCATGGTAAAAACATCTATTTAATACAAAAAAAATCACATTGTTTTCCAATAACACAACTATTATTAACACATCCAAGGATTACAAGTTATTATCAACTAATAACATTTATAATTCCCAAATACAAGTATAACCATATACCTAGATTATAAAAATCCAATTGATAAATACATTATTTTCATTTCAAAGGAATTTCACACCTATCATTTCTTTTTAACATTATACAACTCATCTATTAAATCTAATAGAACACTAAATGGATCATTTACACAAACCCAAGGATTAATTATTAGTATGAGTCAGGATACTATTCTGAGTCAGGATACTATTCCTCTTATTTACTTTCAAACCAACTTTAAATCTTTATTGCCTATTTTAAAAATTCCTTAATTATGTAAAGCTTATATTTTAATTATTATAAATACACAACCCACACCCATGCATATTAAATGCACATTCTACCAATTTTTTATGGATTTCAAAATAATTCCTTATAAAGAAATATGAACATCTGAACGTACATTTTAGGGTATATAAGTCTTTCAATATTTTTTATTACTCGAGTTTATTTAAAACTAAGGAACAACCACCAATCAAAATAGCAATTTTCAATTGTGCCAGCTAAAATAATTTTGTTTAGATGTTTTTTTATTACCTACAACTGAGTATTGATTCCATATTAAATAAGTTTATAATATCAGTTTAGTCATGAAAGTGTACAATTTGGTCTTGTATTTACACATGGTCATGTGTGTGTGTCTAGTTTGATACAACAATAACTCAAGTATAGTTTTCCTTATAGATTGAATACCTCATCATGTGATTATATAACAAAACATGATACAACTATAGCTTACGTATATATTATGAACCTGCCAAACACCGTAGAATGGGTTTATCATATGTTCGATATTTTTATTTATTTAGCTCATATTCATAACACACAAGTATATAAAAATATTCCCTCAAGATAACACACATTTAAAGATCCCATGCAAAACATATTACCACAGTTATCAAATTAAGACAAAATCCGTAAGTTTGTAATAGTTCTTTAGGTCAATCAAGAACATCCTAATCACTATATAGTTCAATTTTTTTAATTGATTAAATAACTTTCCCAGGTTATTACTCATCAAAGATGATTTAAGGATACATGATTTCCATACTTACTAAGATAAAGTCATGATGTAAAATAATACATAAGCCATTATCTTTCTAAGTCATGCACATGTCAAGTGTTTGTAGGGAATATATTTTACAAAGGTGATTCAACAGTCACTATACATCCAGTTCTTTCAAAGGGCTCAAATATCATTTGAATAGGTATGTGGATGGAATCAAATTCCATCCCGAGGTATATAAAGATGAAACCCTAATTTTTTCACAAGGATATACCAACATATACATTCAGATGGTTAGACATTAATCCTAGTTAAGAAAACATTTAATATTTTTCTTCTAGAAGGGACTCAATTTGTAATAAACATACATAAAAACCCATGAATAAATTTATTTCAATTTAAATCCTTACTTACTTGGTTATTGTAATGGATACCATTTGAAATTAGGTATTGGTATCCTCTCTACTTCTTGCAAATGTTGCATTCCTCTTTCTCTTTCCCCCCAATTCTTTTTTCCTCATTCATATTATTATATTTCCTCTCCTCGACATTTTTCATGTCTTACAATTTCTCCTACAACTCTATGAGTTCACTATAATGAAACTCAAATTCCTAAGTTTGCATGATATTATCCTCTTTTTGTTAACTTTTAGTTCGTAAACTTGTTTTGGGCGTGGTCATTGTATGCAAAACCCCTCCTTTCACAAAATGGTGAAGTTAACTCGAAATCATAACAACATAAAACCTAATTCCCTTTTTAAACTTCTTATAATGATCTAATTCCTTTTGATTTCAATATTTAATGGAAATAAAGCTACTAAAATCTTCTAAAAAACCAAAAACCAATTTTCCTAAGTTATAAAACTCATTTAAGATAGTTGCTTGGGTGGATTATGCCTTATCCACCCTTGGACACTAAAAAGAGTAGGAATTGAGCCCTAAAATCCTTGCATGATTTAAATACAAAGTTTGGTTTAATAAACACCCAATACTCTATGGGTTTGAAATGCATATAATGGGTCTACCACAATTATAACTCAACAACTCAAGTTTATTTCGCATTAAGGTTTCACCATGGTTCATACAACTAATGCACACCAATAAACATTGACGAATTATACTAACAAGAAAATTCATTCCAAGCTAATTATGTCACAACAAGTTAAAAAAATAAACATAAAGTCAATGCAACATGAAATATTAACCATAGAGATAGCCAATGAAAAGTAAACACTTGACACATTATCATAATGCCATTAAAATTTAATTCATTTAAGTAGTCAAGAGTATAAGTGGGTGTGTATTGGTTCTATTTCACTCTTTTTATCCCCAATGTTGATATCTACATCCTTCTCCCCTATGATACACTTCCTCTATTTCATTCTATGAGGGTGATATAATCTTACAAACACCTTGGTAAATAAAAAGGTAGTTATTATGAGCTTACAATAGAATAATAAAATACTTAGAATATATGTACACATATGAACTACAAATCAAATATGTAAATGAAATCATATCCATATAAGATTAGAATACATTGAAATATAATATATACAAATGCACATGGTAGTATCTTCAAATCATAACTAAGCATGAAATAAAAAATTTGTCAACTATACAACATAAATGTCTAGATATATCACAAAAATTAGAATTTACTAATAATTAGTTTCACTTCTCTAACTAATACTAATGCACTATGTGGAGAGTGGGATGGAATGGGACAACAAGCTAATATTTCTAGTAGTTATATTTAAACTATTTATATTTCTATTCATATTCATAATTATTATGATGAGTACACTTACAATCCCCATTAGGGATGGTGGTCTGCAATATCTGTGAGTGCATATTAATTAATATGACTTTAAATTTGATGTCTACTTGATTTAATAAGGTAGTTTTTAATATATTTGTGATATCTCCATTATTTAATGTAATTTTGAGTTCACTGTAATATTGTAATTAGATTGAAACTATCTATCAACAATTAACGAAAAAAAATGATAAAATTAAATTGATATCTATTACCATTTTTCCAAATAAATTTATTTGAAATAAATTTACTAATAGATTAAATTATGTGTTTCTTTGAATGGAAAACTTATATATAAAATAATTAAATCTAACCACATATATAATAGATGGAAATGCCATAATAGCACATATAACTACAAATTATCGCTTTTCTATAATTCTATTTATGATCACTGGTGGGAGAGATAATCAATTCAACCCTATAGAATTTATTAGTGTAGGTTGGTGTGGTTGTTTTTCTATTATTATTTTAATACAAGAAAGAAGGAATGAAAGTAGAGGTTGTACGCAATCAAAAATGCATCATGTCTATAAATCAATCCTAGCTTTAGAGAAGATAGAGCATACCTACACTTCTAATTGGGGATACATTTGTTAAGTTGGGGCATGACCAATATGACAATCCACTAGACCTGATTATGGGATCACTTATCACAATACACCATGATAAGAAGGGTTCGAAATCCTATAGTCTAACACAATGATGCAACAAACCTAAAAGAGTCCTAAGTTTAATGTTCACTTTATTCTAATAACAAGAAAGTAAATATAATATAGTGCACACCAAATCATGTGGCACAAAGTGGGTGTTAGAAAAAAAATAAACTAAACTATGAATGCATATATACTCACATCAATGTATACAAAATCCTAATACATGGAAGAAATAAGCACAACTATATTATCTATCTATTCTTATAAAGGAGAAAATAAAGTTAAGAATGCTTACCTTTGAAGTTGAACCCACCGAGCCTCAATCTCTCTCTTGGCAAAGATGATTCACAAGAAATTGTTGTGGTATGTAAGGATAACAAAGACAAATCAGATCTAGGATACACAACTTCTTTATGCATCCAAAAAACTTCTCCACAAGACAAGATCCATATCTTCAAAGAAAGTATGGAACCCTAAGCTTTATTCCTTAAGTAGAATGGTCAATAAGTAGATGTTTGTTAGAACTTATTCTTCTTCACTTCTCTTCTTATAAATGGTTGGAAATAAACTTGTATTTATAATTGGATCTTGCCCTAAATCCTTTCGAATATGTTAGTTGTATAGGGTCTACCCAGTTGACCCTATATGTTTTTGGGAGATAATTCACTAGGTCCCAAACTAGGTCGATCAAAGGAAAAAAAAGCTCAAAGTGAAAAATACCCTTAAATAGTACAGGGGAACCTAGTTGACCCTGTATAGTAATCAAAAGTTAAAAATTATACAGGGTTGACCTAGTTGACCTAGTACAATCAATTGATTGAAAGGGGGTCAAGGCAAGATTAAAGAGGATAAAACATGGCAAATGACTGGAATGGGTAATGCTAAGAATAATAAACTTAGGGTAAATGGTTTTTAGTAGATGAGTGTGTAGATGGAAAGTGGAAAAAGGGACAAAAATCTTATGAAGCACTAATGGTCTGCCCACCTCTTTTGTGGTGCAACCCTTAAGGCATGCACTCAGAGAAATTAAGACTCGACAGGTTCTTGTAAGATATAAATTATTAGTAATCAATAAAAGTTTGAAAATATTATGTGTATACATATGCCCCAATCTAAGTTCATCACATGTCACATAAGTCCAACATAGGATGGTGCTTTAGGAAATAGAACATGATAACACATAATGTTGATACTAAGTAAAGTGCAGTAAGCAATAAATAAGATAAATGAAAGGACATAATTGTAAAAAACATACCTTTACTTACCTTATTGTTCTAGATAAAGTAGACTAAAAGACAAAGTGAAGGCATCCAATGTGAATAACACTAGGTGAACTTGTAGAAGTTAGTGAAAAAATTAGCCAAAAAATGAAAGCTTTTGGAGGATAGGCATATGGTAGTGAAAAATGAGATAAGGCAGAGATATGAGGGTATTATTAAAATTTGGAAAATCAGAATGGTTAAGGCAAGGATAAAATATTGAAGGCAAATGAATGATAAAATGATGGAAAAAGAATGACAAATGATTGTAAATAAATGACAAATGATTGTAAAACACATTGAATCAATTTTGGAGTGTATGTAAAACATAAACGACAAAAAGGAATGTAGAACATACTAAATCACATTGGGAAGCATGTAAACCATGAATGACAAATGAAATATGAATGCAAGAAAATTCGAACAAAGATATGTAAGAAAAGGAAAAGTAAGCTCATGTAAGATAGGAAAAACTAAAAAATATGAACGACTGAAAATGAAATGTAATTGAAGATGTGAGACAAAAATGATGAAGGCATACATAAAGAGAAACATGTAATAAAGGCAAATGTCATATGTAAGATAAGTGAAGTCTGAAAAAATCAAATAAGAACATGATGGGAAAATGAAACTAAAAAAGCTCTAAAGGATGAAAACTCAAACTTAGTGCTTTTTCAAAGATGCAGTGTAAGAAAACATAACTACCTAATGTCATGACTAGGATGATAATGAGATGGTGTGGTAAATAAATGGTTTAAGGGTATAATCCATAGTTCCTAAAACATGTTATTTTTCTCTAACGATAGATAAAATTGAAACAAAATAATGTTAGCATGTTTTTAAGAGATAAAGAAGAAGGAATTTAAAGAAGATAGAAAACAGATTTAGAATCACAATTTGTCTATCAAGGGAAAATGAAATTGGTGGAGGGGATAATGAAGGAAAAACAAAGGCAGAGGAGTTCTTTATCAAAGTCAAGACACTCAAATTAGATTTTTAAAAATAAGATGACTCTCGACCTTAAGGACTCTGAAGAAATTCTCTTAGATACACAAGTCATAGGTCAACAGATGAAGTATATAGATCATCCCATGAAGGCTATATGCATGAAAATTAAAATGGACCTACCTTCTCACAACATGTTCCCCATTCCTTAGGACCCCTTATAGAGCCATTGGTCTACTATGAAGATTAGGTACTTTCATGAGAAAGTAAGTAACACCATAGAGTTTATTGAATTCCCCTATTTCAATCTACTGGCCTACCATACCCCATTGGACCTCAGCTCTATATGAGGCCAACTGTCGAGTTTGAGATTTGATTGGAGATAGGAGATGTGCTTCTAATCTTGTCTTTTAGTGTGATGTTGAGTTTTGAGATTTGTATGTTGCCTTTTGGATATCATTGCCTTTTGTTTCAAATGATTTGGCTTTTAACTTTCTTGATGAATTTTTCTATTCCTCCTCCATACGGATATAGAAAACCAAACATGGATTCTAAATATGAATTTCATTTTAATACTTGGGACTTGGTTGCTAAGAGAAAGAACTTCAAAGAGCACAGGGTCCAAAAGTCTCATAAATCTAAGTGAAATAAAAGTGTTATCTTGACTTCGACCTTGTTTTATCCAATGTGGATTTAATTAAAGGGGAAATCAAGAGAAATGACACCTGAAACAATTTGAATTAATTTAAATAAAAAAAAATGTGACAAAGGGGAAAAAAATGGATATAATGACAACAAAGGAGTGATTCCTTATCATAAGAAAGAGCGAAATGGATAAAAACATGCTAATAGATTGTTGTGCAGATTCCATCTATCAAAAGAAGTAAAAGCTAAAGTTGAGATCAAGGATCAAAATCATTTTTTAGAAAAGGATTAACAAGATGGTAATTTTATGAGGAGGGTTTGTTCCTATCCATGGTCTTACACTTCAACTCGTAAAAGAGAAACCCATGAGGGTACCATAAAAAAGAAACATGTGAAACAATAAAATGAGAAAAGAAGCAAAGGTGGTATTTCATGAGCCAAGCCAGGTCCTATCCATGATCTTACAAAGCAACTCACAAAAGAGAAGCCCAAGGGTTGAATTATAAATAAGGGGGAAAATAATCATAAAGCTACTATTAAGGCAAAGAATGACATAAAAATATGAGAATAAAAGAAATATATGAGGACAAAAAATTAAAGCAAATGCCAAATGTAATGTGTAAGAAAACCAAAGAACATAAAAGAAAATAATTATGATTATAAATCAAAAGAAAAAGAAATAAATTTCATAAAAACAAAGAAACATGAGATATAAATAATAACAAGCAAAATCTACGCTAACATCTATATCAAAGAAAAACATGTGAAATGCAATTCTATAAGTCTCAGAAGGTTTCTGAAATCTAAATTTGGTTGTTATTGTGAAATGTGGAATAAGGGTGGGCATCATAAGATTCCCCAATGGGTAAGTGTATTGAGGGATGGGCATCACAAGATGCCCAAACATGTAAGGTGGAGTGAGGTAACATTGAACTATTAAAAAGGTTTGCATTGGGTTCGGAGGTGCATTTGAAGATAGGTAAATGTGTTGGTTTGTTAAATCTTAAGGATGTTGAATGTGACATATGATGTGTAGGAGACGTATGAGAAGATAAAGGAGGTAAAGGAGGACCATGTATTATATGCTTTGGAGTATGAATTTAAATTAGGTACTCTTTGGTTTAATGAGACTAAGAGGTTGAGGTTCAATGGATGCCATTATATGTTTAAAGTTTTTCATGTTAGCTATCAATTCCTTATTGGTGTAGGAAAAAGCATCAATTATGGTTTGAATAAAATTAGCAAATGAGGTGTAGGTATGAGATAATTATTATTGGTCATTAGGTATTTGATGTTGATGTGATTGTCGTTATTGAGATTGACTTTGAGAAGCTTGAAGATAGTCTTGATAACATTGTTTTTTGAGAATATCAAGATCTAAATGTGGATGAAGCAAGGAATAAGGAATAAAATGGTGAAGATCATGATAAGACTCATAAGAATGGCCTATATTAGCATGCCACCAACAAAACTTATCAAGATTGCACCATTTTGGAAGATGTTTGGAAGGATCAAAGATCATAGTTTTAGAGGGTGGCAATTTCTTCTTAAGTTATTCTAGACTCAAGGGAGGGTGGGTTGGGTTAAAATTGGTTAAATTAGATGCTCCATTTTGATGTTGGGGAGGCTTGTATGAATCAATAGTATGTGAAAATGATTGAAAAGTTTCTTTAGTAGTTGTTTGAGATGGTTCAAATTGAATCATAAGAAAGTCTTACCTTTTCACTTGGTCTAAGGCTTCTTCTAAAGTTCCAGGTGAAAAGATTCAAACTTTGTATTGAAGGGGAGGTTTAAGAGAATTGACAAATAGTTTTAAAAGAGTAAATTAGTTCATGTTATGGTCCACTTTATGAGCGAGAGACTTCCATCGTTTGATGAAAGTATGAGTAGATTCATTAGGAAGTTGCCTAGCATTGATGAAATGGCTAAGATAATTTTTAGGAAGGCCATCATGTTAAAATTCCTTCACTAGAGAATTGACTAAATCCTCTAGTTGTGAGATAGAATGTCTAGGAATTTGGTTATACGATTCAAGTGCATCACCAACAAGGATTTTGGATAAGAGCTTGGTGGTAGTAAAAGTGTTAGTTTGGACTAATTCCTTATAGAGATTACCAAAAGACTTAAGATAGATAGTAGGATCCTTAGTCCCATTATACGTGATAGTTGTTGAAATGTTTCTAATGTCTATGGATGCAATGAATGGGGATAAAGGTTCATTTTGAAGATGTTGAAACATTTTGTTATTCATTGGAGGTTGGGGGATGATATTCCCATTGGCATCTCTAAGAGGATGAGTGACAAAATTTTGATTTGGTTGAGACATGATGATTTGAGGTGGTTGACTAATCATATTGCATAGATATTATTACATGTTCATAATTTGAGATTGATTCGTTGTTTGTATGATGTTCATTTATTGTATGACTTGTGCAAGAATTTAAGTTATATCAATAGGTGGGTTGGTGTTTATAGGAGGGGTATTAGTGTTGATAAGAAGAGGATTGTTAGTGTTAGCGGGAGGAGAATTATTTGTAGGTGTAGGATTCCCAACATTAGTGTTAGTTGTCTTAAGTGTGGTAGAATAAGAAGGAAGCTTGGTAAAGCCACAATTATTGTGAGGAGTGTAAATAGTATTATACTCAATGTTTTTGAATAGTTGGGAATTATCTAGATTATTAATTTGAGTGGTTTCAACCATGTTACTTTAGGAATTGATAAGATTTGGTGATCTTGTTATGGGTGTAACAAGAGGATTGTGAACATTAGTTGTAAAGGTATAATTCTTGATAGGAGGGAGATTAGTTGGTGGAAGATTCCCAAAATTAGTGTTGGAAAGAGGATTAGGATGAATGACCTCAAATACATTACATTTTTTAATGATTGGTTTGGTTTAGGAGAAGAGGAAGGAAAAAAATGGATAGTTTCATCTAAAGTAATGAAATAAGTAAGGTTATTGTCCAAATTTATAATTATGCAATGTTCTTGACTAAAAGAAGGTTGAACATATGTCATCATGATGAGATAAGACTAAATAACCACACAATAGAAAATAGGAAGTGTTAGGAAACTATACAAGGTCGATTGGGTCAACCTAACATAGAGAATATAGCCTATAAATAGTAAAAGGTTGATTGGGTCAACCCATTATAGTAAATAGAGGTTGAAATAGATATAGGGTCGACTAGGTCGACCTAGTATAGTAGATAGAAAAGTTAAGAAGCCTATACTAGATTTGTGAATTGAAGTAAGATAAATTTTGCAAGTAATTTAAAAAGGAATAACTAAAAAGAAATAGTCAATTGGATTAATGTTGGCCAATTCAATTAAAGCACACAACACAAAACCTTGCAGCAACACTGGCTAATGCATGTTTTTGTAATACAAAATATAATTGATAAAAGAGCAATAAATCAACTTGAAAAGTAAAGAGCTAACTAATTGGTCAACTTGAATGTTTATTAGATTATTAAGATATGATTTTAAATGTGATGGGAAGTTGATTATAATCAAAAAAATAGATTGGCAATCTAAGGATGGTTTCAGATAGTTTGGATTGAAAGGGACTATAGTGGAAATGATATAGACTTGGTATTATGGCCTACCCTCTCACTTCACACACCGTAATGATAAGGGTATTTGGTGCTTAGCTAGAATATACCATTAACCATGCTTTATACTTGACCAGAGTATCAAGTGGGCTTCCCCCTTGCTGATCAAATCCAAGTAGGTTGGTCTTGGGTAGACAAATGTTAAAATTCTTGTTTAGATTATGTGATTTAGTTGTGTGTACATAAAATATAAAATAGTGAAATAAATGATTAATTAAAAACCACCTAATTAAACAATGTGATCTATTCTAAGCAAGCAATAAATAAGAAAAGAAAGTGTGAATTAAATACTAGCATATAAGGTTAATTCCAACTTTAAAATAAGGTACAATGTTGATATGGTCAAAAAGGTATGCACAAAATATAAATAGGTTTGATAGGTTCAAACATGTACTGCAAAAGTAAGGTCTAAAAATAAACAGGGCCGGTAGAGTCAACCTAGTTATCCAGATAACACATAGAACATAGAACTGGGTCAGTAGTGTCAATCCAATTGACTATGTAAGGGGAGTTTTGAAGACTACAAATTATAAAAGGAAAGACTATAAATAAAGATACAAAGAGATAGAAAGGAACCTTGGTGGATCAGATATGTAGAGAATAAAGATTGTTGTTAAAGAACTTTGATTTATGCTTTCAAATTCTACTAACTAGATTGACTGGGTCAATCAAGATTTATATAAACTTACTGCTAAATGCCTAAAATGTACAGGGTCAATTGGATTGACATAGTATGATAAATTATATGTTTGAAAATGTGCAAGGTCGACTGGGTTGATTGAATAGTCTGGACTGAATGTTTGGAAATCTAAAAAATTGTACTTGGTTGATTAGGTCGATCCAGTAGCCTATACCTGAAATCCTATGCATAGAAGTTAGATACTAGATCGATAGAGTCAATCCAATATGTAAAATATATAATAAAAATAATTATGAAAGAATGAAAGAAATTCAATAATATGAACAAATTCTGTAAGGGAATTTCACATCAGGTTCATCAGAATGTATGCAATCAAAAATGCATCATGTCTATAAATCAATCCTGGCTTGGAGAAGATAGAGCATAATTACACTTTTGATTAGGGATATATTTTTTAAATGGGGGCATGACCAATATGGTGATCCGCTAGACCTAATTAGGGGATCACTTATCACAATACACCATGTTAGGAAGGGTTCCAAAGCCTACAGTCTAACATAATCATGTAACAACCCTAAAAGTGCCGTAGGTTTAATGTTCACTTTATTCTAATAACAAGAAAGTAAATATAATCTAGTGCACACTAAATATTGTGGCACAAAGTGGGGGTTAGAAACAAAAAAAACTAAACTAAGCATGCATAGAGGAGATATACTCATGTCAATGTATACATAATCCTAATACATGGAAGAAAAAAGCAAAACTACATTATCTATTTACTCTTACAAAGGAGAAACAAAGTTAAGAATACTTACCTTTAAAGATGAAACCACCAAGCCTCAATCTCTCCATTGGCCAAGGTGATTTGTAAGATATTTTTGTGGTATGTAAGGATAAAAAAGACAAATCAACTCTAGGATACACAACCTATCTATGCATCCTGAAGACTTCTCCACAAGACAAGATCCATATATCCAAAGAAAGTATGGAACCTTAAGCTTTATTCCTCAATTAGAATGGTCAATAAGTAGATGTTTTTTCACACTTATTCTTCTTCACTTATCTTCTTAAAAATGGTTGGAAATGAACTTGTATATATAGGCAGATCTTGCCCTAAATCCTTCTAAATATATTGGTTGTATATGATCAACTTAGTCGACCCGTTATGTTTTTGAAAGATAATTAACTAGGTCTTGAGCTAGGTTGGTCAAAGGTCTAACAAATCTCAATGTAAAAAATACCCTCAAATAGTACAAGGTCAACCCAGTCAACCTAGTATACTCAACTGGTAGAAAGGGGGTCAATGCAAGAACAAGGAGGATAAAGCATGGCAAATGACTAGAATGGGTAAGGTTGAAAAGACTAAGATTAGGGTATATGGTTTTTAGGAGATGAGTGTTTAAATGGAAAGTGGAAAAATGGAAAAAAATCTTACAAAGAACCAATGTTCTACCTGCCCTTTTCTTAGCACACCCATTAAAGCATGCACTCAAAGAGATTGAGACTCGATGGGTTCCTGTACGATATAAAAAGTCATTAATCAATAAAATTTTGAAAATATTATGTATAAAAAGGTTAATATTAAAAAATATACAATGTATAAAGGGACTTTATATATTATAGTGAGTTTTAAGATGCTTATATTAACAAGTTTGCTAAGACTTTTATACTAGGAAATTTATCTAAAATGTTAGTGTCTTTAAATACAGATACATTTTAGAATTTTATTTGAGATGTTTATCCTTGTGAATAAATATTTTTAATATAAGAGTATTATATATAAATAGTAATTGTGTTTAAATTTATAATAATCACATCAACATGAAATAAAGTGAAAGGATAAATATAAATAAAACAATAAATTTTTAAAATTGAACAAATCGATGTTTAATTCTTCAATATCCGTTTTAACATGTTGTGAAAGCAAATTTTCCAATTTTATAAGTCAATAAATATTCCACCACTACAAGAAGTAACTGATTTGTTATAAATTATGGATATAAATTTATTCAAATGGTTTTGGGCTTATGTTAAAAACATAGAAAAAATTGTGATACCATACTCTCAACATCCATCTTGCCCAAATAAATGGATTTTTTGCTAATGTGAAAAACATCAAAATGATGTGACATCATGCTCTCAAAATATATAATTTTTCCATACAAATGGTTTTGTGCTAGTATTAAAATCATAAAAAAAAGTGTGACACCGTACTCTCAACATATATGTTTCCCATACAAATGATTTTGGGCTTGCAGTAGAAACATCAAGAATTTGTGATTTAAGCACCTAACATATCCTTCATTTATATTAGCTCAAGTAATTAGACTTGGAATTATGAGTTTTTGTCCTCTTTTATATTATAAATATTTAACATGTATATTTCATTAAGAAAAAAGCAAACCTATGAAGATTGCATATAATATTAAAATTTTGCCATTTCTTAGATCAAAGTTATAAATAGATATTGTCCTTGTGCCAGGCATAAGGTACATATTGAAATAAATCAATGAATGTTTTTAATTACTAAAGGAATCTATTTTTACTAATATTAGCAACTTGTATAAAATTGTATATTTTTACCTGTCTCTATGACAATCTTAGCCTCACATATGTCTATACTTGGTCCAATGAACCTAAAAAATATATCAACACTTACAAAAAAGGTTTTTTATTTAACACATTTGGACTATTACTAATGTGTTAGCCAAATTTGCCTTGAAAATAGAGTGTAAAATATCTTCAGGATAGGCCGATGTATTGTGCATATATCCCCTTGGCCACCAAAAAGAGTAGGAATTGAGTCTTAAAATCCTTGGATGAGTGAAATACAAAACTTGGTTTAATAAACACCCAATAATCTATGGGTTTAAAATGCATATAATGGGTCTACCACAATTATAACTCAACAACTCAAGTTTAGTTCACAACAAGATTACACCATGGTTCATACAGCTAATGCACACCAACAAAATTATCAAATTATACTAACAAGAACATTCATTCCAAACTATTTATGTCACAAAAAGTTAAACAATCAACACAAAATCAATGCAACATGTAATATTAACCATAGTAAAAAATAATGAAAAGTAAACACTCAACACATTCTCACAATGCCATCAACATTTAATTCATTTAAGTGGTCAAGAGTATAAGTGGGTGTGTTTGGGTTCTATTTCACTCTTTTTAATCCCTAATGCCAATATCTGCATCTTTCTCCCCTATGATACTCTCCCTTTGTTCTATTTTATGAGGGTGAGTAAATTATGCAAACATCTTGGTCAACAAAAAGGTAGTATGAGCTTACAATAGAATAATACAATACTCAAAATATATGTACATTTATGAACTACAAATCAAATCTATAAATGAAATCATATCCATATAATATTTAAATGCACTAGACATATAATTTATAAAAATGCACATGGAAGTATATTCTAATTATAACTAAGCATGAAATAAAATAGTACAATTGTCAACTATATAGCATAAATGTCTAGATATCTCACAAAAATTAGAAGTTATTAATCATTAGTTTCACTTCTCTAGCTAATACTAATGCAATATTTGGAGAATGGGATGGAATGTGACAATAAGCTAATATTTCTAGTAGTTATATTTAACCTATTTATATTTTTATTCATATTCATAATTATTATATTGACTATGCTTACAATCTTTATTATGAATGGTGGTCTACAATATCTATGAGTGCATATTAATTAATATGATTTTTGGTTTATTAAAGTAGTTTTTATTATAGTTGTGATATCGCCATTATATAATGTAATTTAAAATTCAATATAATACCATAATTAAATTGAAACTATTTATTAATAATTAACAAAAAAAATTAAAAATTAATAAAATTAAATTGATATCTATTACCATTTTTATAAATAAATTTATTTAAAATAATTTTATTAATAAATTATATTATATGTTTGTTTGAATAGAAAAATTATATAAAAACTAATTAAATCTAACCACATATATAATAGATGAAAATGCCATAAAAACACATATAACTAAAAATTATCACTTTTCTATAATTCTATTTATTATTAGTGGTGGTAGAGATAATCAATTCAACCCTATAAAGTTTGTTATTGTAGGTTGGTGTGGTGTTTTTTCTATTCTTGTTTTATTACAAGAAAGAAGGAATGAAAGTAGAGGTTATTATTGAAAAAAATACAATGTATAAAGGGCCCTTTATATATTATAGTGAGTTTGTTAAAACCTGTATATTAGCGAGTTTCTTAAGATTTTTATATTAGGAATTTTATTTAAGATGTTAGTGTTTTTAAATATACATACATTTAGAATTTTATTTGAGATGTTTATCTTTGTAAACAAATATTTTTAATATAAAAGGATTATATATGATTAGCAGTTGTATTTAAAGTTATAATGATCACGTCAATGAGAATTAAAGCGAAAGGATAAATATAAATAGGACAATAAATTTTTAAAATTGAACAAATCAATGTTTAATTTTTCAATATCTATTTTAACGTGTTGTGAAAGCAAATTTACCAATTCTCTAAATCAATCAATATTCCACCACTACAAAAAAAAATAACTAATTTGTTAGAAATTATGGATGTAAATTTATTCAAATGGTTTTGAGCTTATGTTAGAAACATAAATAAATTGTGATACAATACTCTCAACATTTATCTTACCCAAATAAATGATTTTTGTGCCACTGTGAAAAGCATAAAAATAATGTGACATCATGCTCTCAACATATAAATTGACCATACAAATGGTTTTATGTTAGTATTAAAAGCATAAGAAAAGCGTGACACTATACTCTCAACATATATGTTTCATACAAATGATTTTGGGCTTGCATTAGAAACATCAAGAATTTGTGATTTAAGCACCTAACATATCCCTCGTTGAGATTAGCTCAAGTAAGTAGATTTGGCCCTACGAGTTTTTTTCCTCTTGTATATTATGAATATTCAACATGTATATTACGTTAGGAAAAAAAGGAAAATCTATGTAGATCACATATAATATGAAAATTTTGACATTTATTATAACAAACTTATAAATAGAGTTTGTCCTTATGGCAGGGATAAGGTATCTATGGAAATAAATCCATGAATGTTTTTAATGACTGGAAGAATCTATTTTTTCTAATGCTAGTAAATTTGTACAAAATTTTATATTTTAATTTATTTTTATGACAATCTTAGTTCCACATATGTCTATACTTGATTCATTGAACTTAAAAAATAGATCAACACTTATAAAAAGGGTTTTTTATTTAACACATTTAGACTATTACTTCTTATTTAATACATTTTATTTCAAAAATAGAGCTTAAAATATCTTCAGGACATACTGATGTATTATGCACGAGTTTATTTAAGACAAACCCATGTATTATGTGAGGTCATCCCTTTTATCTTTGTGGGTATATTTATAATTTATCATTGATCATGAGCCTTTAAATTTACCTTTTTACATTTCTAAAGTCAACTAATTTGAATAAGTCATCCTAAATAAACACACACACACACACACACACACACACACACACACACACACACACACACACAAAAAAAAATCTTGTCAAACCATTTTAAAAGGAGGATGAGAATAAGAGAATTGGGAAGATGCACATGTCACATGTCACATGTCAAGCCAAAGCTAAGAATCACATTATTCATACTTTCAACACTATCATTCTATGTTGGTCTTTCATCATTTCACTTGTGCTAAAGGAGGGTATCATATTGTAGTAGTTCTATTATCACTTATAGAGAAGAAGATTTTCAAAACTCTCACTTGAGATATATCATCTAGACACTCATAGACTGCATGGAGGAATGATTTCATGATTATGGGATATTTAGTTTGCAACACTGCCTTGGTGATTCTTGGAATCCATTACTTTTATTTGCTTTTGGAGTGTCAAGCTACATCAAGGAGGAAATTATTTTACTCAACATATTTTTTAATAATAAATATGTGAAGTGAAGACACACACATAACAAAAAAGTGACAATGCATAGATGATAAAAAAAAAATCTTGAAAAACCATAGTCAGACACATATGGCCATAAGAAAACATACATGGCTAGGACAAAACTATAATGATTGGGACTACACAAGACAAACCCACTCAATAAATGCGTCTATCTAGGAGTAGTGCACAATTTTCATATTTTAGGAGTGGGTTGCAAACAAATTTAGTACAACTAGTCTACAGTCTTAGGTTTATAAAACAACAAATAGGGGCAATCATTCATTATCCATTTTTCATTTTCATTTCTTAGATTAGTTTCATTGTGGCACTTGGACTTGTTTTTATTTAAAATCTTTTAGGTAGATTTGAATAAGTACTTTCATTCATTTATACTTAGATCTATATAATTTCAATTAGTTTATTCATTATTTTATTTTAAAATAAAATTAAGGTAAATATAAATGGTGAACTCTAGCTCTTTTACACATTCAATATAGGGTTTAAAAAAACCCCTCTTTTCTTTAGGGATTGTCCATTTTCATATTTTGATCCTAGGTTATATTTAATCCTTTCAACTTTATGCCTTTGTGTGTGCATAACTTGACAATAATCATGGAATACATTATAAAAATGGATAAAAACATAATTAGTGAGTATATACAAATATGTTTTTCACTTATTGATGATATATTTTACAAGAATTTTCAATGCACCAGTCTCCCAGAGTACACGTATTAAGGAGTGCATAGGAAAGAGGTGGGGTTAGTTCATCTTGCTTTTTGAAAAATGTCTATATTATCCTATTATACATAAATATCATCACCATCTTTCATTCAACTATATTTATACTTCTTCATGTCTCTTTTCACCTTTTTTCCTCTTATTTTATTATGTATTTTGAATTTTCTCAAATAAATCAATCTTGATTGATTTAGTTCTATATATCATTCATTGTATTTCCTACTAAATCAACAAGGTCAATCTAGTATGTTTCATGTTTGTGTCCTTTTCTAACTAAATCAATCATGTTGGCTTAGATTTTTCCCTACTTTTGAATAAATCAATCATGATCAATTTATTTCTTTGCATGTTTGTACTATATCAACATGGCTAATCTAGTACTTTATAAAATATTTCTTGATTATTTATACTAAATCATTCTTGATTGAATTTTTTTAGAATTTGAGCTAGGTCACTTTCAAGAATTTAACCGATAATTATAGGGTTATAAAATATAATTATTATAGAATAAAAATCCTTGTCTACTATGTGTGTTCATGATAAATCTTCTCTAAGTATATAGGATGAATTAGGAGATAAGAGCCTACTCTCGTGTGGGTCTAGTCTTGATCAAGGTCTTTAAATCTCTATAGAAAGATGTTAAACCAATAAAGTGACCCTTAGTCTTTGAAGGCCCATATTAAGGAATCTTAGGTATTCATCCTTGATTTTTGAGGTTTTCATCTCCAACATCTCTTGTAACTACTAGAGAAAAAGGGGAAATTGATTTGATGATAAGTCTACACAAGGTAAGTATCGCTATCCTATTATCTTTCCTTTATTTGATTGAGTACACACACACACACACACACACACACACACACACACACACACACGCGCGCGCGCGCGCGCGCGCGCGCGCGCCCACACCCATGCACATGCACACGCACATGCACACGCACACACGCGTGCACACACACGCACACACACGCGCACGCACCCGCACATGCATGCACACGCACGCGCGCGCGTGCACATGCGCGCACGCGCGCGCGCACACACACACACACACACACACACACACACACACACACACATGTTTGTCATTACCTCTCTACTGACTTATATTATCCTAGTTTGGGCTATCTATGCCTATGGATAAAACCATAGTTAGATTTATTTTGTCCATGCTTATGCTAGTTTTGAATACCTTTGTATGCATCTACAACCCTTATGTCCATATGGATTTTATATCATGTTAGTTTAGGATCTACCATCTTGGATCTAGGTTTCCATTATTCATCAATTCTTTGCACATATTTTCACTGTAATATCCTTGATATGACCTTACAAAAAACACTTGCTTAATATTACCAATTTTTAGACATTCCACTTAGTTTCAATATGTAAATCATTATTTATTCATGAAAAATCTTTCTTTTTCTATGTTATATTGTTCGTACCTATGAAATACTTCTACAAGTGTACATTTGATGAAATGATGATGTAAGAAATGGATATCTCATCCCTAATGCCTCTTTGAATATAAATTTTCAACATGTATGGAACATTACTAGAAATGGTAATTGAAGGCAACTAGTTGATATCATTGCAAATTATCTATAAGAAAGACATACATTAAGCATACCAAGTGTTTTTTATCCCTTACTCACATAACTTCATCGATTATTGAAGAGCCTTGAATGGATGTCTAATCCCAATTATGTCTAAATAATAATTAAAACTAAAAATATATTAATCAGTCTTTACAATTATATATGACTCCTCTTAATTTTAGCATTAATTTTTCTCTCCATTTAAATTCCACATCATTCCTATAAAGGGTAATAAAAATCGTGCTTTCATTGACATGTGTATGTCAAGTTGAATATATTTGGAAGGAATAAAATTATTGGACAGAACCTATGGTTCTATTTATGTCAATTTAACTACGATTATATTTTTATGTCAAAGGGTGGTGTTAAAAGTCAACCAACTTGGATTGATAGATCTTAGTTACTTAAATGTAATAGATTTGTAATGGTCAAAGACAAGTGTTTGAAGGAATGCAACTAGGAACAAAACTGGATCCAGAGGAAGAGGAGGTGGAGGAAGATACAAATTGTTGATCTACACTTACAGTAGTAGCACAATAGAAAAGAGTATAGTATAGAAGTGTAGTATGGATTGATGCGATCAAGTGTTGGTATCAATGGTTTTAGCCCATAATCGTCAAAGTTTATCTAATCAAGAAGAAAGATGACTCAAAAAATAATAACATCAATAATTTCCCTAGACATCCCATAGACAAAGCTCTCTCCAACATTAATAAGTTGAAAGTAATTTCAATCAAATAGTACATAGAAGACCATTACAAAGCTCATGACTAGATAAGCTATAATAAATAATTTATATTTTTAAATAATAAAATTTCATTATTTACTATCCCATCCATCTTAATGTACCTTTCTACTTATCATAACAACTCTCATGGTAGAAGAAAAAACATTGAAGAAAAAACATGTAGGGCATTGGGACATTAAATTATTCATCTGTTATTTTACTTGACATGCCACAATTTTATTATTTTATTTATAGAGGCATCTTAGATTGATGGATATCATTTTCTTATTTGTAATAGATTCGTAGAGGTAGAAAATGAGTGTTTAGTGTAATGTAATTGGGATTGGAAATGGACCCAAATGAAGATAAGGTGGAGGAGGATACAATTTTTTGATCTACACTTACGACTGAAGCACAAAATAAGGGAAAAGTATAACAAGGATTAAGGTTATTAAGATTTGATATCAAAATTTTCAGTGCATAGCAGTCAAAGCTTCTTTGGGTGAGAATAAAGTGGAAATAAAAACTAATAACATCAACAATTTCCCTACACCTCCCATAGACAAATATCTCTCTAGCATTACAAAGAAGAAAGTAGATGTGGCCAAACAATGAAGATCTTGCATGAGTGCAAGGAAAAGTACAACCTTATTCCCCATTTCATATATATATATATATATATATATATATACATATATATATATATACATATATACATATATACATATATATATATATATATATATATATATATATATATATATATATATATATATATATATATATATATATATATATATATATATATACATATACATATGTATATATATATATATATGTATGTATGTATATATATAATGGATAAGTTTTAATGCATTGTTTAAATTTCCCCTCCACCCAATTTCCTTGCCTCCTAATTTTATGCTTTAATTGCTTTGATGGTTTATTGGAGAGGGGCTAAAATTTAAATATGTTGAACATTTTTTTTAATGTAATTGAATAATATAATGGAAATGTTTTGAGAACTATATGGGATGAAAGGGGGAAATTTGGGTGGATTGTCAAAAAAAAATTGGACTATAGTTATATCTATATAAATATATATTTAGTTTTTTAATAATTTTTCTTTAAAGACAAACTAACCTAGATTTTGAAGGACAGTTTTGAATGGAAATCTAGAGAGTTTGCCATCAAATTTAACCCCGAGTTGGATTCCTCTTTTAAAACTCATATATTTCTAATAAATGAATAGATATTTCAAAAATGATGCGCAAAAATGAGAAAAGTGAATGAGTAAATGTAAAAATGAGAAATTTGAAGTAAGTAGATATTGCCAAACAATACATATAAAACCATTATAAAACTCAAATGAAGAGCTTTCATCAGAGAAAGGATAGGTACAACCTTATGCCTCCATCCCTTTAAATCATTATGTATCTATATTAATTAGACAAGTTTCACTCCACTTTTTGAATGTCCTCCCCTCTTTTTGCCTCCAAATTTTGTGACTTAATTGTTGTACTGGTTCACTAGAGAGGGGTTGAATTGAAATTCATTTGAATGTTTTTTGAAATTTTAACCATAAAATATGATGCAAATGATTTGAAAATTGTATGGGATGAAAGGGGGAAATTTAGGTGGACTGTCTAAAATTCTATTAGACTATAGATAGACATAAATATATATTTATTATTTTCATATTTCATTCTTTAAGGATAAACTGCCATAGATTTTAAAGGACAATGTTGAACAGAAATCTAGAGGGCCAAGCATCAAATTTAACCCTTTGTCATAGTCCTCTTTTTAAATTCATATTCAACTAATAAACAAACATGTGTTTCAAAAATTACATGCAAAAATGAGAAAAGTGAACAATTAAACATACAACTTCCTATATTCCTATACAATGGATCTCACAACTACCAATTATAAAATAGAATATAGGAAAGTAGAGAGGTAACTTTACATGAATTAAAAAATTCCTTCAAATATTTTTTAAATCTTCATAATTCATCAATTTAATTATCATATGATAGGATATCACCTACTAGTCCAAAATCTATGTAAAAACATTACATACGATTTCATCACATCTAATCTATACCTTCCACTAAACTGTTTTGGTTATTCAACACATAATAAATATGACCAACATGTTTAATTATGTGAACAAATTTCTAAACTTAGCATACACTTATATACATCTTGTTACAAGACATATGGTTCACACAATTCATTCCCACTTTGTAATTTTTTTTTTTTTACTCTTTATTTAGTTATAAAGTGCACACTATAACCACTTTATCTTTTTAAGATATTTTGTGTCATTAAAATCATAACATGTTCATCCCTCAATAAATGCAAACAAACCACCATAAACATATTTATTTTATATAAAAAATGTGACCCACCATTCTTCTTTCAAGTTATCACTTCTAGGCATATTATTTGTGCTTATTAATTTGATTTTATAAATAACATAGTTAATTTCATGTTGATATGGTTCCTTTGGGTCTTGAAACGTATTTGAAAAGTGGGAGAATGTTGGAAATTAAGGTGTCTCAACCTTGACAAGAAGGACACTATTCACAAAATATTATTCATGAGAATAAAGTGGAAATCAAAAATAATAACATCAACAATTTCCCTACACCTCCCATAGACAAATATCCCTCCAACATTACAAAGAAGAAAGTAGATATGGCCAAGCAATGAATATCTTGCATGAGTGCAAGGAAAAGTACAACCCTATTCCCCATTTCATATATATATATATATATATATATATATAAGTTTTAATCCATGTTTTAAATTTTCCCTCCACCCAGTTTCCTTGCCTCCTAATTTTATGCTTTAATTGCTTTGATGGTTTATTGGAGAGGGGCTAAATTTTAAATATGTTGAACATTTTTTTTTAATAGTATTTGAATAATACAATGGAAATGTTTTGAGAACTATATGGGATGAAAGGGGGAAATTTGGGTGGATTGTCAAAAAATTATTTGACTATAGTTATATCTATGTAAATATATATTTAGTTTTTTAATATTTTATCTTTAAAGACAAACTAACCTAGATTTTGAAGGATAGTTTTGAATGGAAATCTAGAGAGTTTGCCATCAAATTTAACCCCCAGTTGGATTCCTCTTTTAAAACTCATATATTTCTAATAAATGAACACATATTTCAAAAATGATGAGCAAAAATGAGAAAAGTGAATGAGTAAATGTAAAAATGAGAAATTTGAAGTAAGTAGATATTGCCAAACAATACATATAAAACCATTATAAAACTCAAATGAAGAGCTTTCACGATAGAAAGGATAGGTACAACCTTATGCCCCCATCCCTTTAAATTATTATGTATCTATATTAATTGGACAAGTTTCACTCCACTTTTTGAATGTCCTCCCCTCTTTTTTCCTCCTAATTTTGTGCCTTAATTGTTGTACTGGTTCACTAGAGAGGGGTTGAATTTGAAATTCATTTGAATGTTTTTAGAAATTTTAACCATAAAATATGATGGAAATGATTTGAAAACTGAATGGGATGAAAGGGGGAAATTTAGGTGGAATGTCTAAAATTCTATTAGACTATAGATAGACATAAATATATATTTAGTATTTCATATTTCATTCTTTAAGGATAAACTACCGTAGATTTTAAAGGACAATGTTGAACGAAAATCTAGAGGGCCAATCATCAAATTTAACCCTTTGTCATAGTCCTCTTTTTAAATTCATATTCAACTAATAAACAAACATGTGTTTCAAAAATTACATGCAAAAATGAGAAAAGTGAAAAATTAAACATACAACTTCTTATATTCCTATACAATGGATCTCACAACTACCAATTATAACATAGAATATAGGAAAGTAGAGAGGTAACTTTACATGAATAAAAAAATTCCTTCAAATCTTTTTTAAATCTTCATAATTCATCAATTTAATTATCATATGATAGGATATCACCTACTAGTCCAAAATCTATGTAAAAACATTACATACCATTTCATCACATCTAATCTATACCTTCCATTGAACTGTTTTGGTTATTCAATACATAATAAATATGACCAACATGTTTGATTATGTGAACAAATTTCTAAACTTAGAATACACTTATATACATCTTGTTACAAGACATATGGTTCACACAATTCATTCCCACTTTGTAATTTTTTTTTTTACTCTTTATTTAGTTAGTAAAGTGCACACTATAACCAATTTATCTTTTTAAGATATTTTGTGTCAATAAAATCATAACATGTTCATCCCTCAATAAATGCAGACAAACCACCATAAACATATTTATTTTATATTAAAAATGTGACCCACCATTCTTTTATCAAGTTATCACTTCTAGGCATATTATTTGTGCTTATTAATTTGATTTTATAAATAACATAGTTAATTTCATGTTAATATGGTTCCTCTAGGCTTTGAAAGGTATTTAAAAAGTGGGTGAATTTTGGAAATTAAGTTGTCTCAACCTTGACAAGAAGGACACTATTCACAAAATACTATTCATAATTACTATTCACAATCACTATTCATGTGATGAGTTCATAGTGGTGAGTTAGAAATGACTGTGTAGGTGATGTGGTAAGTGATGCAGGCATTGATGTGGATTTTAATGAGTTGGCATGGCCCATGTGAGGAATCTACATGGAATCTAGTGCATGTGATGGAGTGGGGCATACCATTCGACTATGGAACATTTTTGTTAATTTTAAATTCGCATGATTTTGATAGTGGAAGACATGGAAACATGTGGGATATATTTGGCACATGTGGGAGAAGTCAAAAGTTGTGGAATATTTTGACTCATGTGTGTGCACATGGAATAGTGGGGAATAAGTTACTATTCCAAATTGGAGGCACATGTGAGAGTGGGACACAATTTTGGAGGCTTTTGAGCGTGGAGGATGATATGTCATAAGTGGAGGGTCCATTTTTGATGAAACAACAAGACTAAAAGCATGTTATTATTGATAAATAGTGGTGCCACTAAAAGGTGGTGAATTTCTTCCTTGCCCATGAAGTTTTCTCCATATTATAATCTTATAAATAAGATGTATTCTCCTTTGTAAGATAAGTTAAGCATTGAATCTTGTGATAAGCTTGTAATAATTTAATAATCTTGTATGAATTAGCTAAACTTTGTAAGCTTGTAAGCTAGATATTTATGTAAAGGCACTTAAGCTTTGTGGAACCAGTTCTTATATTATGTGTAGTATATTGGTGATGCTTTTGCAAAGGCTTGCTCTGCAAGTGTGTTGTAATCTTGGTGATTTGTTTAATACATTGAGTTGATTTGGAGTGTGTGGGTTTTTCTCCTAAAAGGGTTTCCCCACATAATCACATGATATGGTATGCTTATTATTTTAATTGCGTGACAAGTGTTCAAATTATTTGCATATTCTCCTCTCTTGGTTAGTATAAGGAATTATTTTCACAATTTCGTATTCCTTTCATTTTAGAGATTAGGATTTAGAGATCAGGGATTAGGGTATAACGTATAAGATTTAGGTTTTATGGTATAGGGCATAATCATAAATAAAATTAGAGCCAATTTGAGCTTATTGAACCTATTTGTGACTACATAATGTGATTTTGGGTTCAATTATCCCTAATGTCATCATAGATTGAACCAATTAGTCAATTGAGGCAATTAATGATGAAATTAAGGCCAAATTGAACCCCATGAACCTAATTTTTACTCTAAATGATGTTAATTTGGTCTAAATCAATTGGTATAGGGTTTAGGATTTATGATTAAAGGTTTAAGGTATAGGGCTTAGGTTTTAAGGTATATGGTTTAGGATTTAGGGTATAAGGTCTAATTTCAAAGATAATTGGGGATAATTTAAGCTTACTCAACCTATTTGTGACTACATAATATGATTTTTTCTTAATTATCCCCTATGTCATTATATATTGAGCCAATTAGTCAATTGAGGTAATTAGTGACATGATTTTGACAAGATTAAGTCTTATAAACTTAATTCTTAATCTACATGATATTAGTTGAGGCTAAAATGATTGGCTTAGGGTTTAAAGAGTTTACAATTTAGGGTTTAGGTTTAGGTCTTAAGGTTTAAGGTATATGGTTTAGGGTATAAAGTCTAATCATGAATTTAATTGGGATCAATTTGAGCTCGTTGAAGCTACTTATGACTATAAAATGTGATTTTGGGCACAATTAGCCCATTGTCATCATATGTTGAGCTAATTAGTTAATTGGGGAAATAAATTACGTGATTTGGGATAAATTGAGCCCTATGCAAAGAATTATTACTCTAAAGGATGTTAATTGGGGATAAATCAATTGATTTAGGGTTTGCAATTTAGGGTTTAAGATTTAGTGCTTAGGGTATAGGGTATAAGGTTTAGGTATTAGTGTATAGGGTCTAATCACAAGGCAGTTGGGCCTAATTTCAGCGTTTTGAACTTATTTGTAACTACATAATATGATTTTAGACTCAATTAGTCCCAACATCATCATAAATTGAGCCAATCAATCAATTGGGCTAATTTGTGATGTGATTTGGGCTAAATTGAGCCTAGTGAACCTAATTTTTACTCTAAAGGATGTTAATTTGGGCTAAATCATTTGGTTTAGGGTTTATGATTTAGGGCTTACTATTTGAGGTATAAGGTTTAGGATTTAGGGTATAGGGTCCAATTGTAAAGGCAATTGAGAAAAAATTGAGCTTATTCAACCTATTTGTGACTATAAAATGTGATTTTAGAATCAATTAGCCATAATGTCATCACATATTGAGCTAATTAATCAATTGGGTAAATTAGTGATGTAATTTGGACCAAATTGAGCCATGTGAACTTAATTATTAATCTAAATAATGGTAAATAGAGCTAAAATAATTGGTTTAAGATTTAAAGTGTTGACAATTTACGGCTTAGGATAAAAGATATATAGTTTATGGTTTAGGGTATAGGGTCCAATCGTGAAGGTCATTGGGTCTAATTTTAGCTTGTTGAACCTATTTGTGACTATAGAATATGATTTTGGGCACAATTAGCCCTAATGCCATCATAGATTGAGCCAATTAGTCAATTAGGGAAATAAGTGATGTAATTTAGGCTGAATTGAACCCTATAAAATTAATTATTACTCTAAAGGATGTTAATTAGGACTAAATCAATTTTTTAGGGTTTAGGGTTTAGTACTTAGGGTATAGGGTTTAGGTTTTAGAGTATAGGGTTAAATCACAAAGGCAATTAAAGATAATTTAAGTTTGTTGAACCTATTTATGACTTTAGAATGTGATTTTAGGCTCAATTAGCCCCAATGTCATCACATATTGAACCAGTTAGTCAATTGGGGCAATTAGTGATGCAATTTGAGTCAAATTGAGCCTTGTGAACCTAATTCTTACTCAGAAGGATGTTCATTTGAGTTAAATCCATTAGTTTAGGTTTTACAATTTGGGGTTTAAGGTTTAAGGTGTAGGGTTTACTATATAGGGTTTAGGGTTAGGGTATGGGGTCCAATCATAATGTCAAGGATGTTTTAACCAAATATTAATCGATAGGGGTGGTCGATTAATCATGAATAACCAACCAAGTAAAAAAAACTTAAATTGATCAAAATCTAGCATAAATATCCATAATCTATGGAATGGAAGAAGTGAGGTGTGTTTTATCTATGGGATTGTTGTTAGAAATGCATCCTAGAACTGTAAATCATGATGTGTATGATTTTGTGCATTAGATGGTTCTTGTGTACATTAGGGGCTCGCTGATGCATTTATCCTGGATTGTATACCTTAAGGGGTGCCTAGGAAATTGGGTGGGATTAAATTGTGGCACTTTGTGAGAGATATTATCATATTATTCCATCATACCTACATCCCTTCATGTAGCCTTCATACATCATATGATGTCTCCTTGAAATCTTAAAACAATGAAATATGGATAAGTTTAAAACCCTGAAACCCTAAAATCTGACTAAGTTTGAAAGATGATAGGATTCTCCAAAACGTAAAATTTTCAATATAGCTATTGTAGGTTTGAAACCACTCTCGAACATTCTAAAAGCATATAAATAAAATATAATTTAAAGTATAAGAAACTAAATGTCCATATATAAATGTAAACTTATACTAAAATATATATTTTAATTTATATACCATGTATATCAATCTAATACTAAACTATTTTGTGTATGCGCTTTTATAACAATAATATCACGTACGTGGTTCTATAGACTAAAACCACGTATGAGGTTTTAAAGACTAAAATTGTATACATGATTTTGGCTTGGTAATTTATGTGCTAAGACAACGTATGCACTTTTTTAAACCACATACACGGAAACATTGAAATCTATTTGAATGTAAAATGTGTCCACTTTTTGGCCCCCCAACTCCATGCACTTATCCTAACATAGGATGGTATTTTAGGAAAGACTAAAAAACAAGAAGGATAATTCTGGGCCTCATCAAGTATAGTTAAGCAAGGGTAAGAACATGTTGATGTAACATAACAATAAGTGGATAAACAAATGGGGCATTTGCCCACAAGAGTGTGCAAACTTCAATAACAAAATAAAAAGACACGTGAGATAAAATTTTAGTGTAGCCATGGGAAGAAATCAACTTAGATAGAAGAGAGAGAGTATTATATCAAATAATTTAATCGCATTTATAATCATGATAAAAATACTACATAGAAGTATGAAGTAAATAGAAGGCACAAAAGTTGATAATTCAATTAAGAGCTAACTCAGATCTTTTTAGATGTGAAACTAGTAAGCAGACGATGTGTATAGAAGATTGGAAAGAGAGATTATGTAACTTATTTTGTACTTTGGGGTTGGCAGAGACAATGACCCTCAATCATGGAATGGTCAGTTTACAACAAAATCTAAATCAAGTATACAAAAAATTTAAAAGTTAATATTTTAATCATCTTGCTTGAAGAATTGAGATTAGCTTAAAAGAATAGATTCATTGTACAATAATTTTTGAGTATCACTGTATAACAATTTTTCATTACAACGTTAAAAAGGAAAAGTTTATACTTCATAACAAAGATCTAGCATTTACTGAATACATCATTAAAGAGAAAAAGTCTATACTTCATAACAAAAGATCTAACATTTAAAAAATAATATTAGATAAACTTAATCAATTCATTCTTATATAAGTAATTATTTTCGAACAAAACATCTTAGTTAGTATTTATCATAAAACATGGTACTATAATTATCATATTCTATAATTTCTTTGTGTAGAAAAATGTGTCCAACCAATTACAATATTTACTTGATATTAATGTTTAATAAAACTTATAATTATTTTATAATAAATATATTGTATAAGTTACATCCAATCAAATCTTATCAGTTTTTTTAATGAAATAAATTTTTTCAATATTTAATGTCTTAAAATTGTACATTTTATAACAACTTTTAAGAGTATACAGTTAATAGCTTTAGTTTTTTGGGGTACATATGCCTCGCTATTTTAACTGCATACAACCGACCAAGAGCATTTTACATTTGAAATAAAGTCTCCCCACATAAAATGGTGGCAATGACAAGTGCCATTGTTAAATTCACAAAACTTAACTAGTTAAGCTACCCGCAACACCAGTTGAGCTATTGCAATGTCCAGCTGCCATTGTTATCTTATTTTCGCTGCATACTTTTCGAGGTTGACAGCGGATGCAATTACCCGCACGCATATTACTATTACTATCATCTGGATCATTTGCATCGCTACCTGCACCACTCCTGGCCACACCACTGCTACCATCGCTAACCGCTACCTTGTCACTATCGCGAGGTATTGCTTTTATGCTGCACAATTGAATTTGATTAATGAGGTCCGCTAATAATCGTAATTAAGTTTGATTAATGTTTAATTTAATGTTATTGCTTTTATGTCCGGCAATTGAATTTGATTAATAGGGGTTTCATCATGTGAAAACAAAACCACAGAAGAGAGATGTCAAAAAACCAGAAAACAATCCAAAGAAAATGTAGAATTTATTTATTTTCTCAACTTATTCACCAAAATACCATTAAATGGCGATCTCTTACCTTATCTGAGCTTCGATTCTCCTTTTATTTTACCCGAATTCATGATATACTTCACTATGTCATTCCACGCGCAGGCCACCTCGCAGTCATATTTCTTTTGTGCCTTTGCCGCCGCCTTATGAGCTTTCCTCTGCACAAGAACAAACAATCAATACCAAATTATATTGATATTTTAATTAAAATAAGCTACTAAAACAATGAAAATCCAAATTCCCCAATAAATTTGGCCTTTGACTTCGTCTGCGAAGAATTTATCCGCTTGAGGCCCCTAAAAAAGGTATTTGGTAAGGGCGAAAGATCCTTGGAAACTAATTCCTAACAGCTTTATCCTCATTTTGTCTGACAGATCCTCTAGTTTTTACTTTTCGAATTTATTTTTATTTAGGCAGTAAATCTTAACCGCTCTAGAATAATACTGTGAATGACTATTGTCATACAGAGCAAAATCCATTGCAAGTTGTCTATCCGAGAAGCATTTGACATTGCTGCTGCTTCATCTTTGATTGTTTCTGAACAGAGAACGGCCAAGTATTGCTCCCCTACTTGTAGCCATTCATTATAAAAATGAATCTCAAGAAATAAAAGAAAACTGAAAAGCTATAGGAAGTTTGAAATCACAGGGAAGGTGGAATGATATAAATAACAGGCAATTTTATGTGCAACTCGTTTGAAATGCCGAATAATACATATATTTATTATAATTTTTTACTTTTAAAAAAAAAAAAAAAAACTAAAATTCTACCTTATATTTAATATAGTCTTCTGAAAAATTTGATTGTATTTTAAGGTGAAAAATAAAAATAAAAATAAATACAGTTATGCGGCCATCAAATTTAGTTATGGATATGATTACTGTACCAAATCATTACGATAGGTTGTTTATGCTATGTTGGGCAACTATGATGAGGAAGATTGCAAGTGAGAATGCCATTCGCCCCTAGTCACATGGATAGGAGCTCGGGTATGCGAAGTGTGCTCCTTCGATTATTGATTTCCCTTGTATGGTGGAAGTTGAACCCACTCGATATGGTTTTGTAGGTGACGTGGTAGAGACAGAGATGACAAGGGGACAAAATAATTGTGAGCAGCTATTACGTGGCGAATGGGGTTAGCTGGTGGGTGACTCAGTGCTTGGGTTTTCATATGCATTGGACTAATCCTTGAATTCATATTTGATTATTGAGAATGCATAACAAGTTGCACTAAAATGTACTCATCTATTGAATGATAGAATTCTAGATAAATCAAAAGGTGCTTGATAAGTGCACCCTAGTCATTTACATTTTTAAAAATAATTGTTCTTAATCTCAAGCATTGTTGTCACAATTGCCATCAAAATGTACAAGTCTTAAAACACTTCTCAGTTAATCAATCTTTTGATCTCGTTAGCAATTGAAAATCAACATGCTATTCATATTGCTATTATTAGAACTTTAACAGACCAAAACAAGTTTACAAAGTTTCATTGTTGATATCATTTATCATAGTATTATCTCTAGCAAATATTGTTAATCTTCTTCTACCCTGTTTCTATTATGACCAATGATCTTTGAATTGGAATAAAATTATTTGAAACAAGTTACAAGGAAGGGAACACATTACTAAAACTCATTTTCTACCATTCAATGTAATTGGCATACGTACAACACTCACCTATATTGATTTTAATAGAAATTGTCATAAGAATAATAAATGACCACCACTTTATTTTGATGATATTCTAACTATAAACAAAATATTATTTACTTAATTCCCAATTCAATACATGTAATATTCACAATTTTTTACCTTACACAAACATAACATAAGAACTATAACTACAATATAAGCCATGGGCCGAGGTACAATGATAGGGCTGGGGACCTACCACTCAGGCATCTCGAGTTCGAACCCTACTCCCTATCAAAGCCGCCTCCCAAATTTCAAATTCGCATAATATACAATACAAAAAAAACTATAACTACAATATAACCCTTGCTATTACTAATTGATCCACAAATATTATTGAAATAATTCAATCAATCATGTATTAGGTATTGGGGATTTTACATTATGGCCCACTATGATAAGTATGGAGAATATCTTAATAAATAATTGGGCCCGTGCGTTTTTCCTCCCTACATATTTAAAAAGAACAACAAGAGTCTTAGTCAAGGCATTCAAAATATTATATCAATGGATACCATGTGAGTATGCGAGTATCAAGGGAGTATTGATAGGATAGAATCCTAAGTTGTGGCTAAATACCAATTAATTTTCACAGAGATTCAGCCACTCAAATATGGAGGAGAAAGTGGATGCAACTATAGATACAAAAATAGAATATTTATAGGAGTTCAATGTTGTATAGTTGACAAATACCAATCGGGGCTCTACCTTTTAGTTTTAGACCTCTTTATTGCCGACAGGCTCACATGCACCATATCAATGTGCCTAAATGTTTATCTCTTAGTTTGATCCATATCATTCTAATGATTCAAGTCCCCTACACTATACGAAAGGCTTAAAACCTAATAAAAATCTTTCACTATCAGTTTCAGATCCATACATGTTTTCTAGCCTTATGGAATCTACAATTACAGAGGGACACTACCACTAACGTTAGTGTCCATATCCCTATCTAGTATCTAGTTGCAAAAAGTCATCCAAACTATAACTATTTTGAAACCTATGGGTTGGCCTATTTGTCTTATTGAACCCTACTAAGATATTTTCAAAATGTGTGATATAAATACAAGTCTAATCCTTTGTATTACTCACTAGAAAATACTAAACAAACACCTACTAGAGCTAAATCAATCAATTACATAACCAACATATTTTTCCCTATTTGTCTCTATTTTTATATCAAGCATAGGAGTAGTCATATTAGAGGTCTGAAGTATTCAAAGAGTAGTTTATGAGCGATATTTTTTAATTTACAAGATATATCACTACATGCATCATCATATAATATATTTCACCCTTATGCACACACTTTTACACACATAGGGGAGAATCGTGATCCCTTTCACAGAGGGGTATTTGGGGTAAGCTCAACGTCGTGAGCCTACTAACCCATTTTTAGTAAATTCATTCCAAGGGTGAATAAGGGTGAAGATCTAGTGTTTGATCAATTAACAAAGAGTGAGTGCCTGTATCTCAGATCTATATACATTAGAAAATGGGAGACAAAAAACCCAAACCATTGAAGTTGGTCGCATCTAGATCCAATCATTATTTTGTACTAGACAATAGCATCATAGTCAGACACTAATGTCAATGATAGTGTCTAAAAATAATGGTAGTGTTTGTGGTCATAAAATTATAATTAACAAAATCTAATAACTGATCCATAATACTAATCATGCATAGTTTTACATTTATTTCTAACCTAGATCTGCCTATGCACAGTAAACCCAACTAAGTATTATTTCTCCTTAGAATTGAAATCAATTGAACATATTTTGAATTAATTACTTTTTATATTTTTTATATCATAGTATTATAATTTAGAATATTCATTTGACTGAGTTTGTAATTAATTGACATGCTATAGATTAGTTTATCACCCTTGTGCATGAACTATTTATCTATTCATAACCATGTCCCTACATATTCAAGATTTAGGTTAAACAACAACTAGTAGAAGGGATAGATGTAATGTTTTATTTAATATTTTTATATGCTAATAATTTTTATCATTGTTGATGATTTCAAATATTTTGGATGGGTTAACATGTCAAATTTCCACCAATCAAATGATTTATTAATAATTTTTGTTAAGTAATCACCAACCTATGGTTTTAGTGTTATCATAATACAATAAATTTTATTCTAATCTATACTTTATTTAATATTGAAAATAGTTCAAACTTCCTAGTATTTAAAGGTAAAAAAATTAAGTATTGATATGCAAACTACTGAATTATTAGTTTAAATGGTTACAATGCACTGTATATAAGTGTTAGAACCCCAATGGGTTGCACTATAAGTTATGCAATTTTGTTTTTAAAACATAATTCATATTCATTTTCAATAATCATCATTATGTTTTAATATTTGACTGCTAAATAGATCTAGAATTGTAAATGCAAAAAATATATCTAACCCACTGGTTAAGATGTGATCTATTTAGATTTCAAACAATATAAAATAAATACATATGATAAGTTTGCTTTTATAATGCATAACAAAGTGAAGGGTACATCAATATTATGAAATAATCCATATTTATAGCTATCCATAAATATACACCATTTGTTGTTTAAAACATGCATAATTATGTACAAGTTATATAGCCATTACTATATTAAATAGTCATAAATCAAAATTTACAAATTATTACATTTCATCATTTAATATCATAATACACTTGATAGGATTTTAAAAATTACATCTAAGCCTCATAAAACAACTCTACAATCAATTCAATAGCCATGAGTATGATTCCAAGATGATTGATCAACTGAAGAGAGGGAAAACATCATCAAGGTGTTTTTCCTCCAACCACATATCATCAATCTCCCACACACCTACCTACTGGGAGTGGTCCTTCCCTTCATAGATGGATAGATAAAAATAGTGTGGATATCAAAAATTCAATTAGAACTTATGTTGTACAATAACTAATATATTCAACAATCACATAGACCATGGAATACTATTCTCTATTTAATATAACATCACGCATACACATGTAAACTAGAAAGTACAATAGAATGACAACGTCTCAGC
Source organism: Torreya grandis (assembly GCA_037957365.1). Classification (NCBI taxonomy): domain Eukaryota; kingdom Viridiplantae; phylum Streptophyta; class Pinopsida; order Cupressales; family Taxaceae; genus Torreya; species Torreya grandis. Next base: position 4,979,068 of record JARHVA010000009.1, read on the forward strand.
TATAACATCACTTTGGTCAAATTTTTCATCATAGACTTTATATATATCATGGATCCGAGTCAATTCCACACACAGACACTCTTTGCTAATGAATCTAAATTTGTCATATAATACCATATGATAAATATATAAATTGCATGCCAACAACCTCATATACGTTTCACCTATTATCAAATGAAGCATGCATGATAAAATCCCATAAACCAATTCCAAATTATAATAACTATAGATTTTCAATGTACAATTACTCATTAAATCAAGATAGATCTTAACTTATTCAATTTAGTTTAGGGTAAAAACCTCTGTTTAATACAAAACAATCACATTGTTTTCCAATAACACAACTATTATTAACACATCCAAGGATTAAAAGTTCTTATCAGTCAATAACATTTTTAATTCCCAAATACAAGTATAACAATATACCTAGATTATAAAAATCCAATTGATAAATACATTATTTTCATTTCAAAGAAATTTCACACCTATCATTTCTTTTTAACATTATACAATTCATGTATTAAATCTAATAGAACACTAAATGGATCATTTACACAAACCCAAGGATTACTTATTAGTATGATTCAGGTTACTATTCCTCTTATTTACTTTCAAACCAACTTTAAATCTTTATTGCCTATTTTAAAAATTCCTTAATCATGTAAAGCTTATATTTTAATTATTATAAATACACAACCCACACCCATGCATATTAAATGCACATTCTACCAATTTTTTTATGGATTTCAAAATGATTCCTTATAAATAAATATGAACATTTGAACGTACATTTTAGGGTATATAAGTCTTTTAATATTTTTTATTACTCAATTTTATTTAAAACTAAGGAACAACCACCAATCAAAATAGCAATTTTCAATTGTGCCAACTAAAATAATTTTGTTCAGATGTTTTGTTATTACCTACAACTGAGTATTGATTCCATATTAAATAAGTTTATAATATCAGTTTAATCATGAAAGTGTACAATTTCGTCTTGTATTTAAACATGGTCATGTGTGAGTGTCTAATTTGATACAGCAATAACCCAAGTATAGTTTTCCTTATAGATTGAATACCTCATCATATGATTATATAACAAAACACGATACAAATATAGCTTATGTATATATTATGAACCTGCCAAACACCCTAGAATGGGTTTATCATATATTCTATAATTTTTTTTCTTTAGCTCATATTTATAACACACAGGTATATAAAAAGATTCCCTCAAGATAACACACATTTAAAGATCCCATGCGAAACATATTACCACATTTATCAAATTAAGACAAAATCCTTAAGTTTGTAATAGTTCTTTAGGTCAATCAAGAACATCCTAATCACTATATAGTTCAATTTATTAATAGATTATATAACTTTCCCAAGTTACCACTCGTCAAAGATGAATTAAGGATACATGGTTTCCATAATTACTAAGATAAAGTCATGATGTACAATAATACATAAGCCATTATCTTTCTAAGTCATGCACATGTCAAGTGTTTGTAGGGAATATATTTTACAAAGGTGATTCAACAGTCACTATACATCCAGTTCTTTCAAAGGGCTCAAATATCATTTGAATAGGTATGTGGATGGAATCAAATTCCATCCCCAAGTCTATAAAGATGAAACCCTAATTTTTTCACAATCATATACCAACATATACATTTAGATGGTTAGACATTAATCACAGTTAAGAAAACATTTCATATTTTTCTTCTAAATGGGACTCAGTCTATAATAAACATAAATAAAAACCCATGAATATATTTATTTCAATTTAAATCTTTACTTACCTGGTTATTGCAATGGCCACCTTTTGAAAGTAGGTATTGGTATCCTCTCTACTTCTTGCAAATGTTGCATTCCTCTTTCTCTTTCCCCCTAATTCTTTTTTCTTCATTCATATTATTATATTTCCTCTCCTCCTCCACATTTTTCATGGCCTGAAATTTCTCCTACAACTCTATGAGTTCACTATAATGAAACTCAAATTCCTAAGTTTGCATGATATTATCCTCTTTTTGTTAACTTGTAGTCTGTAAACCTATTTTGGGCATGGTCATTGCATGCAAAACCCCTCCCTTCACAGAATGGTGAAGTTAACTCAAAATCATAACAACATAAAACCTAATTCGCTTTTAAAACTTCTTATAATGATCTAATTCTTTTCTATTTCAAATTTTAATGGAATTAAAGCTACTAAAATCTTCTAAAAAACCAAAAACCAATTTTCGTAAGTTACAAAACTCATTTAAGATAGTTGCTTGGGTGGATTATGCCTTATCCACCCTTGGACACTAAAAAGAGTAGGAATTGAGCCCTAAAATCCTTGCATGATTTAAATACAAAACTTGGTTTATTAAACACCCAATAATCTATGGGTTTGAAATGCATATAATGGGTCTACCACAATTATAACTCAACAAATCAAGTTTATTTCGCATTAAGGTTTCACCATGGTTCATAAAACTAATTCACAACAACAAATATTAGTGAATTATACTAACAAGAAAACTCATTCCAAGCAAATTATGTCACAACAAGTTAAACAATAAACACAAAGTCAATTCAACATGTAATATTAACCATAGAGATAGCCAATGAAAAGTAAATACTTGACACATTATCATAATGCCATCAAAATTTAATTCATTTAAGTAGTCAAGAGTATAAGTGGGTGTGTATTTGTTTTATTTCACTCTTTTTATCCCCAATGTTGATATGTACATCCTTCTCCCCTATGAAACACTCCCTCTATTTCATTCTATGAGGGCGATATAATCTTACAAACACCTTGGTAAATAAAAAGGTAGTTATTATGAGCCTACAATAGAATAATAAAATACTTAGAATATATGTACATATATGAACTACAAATCAAATATGTAAATGAAATCATATCCATATAAGATTAGAATACACTGAAATATAATTTATACAAATGCACATGGTAATATCTTCAAATCATAACTAAGCATGAAATAAAAAAATTGTCAACTATACAACATAAATGTCTAGATATATCACAAAAATTAGAATTTACTAATAATTAGTTTCACTTCTCTAACTAATACTAATGCACTATTTGGAGAGTGGGATGGAATGTGAAAACAAGCTAATATTTCTAGTAGTTATATTTAACCTATTTATATTTCTATTCATATTCATAATTATTATGATGAGTACACTTACAATCCCCATTAGGGATGGCGGTCTGCAAGAATGCATATTAATTAATATGACTTTAAATTTGACGTCTACTTGATTTAATAAGGTAGTTTTTATTATAGTTGTGATATCTCCATTTTTTAATGTAATTTGGAGTTCACTATAATATCCTAATTAGATTGAAACTATCTATCAACAATTAATGAAAAAAATAAAAAATGATAAAATTAAATTGATATCTATTACCATTTTTCCAAATAAATGTATTTGAAATAAATTTATTAATAGATTAAATTATGTGTTTCTTTGAATGGAAAACTTATATATAAAATAATTAAATCTAACCACATATATAATATATGGAAATGCCATAATAACACATATAACTACAAATTATCACTTTTCTATAATTCTATTTATGATCACTGGTGGGAGAGATAATCAATTCATCCCTATAGAATTTGTTAGTGTAGGTTGGTGTGGTTGTTTTTCTATTATTATTTTATTACAGGAAATAAGGAATGAAAGTAGAGGTTGTATGCAATCAGAAATGCATCATGTCTATAAATCAATCCTAGGTCAGAGAAGATAGAGCATACCTACACTTCCAATTGGGGATACATTTATTAAGTAGGGGCATGACCAATATGACAACCCACTAGACCTGATTAGGGGATCACTTATCACAATACACCATGATAAGAAGGGTTCCAAAGCCTACAATCTAATACAATGATGCAACAACCCTAAAAGAGTCCTAAGTTTAATGTTCACATTATTCTAATAACAAGAAAGTAAATATAATCTAGTGCACACCAAATCTTGTGGCACAAAGTGGGTGTTAGAAAAAAAAAAAACTAAACTAAGAATGCATATATACTCACATCAATGTATATAGAATCCTAATACATGGAATAAAGAAGCACAACTATAGTATCTATCTACTCTTATAAAGGATAAATAAAGTTAGGAATGCTTACCTTTGAAAATGAACCCACCGAGCCTCAATCTCTCCCTTGGCCAAGATGCTTCACAAGAGATTGTAGTGGTATGTAAGGATAATGAAGACAAATCAGATCTAGGATACACAACTTCTCTATGTATCTAAAAAACTTCTCCATAAGACAAGATCCGTATCTCCAAAGAAAGTATGGAACCCTAAGCTTTATTCCTCAAGTAGAATGGTCCATAAGTAGATGTTTGTTTAGCACTTATTCTTCTTCACTTCTCTTCTTACAAATGGTTGGAAATAAACTTGTATATATAATTGGATCTTGCCCTAAATCCTTTCGAATATGTTAGTTGTATAGGGTCTACCCACTTGACCCTATATCTTTTCGGGAGATAATTCACTAGGTCCCAAACTAGGTCGACCGAAGGAAAAAAAATCTTAAAATGAAAAATACCCTCAAATAGTACAGGGTCGACCTAGTTGACCCTGTATAGTAATCAAAAGCTAAAAACTATATAGGGTCAACCTAGTTGACCTATTACAATCAATTGATTGAAAGGGGGTCAAGGTAAGAATAAGGAGGATAAAACATGGCAAATGACTGGAATGGGTAAGGCTAAGAATAATAAACTTAGGGTAAATGGTTTTTAATAGATGAGTGTGTAGATGGAAAGTGGCAAAAGGGATAAAAATCTTATGAAGCACTAATGGTCTACCCACCTCTTTTGTGGTGCAACCCTTAAGGCATGCACTCAGAGAAATTAAGACTCGACAGGTTCTTGCAAGATACAAAGTGTTAGTAATCAATAAAAGTTTGATAATATTATGTGTATACATATGACCCAATCGAAGTTCATCACATGTCACATAAGTCCAACATAGGATGGTGCTTTAGGAAATAGAAAATGATAACACATAATGCTAATACTAAGTAAAGTGCAGTAAGCAATAAATAAGATAAATGAAAGGACATAATTGAAAAACACATACCTTTACTTACCTTATTGTTGTAGATAAAGTAGACTGCAAGACAAATTGAAGGCATCCAATGTGAATAAAACTAGGTGAACCTGTAGAAGTTAGTGAAAAAAATTAGCCAAAAATTGAAAGCTTTTGGAGGATAGGCATATGGTAGTGAAAAATGAGTTAAGGCAAAGATATGAGGGTATTATAAAAATTTGGCAAATCAGAATTGTTAAGGCAAGGATAAAATATTGAAGGCAAATGAATGATAAAAGGATGGAAAAAGAATGACAAATGATTGTAAATAAATGACAAATGACTGTAAAACACATTAAATCAAGTTTGGAAAGCATGTAAAACATAAACGAAAAAAAGGAATGTAGAACATACTAAATCACATTGGGAAAAATGTAAAACATGAATGACAAATGAAATATGAATGCAAGAAAATTTGAAAAAAGATATGTAAGAAAAGGAAAATTAAGCTCATGTAAGATAGGAAAAACTAAAAAATATGAAAGAATAAAAATGAAATGTAATTGAAGATGTGAGACAAAAATGATGAAGGCATACATAAAGAGAAACATGTAATAAAGGCAAATGTCATATGTAATATAAGTGAAGTTTTCAAAAATCAAATAAGAACATGATGGGAAAATGAAAATAAAAAATCTCTAAAGGATGAAAACTCAAACTTAGTGCTTTTTCAAAGATGCAGTGTAAGAAAACATAACTACCTAATGTCATGACTAGGATGATAATGAGATGTTGTGGTAAATAAATGGTTTAAGGGTATAATCCATAGTTTTTAAGAGATAAAGAAGAAGGAATTTGAAGAAGAGAGAAAACAGATTTAGAATCATAATTTTTGTATCAAGGGAAAATGAAATTGGTGGAGGGGATAATGAAGGAGAAACTAAGGCAGAGGAACTCTTTATCAAAGTCAAGACACTCAAATTAGGTTTGTCAAAATAAGAGGACTTTCAACCTTAAGGACTCTGAAGAACTTCTCTTAGATACACAATTCGTAGGTCAACAGATGAAGTATATAGATCTCCCATGAAGGCTATATGCATAAAAATTAAAATGGACCTACCTTCTCACAACGTGTTCCCCGCTCCTTAGGACCCCTTATAGAGCCATTGGTCTACTATGAAGATTAGGTAATTTCATGATAAATTAAGTAACACCATAGAGTTTATTCAATTCCCCTATTTCAATCTACTGGCCTGCCGTACCCCATTGGACCTCAGCTCTATATGAGGCCAACTGTGGAGTTTGATATTCGATTGGAGATAGGAGATGTGCTTCTAATCATGTCTTTTAGTGTGATGTTGAGTTTTGAGATTTGTATGTTGCCTTTTGGATATCATTCCCTTTTGTTCCAAATGATTTGGCTTTCAACTTTCTTGATGACTTTTTCTATTCCTCCTCCATACGGATTTAGAAAATGAAACATGGGTTCTAAATATGAATTTCATTTTAATACTTGGGACTTGGTTGCTAAGAGAAAGAACATCAAAAAGCATGGGGTCCAAAAGTCTCATAAATCTAAGTGAAATAAAAGTGCTATCTTGACTTTGACCTTGTTTTATCCAATGTGGAGTGAAATAAAGGGGAAATCAAGAGAAATGACACCTAAAACAATTTGAATTACTTTAAATAGAAAAAAAATGTGACAAAGTGGGGGAAATGGATATAATGACAACAAAGGAGTGATTCCTTATCATAAGAAAGAGTGAAATGGATAAAAACATGCTAATAGATTGTTGTGCAGATTCCATCTATCAAAAGGATTAAAAGCTAAAGTTGAGATCAAGGATCAAAATCATTTTTTAGAAAAGGAATGATAAGATGGTAATTTTATGAGGAGGGTTGGGTCCTATCCATGGTCTTATACTTTAACTCATAAAAGAGAAACCCATGAGGGTGCCATAAGAAAGAAACATGTGAAACAATAAAATGAGAAAAGAAGCAAAGGTGGTATTTTGTGAGGTGAGCCAGGTCCTATCCACAATCTTACAAAGAAACTCACAAAAGAGAAGGCCAAGGGTTGAATTATAAATAAAGGGGAAAATAATCATAAAGCTACTACTAAGGCAAATAATGACATAAAAATATGAGAATAAAAGAAATATATGAGGACAAAAAGTTAAAGCAAATGCCAAATGTAATGTGTAAGAAAACCAAAGAACATAAAAGAAAATAATGATGCTTATAAAGAAAAATAAATAAATTGCATAAAAACAAAAAAACATGAGATATAAATAATAACAAGCAAAATCTATATCAAAGAAAAGCATGTGAAATGCAATTCTATAAGTCTCAGAAGGTTTCTAAAATCTAAATTTGGTTGTTATTGTGTAATCTGGAATAAGGGTGGGCATCATAAAATTCCCCAATGGGTAAGTGTATTCAGGGATGGGCATCACAATATGCCCAACATTTAAGGTGGAGTGAGGTAACATTGAACTATTAAAAAGGTTTGCACTGGGTTCGGAGGTGCATTTGGAGATAGGTAAATGTGTTGGTTTGTTAAATTTTAAGGATGTTGAATGTGACATATGATGTGTAGGAGAGGTATGAGAAGATAAAGGAGGTAAAGGAGGACCTTATATTATATGCTTTGGAGTATGCATTTAAATTAGGCACTCTTTGGTTTCATGAGACTTAAGAGGTTGGGGTTCAATGGATGCCATTATATGTTTCAAGTTGTTCATGTTAGCTATCAATTCCTTATTGGTGTAGGAAGAAGCATCAATTATGGTTTGAACAAAATTAGCAAACAAGGTGTAGGTATGAGATAATTATTATTGTTCATTAGGTATTTGATGTTGATGTGATTGTGGTTATTGAGATTGACTTTGAGAAGCTTGAAGATGGTCTTGATAACATTATTTTGTGAGAATATCAAGATCTAAATGTGGATGAAGAAAGGAATAAAGAACAAAATGGTGAAGATCATGATAAGACTCATGAGAATGGCTTATAGTGGCATGCCACCAACAAAACTTATTAGGATTGTACCATTTTGGAAGATGTTTGGAAGGATCAAAGATCATAGGTTTAGAGGGTGGCAATTTCTTCTTAAGTTATTCTAAACTCAAGGGAGGGTGGGTTGGGTTAAAACTGGTTAAATTAGATGCTCCATTTTGATGTTGGGGAGGCTTGTATGAATCAATAGAATATGAAAATGATTGAAATTTTATTTAGAAGTTGTTTGAGATGGTTCAAATTGAATCATAAGAAAGTCTTTCCTTTTCACTTGGTCTAAGGCTTCTTCTAAAGTTTTAGGAGAAAAGATTCAAAATTTGTATTGAAGGGGAGGTTTAAGAGAAATGACAAATAGTTTTAAAAGAGTATCATAGTTCATGTTATGGCCACTTTATGAGCGAGAGACTTCCATCGTTTGATGAAAGTATGAGTAGATTCATTAGCAAGTTGCCTGGCATTGATGAAATGGCTAAGATAATTTTTAGGGAAGGCCATCATGTTAAAATTCCTTCACTAGAGCATTGACTAAATCCTCTAGTTGTGAGATAGAATGTCTAGGAATTTGGTTATACGATTCAAGTGCATCACCAACAAGGATTTTGGCTAAGAGCTTGGTGGTAGCAAAAGTGTTAGTTGGACTAATTCTTTATAGAGATTAACAAAAGACTTAAGAAAGATAGTAAGATCCTTAGTCCCATTATACGTGATAGTTGGAGAAATGTTTCTAATGTCTATAGATGTAATGAATGGGGCTAAAGGTTCATTTTGAAGATGTTGAAGCATTTTTTTATTCATTGGAACTTAGGGGATGATATTTCCATTCACATCTCTAAGAGGAGTGACAAAATTTTGATTTGGTTGAGACATGATGATTTGAGGTGGTTGACTGATCATATTGCATAAATATTATTACATGTTCATAATTTGAGATTGATTCATTGTTTTCATGATGTTAATTTATTGTATGACTTGTGCAAGAATTTAAGTTGTATCAATCGGTGGGTTGGTGTTTGTAGGAGGGGTATTAGTGTTGATAAAAAGAGGATTGTTAGTGTTAGTGGGAGGAGGATTCTTTGTAGGTGGAGGATTCCCAACATTAGTGTTAGTTATCTTAAGTGTGGTAGAATAAGAAAGAAGCATAATTATTGTGAGGAGTGTAAATAGTATTATACTCAATGTTTTTGAATAGTTGGGAATCATCTAGATTATTAATTTGAGTGGTTTCAACTATGTTACTTTGAGAATTGATAAGATTTGGTGATCTTGTTATGGGTGTAACAAGAGGATTGTGAACATTAGTTGTAAGGGTATAATTATTGATAGGAGGGGGATTAGTTGATGGAAGATTCCCAAAATTGATGTTGGAAAGAGGATTAGGATGAATGACCTCAAATACATTACATTGTGTAGTGATTGGTTTTAGTTTAGGAGAAGAGGAAGGAAGAAATTGGATAGTTTCATCTAAAGTAATGAAATAAGGTTATTGTCTAAATTTATAACTATGCAATGTTCCTGACTAAAAGAAGGTTGAACAGATGTCATCATGATGAGATAAGACTAAATAACCACATAATAGAATATAGGAAGTGTTAGGAAACTATACAAGGTCGATTGGGTCAACCTAGCATAGAGAATATAGCCTATAAATAGTACAAGGTTGATTGGGTCAACCCATTACAATAAACAGAGGTTGAAAAAGATACAGGGTCAACTGGGTCGACCTAGTATAATAGATAGGAAAGTTAAGAAGCCTATACCAGATTTGCGAATTGAAGTAAGATAACATTTGAAAGTAATTTAAAAAGAAATAACTAAAAATAAATAAACAGTCAATTGGATTAATGTTGGCCAATTTAATTGAAGCACACAACACAAAACATTGCACCAACGCTAGCTAATGGAAGTATTTGTAATACAAAATACAATTGATAAAAGAGAAATAAATCAACTTGGAAAGTAAAGAGCTAAGTAATTGGTCAACCTGAATGTTTATTAGATTATTAAGATATGATTTTAAATGTGATGGGAAGTTGATTATAAGCAAAAAAATAGATTGGCAATCTAAGGATGGTTTCAGATAGTTTGGATTGAAAGGGACTATAGTGGAAATGATATAGACTTGGTATTAGGGCATACCCACTCATTTAACACGCCGTAATGATAAGGGTATTGGGTGCTTAGCTAGAATATACCATTAACCATGCTTTATACTTGACCAGAGTATCAAGTGGGCTTCCCCCTTGCTGATCAAATCCAAGTAGGTTGGTCTTGGGTAGACAAATGTTAAAATGCTTATTTAGATTATTTGATTTAGTTGTGTGTACATAAAATAAAAAATAGTGAAATAAACGATTAATTAAAAACCACCTAATTAAACAATGTGATATATTCTAAGCATGCAATAAATAAGAAAAGAAAGTGTGAATTAAATAGTAGCATATAAGGTTAATTCTAACTTTAAAATAAGGTACAATGTTGATATGGTCAATAATGTATGCACAAAATATAAAATAGGTTTGATAGGGTCGAACATGTACTGCAAAAGTAAGGTCTAAAAATGAACAGGGCTGGTAGAGTCGACCTAGTTATCCAGACAACACATAGAACTGGGTTGGTAGTGTCAATTCAATTGACTGTGTAAGGGGAGTTTTGAAGAATACAAATTATAAAAGGAAAGACTGAAAACAAAGAGACAGAGAGATATAAAGGAACCTTGGTGGATCAGATATGTAGAGAATAAAGATTGTTGTTAAATAACTTTGATTTATGCTTTAAAATTTTACTAACTAGATTGACTGGGTCGATCAAGCTTTATATAAACTTACTACTAAGTGCATAAAATGTATAGGGTCAATTGGATTGACATAGTATGATTAATTATATGTTTGAAAATGTATAGGGTCGACTGGGTTGATTGAATAGTCTAGACTGAATGTTTGGAAATCTAAAAAACTATACCTGGTTGATTAGTTCGATCCAGTAGCCTGTACCTAAAATCCTATGCATATAAGTTAGATACTAGATCAATAGAGTCAATCCAGTATGGAAAATATATGATAAAAATAATGAAATAATATGAACAAATCCTATAAGGCTTATTTCACGTTAGGTTCATCAGAATGTATCCAATCAAAAATGCATCATGTTTATAAATCAACCCTGGCTTGGAGAAGATAGAGCATACCTACACTTTTGATTGGGGATATATTTTTTAAATGAGGGCATGATCAATATGGTGATCCTCTAAACCTAATTAGTGTATCACTTATCACAATACACCATGTTAGGAAGGGTTCCAAAACCTACAGTCTAACACAATCATGCAACAACCCTAAAAGTGTCCTAGGTTTAATGTTCACTTTATTCTAATAACAAGAAAGTAAATATAATATAGTGTACACTAAATATTGTGGCACAAAGTGGGGGTTAGAAACAAAAAAAACTAAACTAATCATGCATATAAGAGATATACTCATGTCAATGTATACATAATCCTAATACATGGAAGAATTGAGGACAACTACATTATCTATTTACTCTTACAAAGGAGAAATAAAGTTAAGAATACTTAACTTTGAAGATGAAACCACCAAGCCTCAATCTCTAAATTTTCCAAGGTGATTTATGTAAGGATAAAAAAGACAAATCAACTCTAGGATACACAACCTATCTATGCATCCTAAAGACTTCTCCATAAGACAAGATCCATATATCCAAAGAAAGTATGGAACCTTAAGCTTTATTCCTCAATTATAATGGTCAATAAGTAGATGTTTTTTCACACTTATTCTTATTCACTTCTCTTCTTAAAAATGGTTGGAAATGAACTTGTATATATAGGCAGATCTTGCCCTAAATCCTTTTGAATATATTGGTTATATATGATTAACCTAGTCAACCCTTTATGTTTTTGAAAGACAATTAACTAGGTCCTGAGCTAGGTTGGTGTAAGGTCTAACAAATCTCAAATTAAAAAATACCCTCAAACAGTACAAGGTCAACCCAGTCAACCTAGTATAGTCAACTGGTAGAAAGGGGGTCAATGCAAGAACAAGGAGAATAAAGCATGGCAAATGACTAGAATGGGTAAGGTTGAGGAGAATAAGATTAGGTAAATGGTTTTTAGGAGATGAGTGTGTAAATGGAAAAGTGGATAAATGGAAAACAATATTACAAAGAACCAATGGTCTACCCGTCCCTTTCTTGATGCACCTATTAAGGCATGCACTCAAAGAGATTAAGACTCGATGGGTTCCTGTACGATATAAAGTGTCATTAATCAATACAAGTTTGAAAATATTATGTATACAAAGGTTACTATTAAAAAATATACAATGTATAAAGGGCCCTTTATATATTATAGTGAGTTTTTAAGACCCTTATATTAGCAAGTTTGCTAAGACTTTTATACTAGGAAATTTATCTAAGATGTCAGTGTCTTTAAATACACGTACATTTTAGAATTTTATTTGAAATGTTTATCCTTGTGAATAAATATTTTTAATATAAGAGTATTATATATGACTAGAAATTGCATTTAAATTTATAATGATCGCATCAACATGAAATAAAGTGAAAGGATAAATATAAATAGGACAATAAATTTTAAAAATTGAACAAATCGATGTTTAATTCTTCAATATCCATTTTAACATGTTGTGAAAGCAAATTTACCAATTTTATAAGTCAATAAATATTCCACCACTACAAGAAGTAATTGATTTGTTATAAATTATGGATGTAAATTTATTCAAGTGGTTTTGGGCTTATGTTAGAAACATAAAAAAAATTGTGATACCATACTCTCAACATCCATCTTGCCCAAATAAATGATTTTTGTGCTAGTGTGAAAAACATAAAAATAATGTGACATCATGCTCTCAACATATATAATTTTTCCACACAAATGGTTTTGTTATAGTATTAAAATCATAAAAAAAGTGTGACACCGTACTCTCAACATATATGTTTCCCATACAAATGATTTTGGGCTTGCATTAGAAATATCAAGAATTTGTGATTTAAGCACCTAACATATCCTTCATTTAGATTAGCTCAAGTAATTAGACTTGGAATTATGAGATTTTTTCCTCTTTTATATTATGAATATTCAACATGTATATTTCATTAAGAAAAAAGCAAAACCTATGCAGATTACATATAATATTAAAAAAAATCCATTTCTTAGATCAAAGTTATAAATAGATATTGTCCTTGTGCCAGGCATAAGGTACATATTGAAATAAATCAATGAATGTTTTTAATTATTAGAGGAATCTATTTTTACTAATATTAGTAACTTGTATAAAATTGTATATTTTAACCTGTCTCTATGACAAACCTAGCCTCACATATGTCTATACTCGGTCCATTGAACCTAAAAAATAGATCAACACTTACAAAAAAGGTTTTTTATTTAACACATTTGGACTATTACTAATGTGTTATCCAATTTGCCTTGAAAATAGAGCCTAAATATATTTAGGATAGACCGATGTATTGTGCATAGGTCTATTTGAGACAAAGTTGTGTATTGTGTGAGGTTGTCCCTTTTATCTTTGTGAGTCCATTTGTAATTTATCATTGATCACGAGCCTTTAAATTTTCCTTTTTACATTTCTAAAGTCAACTAGTGTGAATAAGTTATCCTAAATACACACACACACACGTTATTATCAAAAAAAATTAAGAAGAGGATGAGAATAAGAGAATTGGGAATATGCACACACCACACATCACATGTTAATCCTAGATCCAAGCACTAAATTATTCATACTTTCAACACTATCATTTTATCTCAATCTTTCATCATTCACTTGTGCTAAAGGAGGGTACATAATTATATTAGTTACATTATCACTTATAGGGAAGAGGAGTTTAAAAAATTTCATATGATCTATATCATCCACACATTCTTAGACTACGTGGAGGTATGATTTTGTGATTATGGGATATTTAGTTTGCAACACTACCTTGGTGATTTTTGGACTCCATTACTTTTGTTCATTTTTGGTGTCAAGCTAGGTCAAGGAGGAAATTATTTTTCTTGGCACATTTTGCCTAATAAATATGTGAATTGAAGACACAATTATAACAAAAAAGTGACAATGCATAGGTGACAAAAAAATCATCTTTCAAAACCGTAGTCAAACACATATGGCCACAAGGAGATAAACATGGCTAGGACAAGACTATCATGATTGAGACTATACAAGATGAACCCACATAATAAATGGGTATGTCTATAGTCATATGTTTATAAAGCAATAAATAGGGGTGACGATTCATTATCCATTTGTAATTTTCATTGCTTAATTTAGTTTCATTCAGCAACTTGGACTTGTTTTTATTTAAAACCTTTTAGGTAGATTTGAATTAGTAATTTCATTCATGTATGCTTAGATCTATATAATTTAAATTAGTTTATCCATTATTTTATTTAAAAATAGAATTAAGGTAAATATAAATGGTGAACTCTCACTCTTTTACACATTCAATCTAGGGCTTATAAAAACCCCTCTTTTCCTTAGGGGTTGTCCATTTTCATATTTTGATCCTAGGTTTTATTTAATCCTTTTAACTTTATACCTTTGTGCATGTATTGCTTGACTATAATCATGTAATAAATTATAAAAATGGATAAAAACATAATTAGTGTGTATAAAAAAATATTTTTCACTTACTGATGATATCTTTTACAAGACTCTTCAATGCATCAACCTCTCAGAGTACATGTATTAAGAAGTGCATCGAGAAAGAGGCAAGGTCAGTGCATGGTGCTTTGTGAAATATGTCCATATTATCCTATTATACCTACATATCATCACCATCTTGTCTTCAACTCTATGTATACTTCTTCATGTCTCTTTTCCCCCCTTATTTCCTCTTATTTTATTATGTATTTTGAATTTTCTCAAATAAATCAATCTTGATTGATTTAGTTCTATATATCATTCCTTGTATTTCCTACTAAATCAACAAGGTTGATCTAGTATGTTTCATGTTTGTGTCCTTTTCCTACTAAATCAATCATGTTTATTTAGATGTTTCCCTACTTTTGAATAAATCAATCATGATCAATTTATTTGTTTGCATGTTTGTACTATATTGACATGGCCAACCTCATAATTTATAAAATATTTCTTGATTAATTATACTAAATCATTCTAGATTGAGTTTTTAGAATTTGAGCTAGGTCAATTTCAAGAATTTAACCAATATTTATAGGGTTCCAAAATATAACTATTATAGAATAAAAATGTTTGTCTACTATGTGTGTGAATGATAAATATTCTCTAAGTATATAGGAGGAATTAGGAGATAAGAGCCTACTCTTGTGTGGGTTTAGTCTTGATCAAGGTCTTTGAAGCTCCATAGAAGGATGTTAAACCAATAAAGTGACCCTTAGTCTTTGGAATCACATATTAAGGAAAATTAGGTATTCATCCTTGGTATTTGAGGTCTTCATCTTCATCATCTCTTGTAACCATTAGAGAAAAAGGGAAGATTGATTTGCCAACAAGTCCAAACAAGGTAAGTATCGTTATCTTAATATCTTTCCTTTATTTATTTATTTTTTATTATTATTTTTTTTTTTTTTTTGTGTGTGTGTGTGTGTGTGTGTGTGTGTGTGTGTGTGTGTGTGTGTGTGTTGAGGATTCCTTATCCAAAATGGAGACAAAGATTATTTAGGATGCGCTGGAGATTCCTATTTTGTATCAAGCTGCTACTAGATGGTTGATTATGAGTTGGATAGTTCCTTTTTGTGATTTAGCCATTGATTGGTTAAGTGGCTGTGTACATCCACTAGTTGTGTTTCAATTATACAGAGGTTATGTAGATGTTTCAAAAAGGTAGAATATTAGTGAAGACTATTTGATTCTGGCTGAATTTTATCCAGAGTGGATGTTTTGGTGAAGCTCTGCTAAAAGTGTGACAATTTTTGTTTATATTTTCTATTTGATGAGGAGGTTCCTCCATTTATTGCTAGATTAATGACTCTGATTTGCCTATTGCTCTACTGTGATTTACCTACCATTTGGCTTGTTAAGAACTTGGAGTAAAATTGATTACTTTTGTATAAGCAACTAAACATGGAATTGAACTAGAAGTAATAAGTAACTAGAAATCAGAAACAACAAATAATAGGAGATACAAGAAATAACCAATCTTGCATTAAACTCTTCTAGAATACAATGAAGAAATCTCACTCTTCCCACACCTCTTGGGTGTACAGTATTTCTCTCAAGAGTTCTCTCTCTTAATAAATTATAATCAACTCAATAACTGAGTTGTTATTCCCTTGCTTCAGCTGATCTTCTTGATCTTGCACCTTGCAGATCTAATTGACCTTGCTTACTTGCTTGCTTAATTACAATACTACCCCAGGGGTGTCTTAAATAGAATCCAAGGCATACAATAATTAGAAACACAGACTCAAGACTAAAATTAGTCTTTACATGAAAACACTCTGTCCTCCTAAAATTAGAACAAATCTAATTCTGGAAACGCATAAAAATGCACACACACAGGTGATCGACACCGATCGTCGTTGATCTGCATATGACCGATGTCGATCGATCCCTAACTGATGTCAGTTAGATCTGATCCATACCTAACCAATGTCAGCAATACTACCGATGCCAGTTACTGGCTAAGCCTAGCAACCTCCACATTTGCATAATAGTGAAGCTTTTAGCTCCATAACTCAACAATCTCCCACTTGGAGATAAACAGCTGCACCTATACCTATACAAAAACATCCTCTATCTTGTTTCTTTGGCTTGTTTCTCCCCCTTCAAGTTCAATCTTGAATACCAACAAAAGTTGAATGAATATTCAACTTCTCCTTTGTTACCGGCTTTGTTAACATATCTGCAGGGTTCTTATCTGTATGGATCTTTTTCAGCTTCAACTATCCATCCTCAAATACCTGTCTAATGAATTGGTATCTAAGCTATATATATTTGGTTCTTGAATGGAAGGCTGAATTCTTTGCCAAATCAATTGCACTTTGACTATCACTGTACAATCTGCAACTCTCTTGCTCCTTTCCCAACTCTTCTATGAACCGTGTCATTCATATCATTTCCTTGCTAGCCTCTGTGACTGCAATGTATTTTGCCTCTATAGTAGACAAGGCAACAACCTTCTACAACTTTGAAATCCAGCTAACCATCATTCCACCAATAGTGAACACATATCATGTGGTGCTTCTCCTGCCATATCCGAATCTACATACCCATGTAGAGAAGTGTTTGACCCTATATAGCATAAATACTTGCTGCTAGTCCCTCTCAAATATCTAAGAATCCATTGTACTGCTTTCCAGTGTTCATTTCTTGGATTGGCCATAAACTTGCTGACAACTCCCACTGCTTGGGCAATATCAAGTCTAGTATATACCATTACATATATTAAGCTCCCAACTGCTGAAGCATATGGAACTTTGCTCATGTAATCAATCTCATCATGTGATTTAGGACACTGTTCTTTGCTCAGCATGAAGTGTCCAACCATAGGTGTGCTTACCAGTTTTGCATCCTGCATATGGAACCTCTCCAACACCTTATTCACATAATCCTCTTGAGACAAAATCAGCCTGTGATTTTTCCTATCTCTCTTAATACTCATGCCAAGGATTTTCTTTGCTACTCTTAAATCCTTCATGGCAAATATGTGAGCTAATTTTACCTTTAGCTCAGTAATTACCTGCATGTGTGAACTTGCAACAAGATAATATAACTACCATTATCTAATCTGGTAAAATAAACACAATGGTCAGATTGACATTTACTAAAGCCATGCTCTATCATAAACTTGTCAAACCTTAAATACCATTGTCTTGGAGCTTGCTTACGACCATATAAGCTTTTCTTCAAGTTGCACACAAGTTTCTCCTTACCTTTGACCTCAAAACCTTCCAGCTGATCCATATATATCTCTTCATCCAAATCTCCATGAAGAAACATTGTCTTAACATCAAGCTGCTCAAGATGTAAATTCTTAATAGTAACTAAAGACAATACAGTCTAAATAGAAGTCATCTTTACTATAGGAGAAAAGATTTCACCAAAGTCAATACCTAGTTTCTGTGCAAATCCCTTTACTACCAACCTGGCCTTATGTCTCATTTGTCCATTCTCTCCTTCCTTTAACCTGTATACCCATTTGTTTTTCAGTGCTTTCTTTCCGGCTGGCAACTCAACCAAATCCCACATTTGGTTCTTTTCCAAAGAATCAATTTCCTCATTCATGTCATGCTCCCACTATTTCCTGGACTCTACCTACATTGCCTCTTCAAAACTTCCTAGTTTTCTACCATCAGTGAGCAACAAGTAGTATAAAGAAGGGGAATAATGAATTGGAGGTTTACTTACCCTTTTAGTCCTCCTTATGGGCGTTTGAGACTCATTTACAAATTGCTATCCACCCAAATTCTCTATCAGTGACCGATCCCAGTCAACTCTCAGTCTGCACCTGACCGACGTCGGTTCCACCTGACCGACTTAATCGACATCAGTTACTGTCTGACCAACGTCAGTTCTTGCTTGACCACCGACGTCGATTACCTGACCAACGTCGATCTCTGTGTTTTTTTGTGAGTGATGATTTTTACCCATGAGCTCATTTTGGATCATTACCTCATCCAAATCAAGATTGCCCTGCTCAATATTATTCAACTTCTTGAGCTGATCACTGTACATCACCTTCTCATTGAAAACTACATCACAGCTTCTAATAATTTTGTTAGTTTCTAAATTCCACAATTGGAATCCAAAATCTCCAAAGCCATAACCAATGAAAGTGCACCACATAGATTTAACATCTAGCTTCTTTCTATTTTCTTTATCAACGTGCACAAAATCTTTAGAACTAAAAACTCTAAGAAATGAAAGATCTACCTTTTTACATGTCCAAGCCTCTTCTGGAATTCCACCATCCAGAGCAGTAGAAGGTCCTCTATTAATTAGGTAAACTGCAATATCTATAGCTTCTACCCAAAACTTTAAGGGCAAACCAGCATGCAACCTCATACTCTGTGCACACTCCATTATTTTTATATTCATCCTTTCAGAAACTCCATTTTGCTGAGGTGTCCTTGGAACCATCCTTTCCCTACGTATTCCACTCATAGAACAGTAACTATTGAATTTATTGCTATAGTACTCACCACCATTGTCAGATCTAAGGCACTTCAATATCAAACATGTTTCATTCTCAACCAAAGCTTTTCATTTCTTAAATGTGTCAAAAAAATTAGATTTACTCTTTATGCAATAAACCCATACCTTTCTTGTAGCATCATCAATGAAAGAAACATGATATTGTGATCCTCCAATAGAAGCTACCTGAGCTGGTCCCCACACGTCTATGTGAACAAGCTCCAACTTGTGCTTCTTCTTTGTTGACCCAGTTTCAAGAAACCTCACTTTCTTCTATTTCCTAAAAATATAATGCTCACATAAATCTTGGTCTATCAAATCTAAAAGCTTACCATTTGACTTAAGAATATCCATTCCCTTCTCACTCATGTGACCAAGCCTGTAGTGCCACAACTTTGCATCTACATTTGAAGTAGATAAAACAAAAGGAGAATAATTAGTAACACAAGTAGATAGATAAAGTGTACCTACTCTCTTACCTCTTGCTAATACAAGTGCACCCTTAGAAACTTTCCAAGATTTCACTGTGAGAGTTACTGTGCAACCCTCATCACCCAACTTTCCTATATAAATCAGATTCCTCTTCAAGATGGGTACATGCATGACATCTTTCAACACCCATGTGTTGCCATTCTGTAATTTCAGCTACAATTTTCCTTTGCCAACAATTTGACAAGGCTCACCATCCCCTAAATAAACTTTTCCAAAATCTCCATGGACACAATCATTGAAAAATTCTCTATTTGGGGTTGCATGGAAAGAAACAACAGAATCTAAAACCCATGATTCTAATTGACTATCCAAAAAAAATATAAGAGCATCCTGTGCAATAATACCTGCAACATTTGCTTCCTTATTACCTTCTTGCTGATTTTCTTTGTTATCCTTCAATTAGCAGTATTTCTTTGCATGCCCTTTCTTTCCACAATTCTAGCAGATTATACCTCCATTTCTAGATTTGGATCTCCTTCCCATCTTTGACCTTGATTTCTTTTGCTTGCCCTTCTCTCTTTGCCTTCCCCTGCTTTCAATACTTAAAGCATTACCTGATGTTTCCCCTATGCTTTTTCCTGTGAATTTCTTCATTCAAGATTACACTAACAACATCATCAACTTTCAAGATATGTGAAGCAGATGCAGTATTGCTAACTGCCATTACCAAGCTATGCCAGCTTTCAGGTAAAGAGCATAAGATTAAGAGAGCCTTAATTTCATCATCAAAAACTATTTTGACTAAATTTAACTGATTTACAATTTCATGGAAATCATTAAGATGACTATATATAGATCCACCTTCCTGCATTTGCAAACTAAATAATTGCTTCATAAGATATACCTTATTTGAAGCTGAGGGTTTTTCATATAAGTTTTTCAAAGTATCCATTAACTCTACCGTTGTCTTTGCCTGTGATAAATTAGAAATCACAGAAGATGCCAGGCTCAACCTTATAGATCCAAGAGCCTTTCTATCAAGAACATTCCATTCTTCATCTTGCATATCTGTGGCCTTACTTGAAACCCCACCCAACGATAAAAATAGATCTTTCTGATACAGATAATCTTCTATCTACAACATCCATAATTGATAATTCTTGCCATTAAATTTCTCCATTCTTAGTTTACTTTCTTCTGCCATTGCTTTGCTCCCACTCAAACAGAAACCCCTGTGAGTGAACCTGTAATCAACAAACACTAACCCGCTCTACCACTTGTTAGTGATCCTAGCTTTGATACCAGTTGTTAGGAACTTGGAGTACAATTGATTACTTTTGTATAATCAACTAAACATGGAATTGAACCAGAAGTAATAAGTAACTAGAAATCAGAAACAAAAAATAATAGGAGATACAAGAAACAACCAATCTTGCATTAAACTCTTCCAGAATACAATGAAGAAATCTCACTCTTCCCACACCTCTTGAGTGTATAGTATTTCTCTCAAGAGTTCTCTCTCTCAATCAATTACAATCAACTCAATAACCAAGTTGTTATTCCCTTGTTTCAGCTGATCTTCTTGATCTTGCACCTTGTAGATCTAATTGACCTTGCTTACTTGCTTGCTTAATTACAATACTACCCCATGGGTCTCTTAAATAGGATCCAAGGCATACAATAATTAGAAACATGGACTCAAGACTAAAATTAGTCTTTACATGCAAACACTCTATCCTCCTAAAATTAGAGCAAATCTAATTCTAGAAACGCATGCAAATGCACACACACAGGTGACCGACGCCGGTCACCTTCGGTCTGCATATGACCGACGTTGGCCGATCCCTGACCGATGTCAATCAGATCTGATCCACGCCTGACCGATGTCCGTGATACTGCTGATGCCGATTACTGGTTAAGCCCAGCAACCTCCACATTTGCATAACAGTGAAGCTTTTAGCTCCACAACTCAACATGGCTTAGTGTGTGTGCATGCACACTAGTTATGCTTCAACTATGTGAAGGTTGTGTATACATTCAAGGAGCCTTCAAACCTTATTGTTGTGCCTGACATGGTTGTGGGACCCTTAAAAAGATCTCATGAATCACAGTGTTAGGATATCTAAATCCTCTTGGTTGTGGGAAAATTGTTCAAAATCCTCCTTAGTTGTGGGTCGAGTTATCTGTTTGATGATGAGTTACTTCCCTTTGGTGCTAGAATGTTGAGGATTTTGAACAATTTTTTGTCGAGTTATCTATTTGATGAGGATTTGCTTCCCTTTGTTTCTAGAATGTTGAGGATGATTTGCCTATTTCCTTATTATGATTTAGCTATTGTTTGGCTCAGTGTGTGTGAATGCACACTAGTTATTCTTTAACTTTGTGGAGGTTATGTGAAAATTTTGAGGAGACAAAATATTAGTGAAAACTATAAAACATAGTAATGGAAAACATGGAATTCATCATTAATCTAATAAAATGCATCACATCAGACTCTTTAGACTCAAAATATGTTATAATCTTAGCCTGTATGGGCCTTCTTAGATTTAAAATCAAACTCTACTATCAAATACAATAACTATTTATTCTGCAACACATCTTATAACTATCTCAACATATGGACTTTACTAGAAATTCTCTTGCTAAATGCACTTACTCTGTTACAATCATCTCTTTTGCGAGTTTACTCTCTACTACCTAAACGAATTTCAAAATCACTTATCACTAATTCATAAAACATATTTATATTTGTGATTATTGTCAATTAAAAGAGTGGAGAATAAATATTATAGAAGATGAAATGACTCACCTTCCAACCATCATAAGATGTTGGATGCTTAGATGAAACTTTCATAAATAAGAATCATAGATAGATGAAATGACAAACATGTCTAATATTGAATTTTAACATGCACCCAAGTAGAATGAGAGTGGAATATAGAGTTGAGTGGGGGGAGTGGAGGGAGGAATTCAAATTTGGGGGCCAAGCGGGAAGGGGGAAAGTGAAGGAGATGATCTGGGCTAGATTTAGCTATTATTTTGAGAGTGATAAGGCCCACTGGGTCAAAAATAACTATTGTAAAAGATAGGTGTACCCTATGTTCTGATGTTGAATATTCTAGTTAGGGTTTGTCAGAAGAAACCAAAGTAGAAGATTATCTGAATCTAATCAATTAACACGTAGGTTTTAAACTATGTTTGGTGGGACTAAAAACTGGTGGATTCCCTAGCATCATTCTCTAAAAATTTGAGTTTCCCACTAGGTGGGAGAGAATTAGAGTCACACCTTGGCATGCACCAAATATTGGAATGGAAGACCTAGGGTGGGATCTAAAAGAGAAACCCAGAGCCAAATATTGGATGATGCTAAGTGTTAGATTCAAAGATTTAAGACTATCTAGTAAGACATCATACTGATGGAATACCTATAACAGAAAGGTTGTATTATTTATGGGGAATCAAAGTATAAGTGATGTTACCTTTTGGCAGTAGATCTATTGGACTTATATTATGGTAGGTAAGATAATGGATTGGTAAAAGTTTAGAGCTTAGAGGTTGTTTCATCCTGAGAAAAATTACCCCATTTCTAGGGCAGGGAGGTATTGTCTTCCCTTTATACCCCTATTTTATCTTGGTTTTATCAAATGGTAGTATGTTTTACACAACCTGTTGGCTATTTATTTAGCTCCCTCTCCTTTTGGGAAAGGGAGGAAGCTAGGTTGTTTTTCCTTTTATCATCTATTTTCTACTATGTACCAAGTTGTTAGACAGATGTGGGCTTGGGTATCTAATATTGAGATCCAAAGGGAGTCTATCCCCTTTTAATTTGATGTGAACAACATGACTTGGGCCAATGTTTTTGAGGGTTCGAAGGTGGATGTTAGAGGACTCTTCTTTGAATCTCTCTACCTTCAAAGGGCTAAAATTTGTGGGCCTTGATGTAGGAAGTTAGAGGATTATTCGTCAAAACTTCTAGGGTTTTGGTGGATGATAGAGGAATCTACCCCTTCCCTCATGTGGATGTTAGAGAATTCCACTTTGTTGCCTTTCATGGAAGGGTGGTTGTGAGAAAATTTCACTCATCTCTTTTGGTTTCTGGGGTTTATCTTAAAACCTATATGTAGTTTGTTAGTTGATTGGCCCATTGTGCAATGGTCATCAAAAACACCATTATAGGAAGAGGGATGATGGTAGACATATTGCTGAGGTTTCTTTAGCCAAAATGGAGACAAAGATTATTTATGATGGGCTGAAGATTCCTATTTTGTATCAAGATGTTTCTAGATGGTTGATTACGATTTGGATAGTTCTTTGTGATTTAGCCATTACTTGGTTAGGTGGCCGTGTAGATCCACTGGTTGTGTTTCAATTCTCTAGAGGCTATGCAGATGTTTTAAAAAGGTAGAAGATTAGTGAGGAATATTTTATCTTGGCTGAATTTTGTCCAACAGTGGATGTTTTGGGGATCCTCTGCTGAAGTGTGAAAATTTTTATCTATATTTCCTATTTGATGAGGAGTTTCCTCCCTTTGTTGCTAGATTGTTGAGTCTGATTTGCCTATTGCTCTGCTATGTTTTGGCTACCATTTGGCTTAGTGTGTGTGCATGCACACTAGCTGTGTGGAGGTTTTGTAGACATTCGAGGAGCCTTCAAACCGTATTGGTATGCTTGTGTTGTGAGTCACGTTGTTGGGATATCTAAACCCTCTTGGTTGTGGGCCCATTGTTCAAAATCCTCATTCATGGTTGTGGGTTGAGTTATCTGTTTGATGAGGAGTTGCCTCCCTTTGTTGCTAAATTATTGAAGATGATTTGACTATTACCCTATTGTGATTTAGCTATTGTTTGGCTCAGTGTGTGTGCATGCACACTAGTTATGCTTTAGTTTTGTGGAGGTTATGGGGACATTTTGAGGAGACAAATTAATAGCAAAAAATAGAAAACATAGTTATGTAAAACATATCGAGGACACAATAATGGAAAACATGGAATTCATAATTAATCTAATAAAATACATCACATCACAATATTTAGACTCAAAAGACATTATAATCTTGGCCTATATGGGCCTTCTTGGATTTAAAATCAAACTCTACTATCAAATACAATAACTATTTATTCTGTAACACACCTTATCACTATCTTGACTTATGGACTTTACTAGAAATTCTCTTACTAGATGCACTCACTCACTTTATTGCAATCATCTCTTTTCAAGTTTACTCTCCACTACCCAAACAAAGTTCAAAATAACCTATCACTAATTTGCAACAAATATTTATCTTCATGATTATTGTCTATTGCAAGAGGGGAGAATAAACAGTGGAGAAGATGAAATGACTCATCTTCAAACCATCATAAGATGTTTGATGCTCAGATGAAACATTAAAAAATAAGAGCTCTTCTAGTTTTTGGGGTTTGTCTTAAAACATGTATGTAGTTTGTTGGTTGATTGGTCCATTGTGCAACGGTCATCCCAAACACCATTATAGGAAGAGGGATGATGATAGATAGATTGATGAGGATTCCTTAGCCAAGTAGGAGATAAATATAATTTATTATGGGTTAAACATTCCTATTTTATATCAAGTTGCTTCTAGATGGTTGATTATGACTTAGATAATTCCTTGTCGTGATTTAGCCATTGCTTGGTTAAGTGGTCATTAGATCCACTAGTTGTCTTTCAATTATGTAGAGGCTATGTAGATGTTTCAAAGAGGTAAAATATTAGTGGAAAATTGTTTGATGTTTTCTAGCTTTTGTCCTACAATGGAAGATTTGGGGAAGCTCTACCGAAGTGTGACAATTTTTGTCTATGTTTTTTATTTGATGAGGAGTTGGCTCCCTTTGTTACTAGATTGTTGAGTGTGATTTGCTTATTTCTCTGTTTTGATTTAGCTACTATTTGGCTTAGTGTGTGTGTATAAACACTAGTTATGCTTTAGCTATGTGGAGGTTGTGTGGACATTTCAAAGAGCTTTCAAGCCCTATTATTGTGCCTAACATGGTTGTGGGACCCTTAAAATGATCTCATTGTGATCACGGTTGTGGGATATCTAAACCTTCTTTGTTGTACATTCATTGTTAAAAATCTTCCTTGGTTATGGGTCCATTTATGAAAACCCTCACTTGTCTGGTTCATAGCTCTTGTTTCAAAAGTGTTTATCCTATCTAATAGAAAAAAAAATACATCTGAGCATCAACATGTGACACTTGGTATATATTTGTAGCTGGAAATGATCTTGCCAAAGTACTTTTTAATGACTCTTCTGACATGCCAATTGCTAAATAAATATGGGCATGATTATCTTTGAGACCTGCCAATTTTATCACACTTGGACAATCCAAGAATGGTCTCGTGTGGTGTTTGAAATATCACGTAATTTTTAAATATAGGTGTCACTAAATTGATACCTCAAAAGGGTCATCTTGGCATCTAAAGTGTCCACACTATTTTTTGTATAGAGGTGTCACTGCAATAATATGTTCAGATAGTCTTCCTCATCACTTCAATATCACATAATATGTAGCTTAGGCAATACCTTATACAAGCTATATAACTCCATTCAAGTATATATTTTTTTTCTTTTTCTACTTCATCCTTTACTTAAATGATATAATATATTACCAAATAAACTCTACTTTTGACCACGTTTTGGCATATAAATCCTCGATTGGTTGTTGTTTTATATCCCTCTTCTATTGGTAAAGGGAAGAAGCTTGGTTGATTTTCCTGTTATCATCTATTTTATACCATGTACGAAGCTGTTGCAAGACTGTTGAGGGCTCGACTATCTAACTTTGAGAAACAAATTGAGTTTATGCTATTTTTCCTTTTATGTGAACCCCATGACTTGGGGCAATGTTTATTAGGGTTCAAATGTGGGTGTTAGTAGACACATCTTCTAATCTCTCTACCTTCACATGGCTATAAAATTGTGGGCGTTGATGGAGGAAGTTAGAGGATTCCTCATCAAAACTTTTAGGGCTTGGGTGGATGATAGAGGAATCTACCCTTTCCTTCCTTTTGTGGATGTTAGAGGATTCCACCTTTTTGTCTTTTCGAGAAGGGTGGATGTTAGAGGATTTCACCTGTCTCTTTCAATTTCTAGGGTTTGTCTTAAAACCTTTGTGTTGTTTGTTGGTTGATCAGCCTATTGTGCAATGATAATCTCAAACATGATTATAGGAAGAGGGGTGATGGTAGACAGATTGCTAATGATTCCTTAGCTAATGTGGAGATAGATTATTTATGATGGGTTGAATATTCCTATTATGTATCAAGCTATCACTAAATGGTTGATTACGAGTTGGATAGTTCATTGTGATTTAGCCATTGCTTGGTTATGTGGTCATTTAGATCCACTAATTGTGTTTCAATTTTGTAGAGGCTATGTAGATGTTTCAAAGAGGTAGGAGATTAGTGAAGACTATTTTATCTTGGCTGAATTTTTTCCAATAGGGGATGTTTTGGGGAAGCTCTACTGAAGTGTGACAATTTTTGTCTATCTTTTTTGTTTGATGAGGATTTTCCTCCCTTTGTTGCTAGATTGTTGAGTCTAATTTTCCTATTGATCTACTGTGATTTAGCTACTATTTGGCTTAGTGTGTGTGCATGAACACTAACTATGATTTAGTTGTGTGGAGGTTGTGAAAACATTTCAAGGAGATAGAAGATTTGTGGAATATAGTCTACTTTTTGATGGCCTTTGTTCTACAGTAGAATTTTTGGGAAAGATCCCTTGAAGGGTGATAGGTTTTTTGTTAATTTTATATTTGTAGAGGAGTTTCCCTCTTTGTATTGATAAGGTTGTGGGATCCTTAAACCCCTCTTGTATCGGTTATGGGATCCATCAAACCCTCTCCTTGGTAGAATTGTTATAGTTATGGAATCCTTCAAATCCTCTTATTGTGCATGACATGGTTTTGGGACTCTTAAAACCCTCTCATTGTGAATCATGTGTGCAATCTCTAAATGCTCTTGATTGTGCGACCATTTTTCAAAACCCTCCTTAGTGGTGGGTCTAATTATCAATACCTCCACTTGTCAGGTTCATAGCTCTGGTTTTAAAAGTGTTTATCCTATCTAATAAAAAAGAAAAGCATCAAAGCATCCACATTTGACACTTGGTATATCTTTTTAGCTGAAAATCAACTCTTCAAAGTGTTTTGTAATGATTCTTCTGACATGCAAATTTTTGAATAAATCTGGGTATGATTATCTTTGAGACATGTCAATTTTACCACACTTGGACAATCCAAGAATGGGCTCACATGGTGTTTGAAATACCACATAATTTATAAAAATAGGTGTTGCTAAAATGATACCTGAAAAGGGTCTTGTTTTGCATCTGAAATGTCCACACTATTTGTTATATAGAGGTGTCACCACAACAATATGTCAAGATGGTCTTCCTCATCTCTTCAAGTATATCCTTTTTTCTTCTTCCACTTCATCCTTAGCTTAAGCGATATAACATGTTACCAAATCAACTCTATTTTTGACCACTTTTGGGCACACAAATCTTGGGTGGCCATGCTGATCACGTCGATAGTTGATACCACTAAAACTTCTGCCTTTGCCTCTTTCTCATTGTCATCTTTCTAAATAAGAACAAACACTTATCTCTCTTTAATTTTGGAATATTGATTATGCTTCAACATATTCTTCATTGCATCATCTTTATCTTTGCCAATGTTTTTCCTCATTTCTTCATTTTATACTTTGGATCCTTCTAGATAACTCCTCTTCTATTATTTAAGGCACTTGATATGCTTCTTCAATTGAGTTCAAGTTAAAGAAACTAACCTCATGTTAAAATGTGATATTAAGGCCATTTTCATGCATTGTAATTTTCTATCCTTCATCTTCCACATGACCTACTCTTATAGTCAACATGCTAAATTCCTCGGTATACTCCTTCACATTCATATACTTCTACTTCAATTTATGTTTTCTAAACAAGTTTCATGATAAACTACTTGCAAAAATATCCCATTTAACCTAGCACCCAACCTTTCCTAATTCTTAATTTTTTATTTCCTTATTCTAATTATTTCTAGAAGTGCACGATGTTAACAAAGAGATGCATATCATCTCAAGTGTATGTATGTAAACTTTACTCTCATTGAGATCTTTATCCTTGACATACCTCTGAAGTTGGTAACAAATTTAATGATTTTGTCCTTTGATCTGGGAAAAAAGTATTTTTCTTGGATTTCATGTTCCTCCCTACCTTCACTTTCTTATACAACTAATGTTGTCACTTGGGTTTTCTCAATAACATCCTATTTTTCTTGCATTCCTCTCAGAATCTCTACAAGTTCTGTAATTCTTGGTTCTCATTCTTATTTTCTTGTAGGTATTCTTATGTGTGCCATCTCTCATGCTCTTCTTTAATACAATGCCAATCTACTATTTCGTAATTGACACAACTATTACTACACAAATATCCTAAGAACTCAGTTATACAACAAGAGGAGTCCAACTCATTAATTCCTCTAACACTAAATTTAGCCATGAAGGACTCATAACCTACTATACTCTTTAAATCCTCTCCAAAATGCACAAAAAGAGGATTTTAACTCATTTTCCTTCTATTATATTCAACTCAATAATGGAAGACCTTTTGAATTATTCAACCTCTAATGACATTTTTCTCTTTTATATGAACAATTGATGGGCTTTACAACCTACTTTTCTTTCTCTCAACTCTCTACATAGGATTCTAACCTTGCACCTTACTCAATTATCTCTCATGATGCAAGGTTCACTACTTGAAAGTTACTCAAAATATCTCTATACTATGAGGGAGTCTTTAACCTATGCTCAACACTTATTCGATTATCAATAACTTAGTAATGCAGGATTTGAATTTCTTTGATTCCAAATGATATATGAGGGTCCAATATCAAAAGAATAAATGTTAACCCACTGATGATCAGAGTGAAATAGAAAGGCTAACACACAACACAATAATGGAAAACATGGCCAAAGGGGGAGAACAAATGACACGATCCAAACCTAGATTTAGCTAGTATTTCAAGAGTGAAATGTCTCAGTAGGTTGGAATAAATTGGTTTAGAAAACTAACATAGACTATGTTATAAATTTGAAGATTCTATGTGGGGTTTTCCAGAAGAAACCAAAGTGAAATATTTTTTGAATCTAAGCAACAGACACGTACAGACTGTCAGAATCCCCAACATCATCCTCTATATGTTTGAATGGCTCATTGGTTGGGAGAGAATTAGGGCTGTAGCATGCACCAAAATTGGAGGGGAAAACCTTGGGTGGGATCTGACAAAAAAACCTAGAGCAAAAGATTGGCTGATGTTAAGCTATAATTCCCCATATTTAAGTCTGTGTCTAGTAGAATACTCGGAATAGAAAGGTGTTATTATATTAGGGGATTTAGAGTAGAAGTGTTACTTCCTCCTGGTGAAATATCTATAGTAATTCTAATGTACTAGGTAATATAATGGATTGGTGGAAGTTTAGAGTGCAGAGCTTATTTCATTTTGAAGGGAAATTATACCATTTCGAAGGTAGGGAGGTATTGTCTTCCCTTTATGCTCTTTGTTTTATCTTATGGGAGTCTATTTGACATATTTTGTTAGCTGTTTATTTATCTCCCTCTCTTTTTTGGAAATGGAGGAAGCTTGGTTATTTTTCTTGTTAACATCTATTTTCTACCATGTACCAAGTTGTTGCTAGACTGCTGAGGGCTCAGCTATCTAACTTTGAGATCCAAAGGGATTTTATCTCCTTTTTATTTGATGTGAACCCCAAGACTTGGGCTAATGTTTTTTATGGTTCAAAATTGGATGTTAGAGGAATATTCTTTGAATCTCTTTGCCTTTGTGGGCCTAGAAAGCTATGGGCATTGATGGAGGAAGTTAGAGGATTGCTCATCAAAAAAATTGTGGTTTGGGTGGATGATATAGGAATCTACCCTTTCCCTCCTTCCATGGATGTTAGAGGTTTCCACTTTGATGTCTTTTTAGGAAGGGTGGATGTTAGAGGATTTTACCCATCTCTTCTAGTTTATGGGGTTTGTCTTAAGACCTTTGGGTTGCTTGTTGGTTGATTGGTCTATTATGTAATGGTCCTCCAAGCACCATTATAGGAAGAGGGATGATGGTAGACATATTGCTAAGTATTCCTTCATTAAAGTAGAGAGAATGTTGATTTATGATCAGTTGAAGATTCTAATTTTGTATCAAGCTGTTCTTAGATGGATGATTATGAGTTGGATAGTTCCTTGTTGTGATTTAGTCATTGCTTGGATCAGTGGGTGTGTAGATCCACTAGTTGTGTTTCATTGGTTTGGAGGATATGTAGATGTTTAAAATAGGCAGAAGATTAGTGGAAGACCTTCTGATCCTGATTGGATTTTGTCTTGCAGTGGAAGTTTTGGGGAAGCTATGCCAAAGTGTGATAGTTTTTGTTTGAATTTTCTATTTGATGAGTAGTTTCCTCCCTTTGTTGCTAGATTTTTTAGGATGATTTGCCTAATTCCCTATTGTGATTTAGCTACTATTTGGCTCAATGTGTGTGCATGCACACTAGTTATGATTTAGTTGAGTGAAGGTTATGTAGACATTTTGAGGTGACAAAATATTAGCAAAAAATGGAAAACATGGTAGTGGAAAACATTTCAATGACACAATGATGGAAAACATGGAATTCATCATTAATCTAATAAAATGCATTACATCACACTCTTTAGACTCAAATATGTTATAAACTTGGATTGCATGGGCCTCCCTAGTTTTAAAATCAAACTCTGCTATTAAATACAATAACTATTTAATCTTCAACACACCTTATCACTATCTCAACCTATGGACTTTTCTAGAAATTATCTTGTTAGATGCACTCACTCACTTTGATGCAATCATATCTTTTCGAGTTTACTCTTTACTACCCAAATGAAGTTCAAAATCACCTATCACTAATTCACACCAATTATCTATCTTCATGATTATTGTGTGTGAGTATCACTATCTTAATATCTTAATATCATATTTTTAAATTAGTATGCTTGTTGTTACTTCTCCACTTACTTATATTATCCTAGTGTGGGTTATCTATGCCTATGGATAAAACCATAGTTAGATTTCGTTTATCCATTCTTATGCTATTTTTGAATACTTTTGTATGCATCTATAACCCTTATGTCCATATTGATCTTATATCATGTTAGTTTAGGATCTACCATATTAGATCTAGGTTTCCATTGTTTGTCAGTTCCTTACACATATTTTCATTATATTATCCTTGATAGCCCTTACAAACAACACTTGCTTAATATTACCTATTTTTAGACATTTCACTCAGTTTCAATATGTAAATCATTATTTATTCATGAAAAACTTTATTTTTCTATGGTATATTGTTCATACCTATGAAATACTTAAATAAGTGTACATTTGATGAAATGAGGATGTAGGAAATGGATATCTCATCCCTAATGCCTCTTTGAATATAAATTTTCAACATGTATGGAGCATTACTGGAAACGGTAATAGAAGGCAACCGGTTCATATCATTATGAATTATCTATAATAAAGATGTACATTGAGCATACCAAGCATTTTTTATCCATTGTTCACATAACTTCATCAATTATTGAAGATCCTTGAATGGATATCTATTAATCCCAATTATGTCTAAACAATAATTAAAACCACAAATATATTAATTGATATTTACAACTATATATGACTCCTCTTAATATTAGCATTAATTTTTATCTCCATTTTAATGCCACATCATCCCTATAATGGGCAATAAAAATCGTGCTTTCATTGACATGTGCATGTCAATTTGAGTATATTTGGAAAGAATAAAATTATTGGATAGAATGTATGGTTCTATTTATGTCAATTTAACAACAATTAATTTTGTATCCCAAAGGGTGGTGTTAAAATTCAACCAACTTGGAGTGATAGATCTCAGTTACTTAAATATAATAGATTTGTAGAGGTAAAAGACAAGTGTTTGAAGGAATGCAACTAGGAATAAAAATGGATCTAGAGGAAGAGGAGGTGGAGGAGGACACAAATTTTTGATCTACACTTACAATTGGAGCATAATAGAAAAGAGTATGGTAGAGAAGTGTAATAAGGATTGAGGTGATCAAGGGTTGGTATCAACAATTTCAACCCATAATAGTCAAAGTTGATTTGAGCAAGAAGAAAAATGACTCAAAAAATAATAACATTAATAATTTCCCTAGACATCCCATAGACAAAGATCTCTCCAACATTACTAAGTAGAAAGTAGTTTCAATCAAATAGTACATATAAGACCATTACAAAGCTCATGACTAGATAAGCTATAAGAAATATTTTATATTTTTAAATAATAAAGTTTTATTATTTGCTATCCCATCCCTCTTAGTGTACCTTGCTACTTATCACAACTCTCATGGTAGAAGAAAAAAACATTGAAGAACAAACATGTAGGGCATTAGGACATTAAATGATCTGTATGTTTTGTTACTTGACATGCCACAATTTTATTATATTATTTATGGAGGCATCTTGATGTGATAAAACTAATTTACTTAATTATAATAGATTCATATAGGTATAAAATGAGTGTTTAGTGGAATACAGCTAGGACTGGAAATGGATCCAGATGAAGATAAAGTAGAGGAGGATAAAGTTTTTTTTATCTACACTTATGACTGGAGCACAATAGAAGAGAGCAATGTAACAAGGATTGAGGTGATTAAGGTTTGGTATCAACATTTTCAGCCCATAGTAGTCAAAGATTCTTTGGGTGAGAAGAAAGTGGACATCAAAAATAATAACACCAATAATTGCCCTAGACCTCCCGTAGACAAATCTCCCTCCAACATTACAAAGAAGAAAGTAGATGTGACCAAACAATAAATATCTTGCATGAGTGCAAGGAAAATTAAAACCTTATTCCCCCTATCCTTTAGATTAATTTGTATCTATATGAAATGAATAAGTTTCACTCCACCTTTTAAATCCCCCTCCCCTATTTCCTTGCCTCTTAATTTTATGCTTTAATTTATTTGATGGTTCAATAGAGAGGGGCTAAATTTTAAATTCGTTGAACATTGTTTTAAATTTTAATTGTAAAATACAATGGAAATGTTTTGAGAACTATATGGGATTAAAGGGGCAAATTTGGGTGGATTGTTAAAAAATATTTGACTATAGTTCTATCTATGTAAATTTATATTTAGTTTTTAAATATTTTTTCTTTAAATACAAACTAACCTAGATTTTGAAGGATAGTGTTGAATGGAAATCCAGAGAGTTGACCATCAAAATTAACCTCTAGTTGGATTCTTCTTTTAAAACTCATATTTTGCTAATAAATGAAAACATGTTTCAAAAATGATGTGCAAAAATAAGAAAAGTGAATGAGTAAATGTAAAAATGAGAAATTTGAATAAGGTAGATATGGCCAAACTGTACATATAAAACCATTACAAAACTCAAATGAAGAGCTTGCATGAGTGCAAGGAAAGGTAAAACCTTATGCCCCCATCCCTTTAAATTATTATGTATCTATATTAATTGGATAAGTTTCAATCCACCTTTTGAATGTTCTCCCCTCTCCCTTGCCTCCTAATTTTGTGCCTTAATTGCTCTATTGGTTCACTGAAGAGGGGTTACATTTGAAAGTCATTTGAGTGTTTTTTGTTTTTTCAACCCAAAAATATGATGTAAATGTTTTTAAAATTGTATGGGATGAAAGGGGGAAATTTAGGTAGGTTGTTGTAAATTTTATTTGACCATATATATATATATATATATATATATATATATATATATATATATATATATATATATATATATATATATATATATATATATGTAAATATATATTTAGTATTTTCATCATTCATTCTTTAAAGACAAATTGACCTAGATTTTGAAGGATAATATTAAATGGAAGTCTGGAGGGTCGATCATCAAATTTAACCCTTCGTGATATTACTCTTTTTAACCTCATATTCAACTAATAAACAAACACATGTTTCAAAAATGACATGCAAAAATGAGAAAAGTGAACAATTAAACATACAACTTCCTAGATTCCTTTACAATGGATCTCAAAACTACCAATTCTAATGTTGAATTTAGGAAAGCAGAGAGGTAGCTTTACATGAATAAAAAAAATCCTTCAAATATTTTTGAAATCTTCATAATTCATCAATTCCTTTGTCATATGATAGGATACTACCTACCAGTCTAAAATCTATGTAAAAACATTACATACCATTTCATCACATCTATACCTCCCACTAAACTATTTTGGTTACTCAATACACAATAAATATGACCAACATGTTGAATTATGTGAATGAATTGCCAAACTTAGCATACACTTATATATAACTCATTACAAGACATATGGTTCACATAATTCATTCCCGCTTTGTAATTTATTTTTTTACATTTTATTCGGTTAGTAAACTATACATTACAACCACTATATCTTTGTAAGATATTTTATCTCATTAAAATCATAATTCATCCATCCCTCAATAAATGTAGACAAACCCCCCACCAACATGTTTTTGTTGTATACAAAATGTGACCCACCATTCCTTTTTCATATTATCACATTTAGACATATTATTTGTGGCTATTCATTTGGTTTTAGAAATAAAATAGTAGAAAGATAATTAATTAAGTGATGGAATGTTAAAATTGCATCATGACTAGATATGCTATAAGAAATAAATTATATTTATTAAATAATAAAGTTTCATTAAATCCAATATCCCATCCCTCCTGGTGTAACCTGCACCTTATCATAATAGTGCTCATGGCGGAAGAAACAAAAATCAAAGGAAATAACAAGTAAGGCATTGGGACACTGAATGATCCATCCATTGATTTAGTTGACATGCCACAATTTTATCATTTTGTGTGTGGAGGCTTATGGGTTAGTTGTGAATGTTGATATCCACATAGATCGTACTTTATTAGGGGCACAAAGTCCCTTACAACCTATTTTTATTTATGAAGAGGGCCTACTCCATCATCACCAAGATGCAACAATTTATATATTCCAAATCCAATCTATCTCCAGTCTATGAAGTTGTTATATTTGATGTATAATTCTATTCATGAACAAAAATTTTGAGTACACTCCAAAACATTTAAAACTCATACACTCAAATCACTAAATTTTACTTCCAACATAGCAATTGAACCTTTACAAAGGAACCATTACTAATTATCCGAAGCCTTAAATGGTGGGGTGAACCCCCTAGATTTGTTTCCTAAGAGAGAAAATAAAAGAATATCCATTTGCTATCTTTTTTTAGCTGATATTTGTCATCCAACTGTCAACACATTTTCATCTATCCCTCATTCTTATCTATCTATCTATCGATATTAGAGGTAAACATTCTTTTGATTTTACATGATTTTCACTAGGATTTATGGCTTCCATATAAATATGAGCTAAAATATGGTTGAGTATGCAATAACTTTGACCTCCAAAACCCAGATGAGAGCTCCAAAAGAATTCTATATATGTACACAAGAACTCTATCAGATGTTAGAGAGATGGCCTCTATTGCGTGTCTTGGACTGAAAGAAGATTATTATAATCTACTCAAGACTCAAACATGGTGCTTTTGGGAAAGATGTCAAATGGGATTACTGTCACCTTGCTTTGTAGGTATACAAATATCAATTTTACTTTACAATATGCCAATATTTAGTGTGTAATTTTACATGCCTAGCCATCGATCTATGTGAACATAGAAAAATAAGAAGCTATATGTGTTTAAAATAAAAGATTTTTTTTGTATTTTATAAACTTGTATTTGTTTTATACATTCTGTTGGAAAATAATGAACAAATTACAACAAATTTCAAGTATGAAAGAAGTTAAACTCAAGAAAAATAATTTATAATTGTTCAAAAAGTAGCTCTATTAAAACATCTGTGTTCCAATTTATTGATAACATCCACCTATACAAAATAAAATGTGGACATTCTAGGAATCTAATTTACTATCCACACATTATTAAAATAAAAGTGTTTAAAAAACTTGTTTAATATTATAGCTAGGACTAGGGTTATTGCATAGTTTTTAATTTTGGTACATCTTTATGAAAATGGTGGAAGGAAGCTTTGCACACTATGAAAACAACAATGAAAGCTTCAAAACAATGCAGAAAAAGAGAATCATTTTCATTGAGCTACTTCCCTTTTTTAACACTTATCATTTTTGGTGGACTCAAAGGCGTATACAAGTATATATCAAAAATAGGCCAAAAGGCATATAAAAGTATATATCCATACCTCACAGAGGTTGGCAAGATCCATTTATTTCCTAAATATTTCATAAAACCTAGTAAGCAAAGATCCATTAATCATGGAATGAAGATAGTCAATAGCAAACCCCCAATCCAAGACGACACATGAAGATAGAAAATAACAAACCATTCATGATAAGTTATAACAGATCCATCTGATGAACCCTCAGTGAGAAAAACATGCCCAAAGGGCAATGAAAGATCTAACTACACCAGTGGTTATAGATGGCACCACCACCATTGAAGAGGTGCCCGTAACCATGGATGGACTTGGTGCCTCTGCCTCCTCAATTGTAAATACTACCAATATCATCATCATCACCATTGTCACAGTGAAAAATATTATGGAAGTGGATTTGTGTGCTTCTCCTACCATATCCATGTCCATCGTTGTAGGGAGACAACTGATTTTGACGGAGACTCAAGAAATTTCAAGGAAGAGGATCACTCAGATTACCAACATGCAGATGGAATGATGGTTGACCAAAATGAAAGAACAACAAAGCATAAAATAGAGAGGAATCCGGTCTTTTCATATCATCATTTGTATTGCAGAGCAATAAGAGCTTTCCATGCAACTGAAATAGACAGGCATGTAGAGCTCATGTTTCTTGTTATGTAAATCAACAGGCGTTTGACCAGCAAATCAACATAGGTTTATGATGTACACTTGGAAGAAAAACATTATTTTTAAATTGAATGTTTTAAAATTTTATATATAATATAATATTAATATTTATAAATTACTATTATTATGTTATAATAATATTTATATATTAGATCCCATGTTAATGGATCAACCATAGTCCTTGGGAAAAAAATAAGAAAAGGAAAATGTGCATGGAATCCACCACCTGCAGGTTGGTTTAAACTTAATTTTGATGGAGCATCTAGGGATAATCTAGGGGCTTCAGGGAAAATATGTATTATACGGGATTGCATTGGATCTCTAATATGAATAATGTCTAGAAAACTCCATGATGACACCAACAACGAAGTGGAGACACAAGCTCTTGACAATGGGATTGAATTATAAATACATTGTGATATTTTGAAGTTAATTGTGGAAGGTGATTTACAAATAATCATATCTACATTCCAAAAGAGATTTGCCACTTCCTGGGACTTAGAATACGTCATGTCAAGCACCTAGGATAGATTGGTGCATTTTTCCTCTATTGATGGTAATCACTTTTATTGCGAAGCAAATTTGGTGGCAAATTTTTTAGAAAATTGTAGAATTGATCAAGTGGAAGTAAGTCAAGTGGATAATGTGAAGGAGGCCTAAGAGGATTTCCCATCCCTTCCCCTTATTGATTTGGGTTGATTTTCATTTGTCCTTTTTCTTTTTTATATTATTTTATCCTTAAAAAAAATTTCAAAAAAGTGATGGTTTTAATGATGGCCTAGTTGGCAGAAATTTGACAACTTTGGTAGCATTCCTAACGGGCAACACATATCTTAGCAAAATATTTCATGATTATCCCCCTTATGATAATAGTATTTATGATGCAGTCATCAATGCAAAGGAGGTGGATTTGATTGGTCATGATGACAGACTTTTAGTGGCACGAGAGAGTCAAGATCCCTCCTTTTTGTTCCATGATCACTTTTTGTCCTTTGTTATTCTTTTTAAGCGACTCGAATAGGAATGTTGGTTCTTCATTGTCATTTGACCTTGCTCTCATCCTATTTGCTACAAAATGTCAGTGGGCTTAGCTGGTTTAGGCATGGAAAATATCATAGAGATTTATATCGCCACTCCCTATCTTTATGATGAAAGCACGATGCATGAAATGGTGTTTGAAGGATCAATCTCATGGGCCCGCATGAAAAAACATTTTTTGGATTCCATCGAAAGATTTTTTTGAGTTGGTTTCACTAGTCCTGAGGCTGTAATTTATGGTGCAGGGGGTGCACTACCAGGTAAATTCTAAGGTGGTGGTAGTTTTCATGCCAAATTTAATGGCATTGGTGTCAAATTTTGAGATGGTGTCAAATATTATTTCTTTCTACGTGAGGCCAAAACACCATGTTGGATTGGTGAAAAAGATTATTTTGCATAACCTAACCCCCTACCCAACTTGTTGTTTACTGGCTTGGACGGTTTAAATCTAATCCCTGTGTCAATGTTTTGAATTTTAAAAACGCATTTCATGGTTCTTTTGGGATTTGGGGAGGATCTTAAAAAAAGGCAAGTTTGTCAGACCCTTTGGAAGGGCAATTCTTACCCCTGCCACCTATGGCACAACTACAAAGTTTGATTTTAGAGATCTCTCAATGGTGGAATAGTTGCCACAATAAGTCACAGGTTGAAACAGTCAAGAAATTAGTGAAATTGGTCGCTCATGGATAGGTAGCAGTTCCACATTGGTTTAGGAAGACGTAGAAATTGGAAGCTTCATAGGACAAACCTATTTCCACCAACACACTAGCTCCTAAAGTAGTAACTAAAGGCCCACAGAAACACCACAAGTGTGAGATCCTCAGGAAGTTGAAAAAAATGTCTATTGGGGTAGGGAGCTCATCTTCTTAGAAGATGTCGATGATGAGGTGCATGCATGCGTAAATCTCTAATGCTTTCTTATGTTTTATGTGTTTGGTTCTTTCACTTTGTTGGTTATCGATTGGGTTTTGCTTAGTGTTGTCTTGTCTTTAGTTTTGTCTTTTTATATTCCCTTGGTTTTCTCTGGGGTTCTTCATGGTCGTTCTATGTTGGTGTTGTTTCAATTTTCCCTTGACTTTGATTTATGCCTGCATTGGTTGTTTCTTTTTAAAACTATCTGCTTTAGCTGGGGTCCCTAATAAACCCCGTATTTATCAAAAAACATTTATGTATTAGATAATATAAAAATATGCATAATAATATATATAATTTTAATATTATTATTTAAAAAATTAAAAATTATATAATAATATAATAAAAATATTATGATATGATTAAATATATTTATATTATATTATTATTTTTTATATATTAATATTTTAAATATAATTTTATTTATACATATAATCTAATATTATGCATTATAAATTAATATTATACATAATATAATTAAAAATTACTTATATATATGAAATAATATATTTTAATATAATATATAATATTAAAATATTAAAATGTTTAATATAATAAAATGTAATAAGATAAATAAAATATATGAAATAAGAATAGAATAGAATATATAAAAAAATTATATAAGATAAGAAATACCTAATATAATTAAATATATAATATATTGTTAATATTAATTATTACATCGATAGACGATTTACAATGTCATCCTAGGAGGTGGTGATGGGTTGTAATGGAGTGAGTGTGTTAACTTTTATTACATCGATAGACGTTTTACAATGGCATCTTAGGAGGTGGTGGTGCGCTGTAATGGAATGAGTGTTTTAATTTTTAATTCTAATCTTAAATTTGACGTCCATTTGATCCTCATTTTATAATTTTTTCCATTTAAAAAAATTGATCGACATTATTATTCTACCTACAATAAAATATTGTATATATATATATATGTAAAATATGTGAAAGATATCATTTTCGAGGCCTTTATTTACT
This sequence comes from Torreya grandis, assembly GCA_037957365.1. Classification (NCBI taxonomy): domain Eukaryota; kingdom Viridiplantae; phylum Streptophyta; class Pinopsida; order Cupressales; family Taxaceae; genus Torreya; species Torreya grandis. The sequence continues at coordinate 5,019,651 of JARHVA010000009.1, forward strand.
TATTTCACAAATTCAACATGTTATGTGTACCTCAATAATAATATCTCTTGATGTATTTTACATAGATTTATTTAAAATATGTATGATAGTAATACTATATATATAATTTTAAATATTAATTATAAAATAATAATAATAATATCTCTCGACGTATTTTACATAGATTTATTTAAAATATGTATGATAGTAATTATATATATATATAATTTTAAATATTAATTATAAAATGATTATAACTAAGGCCCCACTCCAACTTTAACAAATATTTATTATATAAATAAATATTATAATAATAATATAAATTTTAAAAATTATTTTAAACTATATAAAATAAAATAATATATTAAAAATTAAAATATATAATATATAATATAACGCATATTATAATATAATATAATATATATTTTAATATATTATATTATTTTATTTTAATAAAACAATTATTAAATATGACGGGAAAAAAAAACAATTTCTCCAACTTACTTTACACCTTCGGAGCAACTATTAGTTATGCAACTTTTCAATCTTCGCAGCGTTGGACGAATCTACGACCTTTCACATTAAAAATAGGACTGCTTAAAGATTTGTTTATGGAGAAATGTGCAGAGGGTTGGTTTTATGGCAAGGCTTAGCAAGAGCACGAGGCGGGATCCCGCATAGCCGGGAGAAGGAACGCCCGGTCGTTCAGTCCGTGGGCGTTGTAGAGATACGTATCTCCTTGCGCTTGTTTGGAAGATTACCCTATCCTCCGTGTCTCTGTACACACATGATATCCTTTATCGATTTGTCCAAGGGAGCGAAAAAATCTTGTGCAGGAACGATGTCGATTCATTCCAAACTATTCGGAACAAATCTCAACCGTTCAGCTGTTTTTTCTGAAAGTTATACCAGTCGACGATTCTTGGAAGGTAAGATCAGGAATAATGGATGCTGAAAATTTGACAGTTGTGCTTGCGTGCGGAATATTTATGTCGTTCGTAACGGGATAACTTATTAGTTTTAAATGAAAGAAAGATTTTAATAACTTTCACGAGTGTAATAAAGTTGTTTTTTTTTTTTATTATTATTAATTGATATATTAGTCTTAGTAATTTTCTATATATCAATAAGGATTTTTTTATTAATTTTTAAAAAAAATAATTTAATTTAATTTTTTTCAAATTTATACTTAATATTTTGAATTATGATCAAAATTGAAATTGAAGCTTTTTAAATATTTTTAAAGATTTTAATTATAAATATATTTCCGATCTGTAGGGAAGTGCTTTTTAGAATTCGGCATTGCAAAAGGATTTCATATGTTTTGCAAGAAAAACAAAAATAACATCCACATAATTTTACTATCGTAATCTACCTCTAAAAGCTTCACACAAGACATTACAAATATATGTATTCAAACAAAAAATATTCCATCCCCAATCATTTCATATTTCATAAGTACCAAGGAATTTGTCTAACAAAACAACTAAACTACATCTACTCGAATAAGTCTTTGGTGAATAATTTTTTTGCCCTTACCTTTCCTTATTTTTTATTTTTATTTCAATACTTAATTAGTATTGATTTGGTTTTTTGGTGAAATATTGTTGTTAAATGAATATTGTGACATAGGTTATGCAAAAATTTGGTTTGATTAATGGAATAACACATTATTAAGGATGGCCATGCACCAAGCTTTACCTAGTTCTTTCACTCAATGTAAGAGATGGAGTTGTTCATAAGCCCTTGGTTATAAGATAAGGGCGTGACATCTACGATGGTGGATATCAAACAAATGTTCGACAAATACATTTTTTATGTTGACATTTCAAGTCTGACACTTACGTAATTTGATAGATGTTTTATTTGTGTTAATGCTTCAACAATTCTATTAATTGAAATTTGTTGTTGTTTTGTTAATTGACAAGGGGTTTTGCAGGCCCAAGTGGAGGACATAAAACTATTGGTCATAAAGAGTGCAGGGAAGCAAAAGTGTGAAGGAGAAGGGGAAAAGAAGCGTAAATATCTGAGTTGAGAGGAAGTTAAATTTCAAATTTAGCATGGAATTTGCATTATCGGGTGATGCCAATGCTAACAGAATGTCAATTATATGCATGAATAGGGGTTTGTCTCTTACAATACTTTGCAATATTATCGAAACAACCTATTTTTCATAGGGATAAACCGTGGAATGTATTTATTTATCATGCATTAAAAATCTTACAATTTATATATATTTTATGTATATAAATTATAGTATTAAATCTGTACAAATGTGAATATTAATATATAGATTTTAATATCAGTATTTGATGTGTTTATCGTGTATTTGTCACATAGACATAAATTAATGATTTTATTAATTTTTCTATAAATTTTCCATTAATTGGTGATAGATGACCTAAATCTAGCTCTACCACAATGTCAGGTTTGAAAATATATTTTGAAAAAAAATGAGCTTTACACTATTGCATGCCCAAAGATAACACAAATTTTCAAACTAATTTTCCAAACAATAAGATGTTTTTTTTAAAAATATGATGGTCAAATGAATGTCAATTTTAAGACTGAAAGTAACCTGTGATGATTAAATGAACGTTAAATTTAAAGTTAAATTTAGTCTATAATAGGTAAATTGAAGTCAAATTTAAAATTAACTATTAATTGTTAACATCTCACTGATATTACACCTTACCACCACTCCAAGTTTCCATTGTAGGGTGCACCTCTTCGCATAAGTATGCCTAAATACTAGCAATTCACCCTAATGGTGCAATGGTCTCATTGATAAGAGGTTGATGAAAATGTTGAAGATACATCTCATTCTAGCTTGCAAAGTGCTCAAAGAGCTCAAATTATTGTAATGACCTCAACCAATTATTTATACAAATATATTTAGATCCAAAATGTTCCTCCAAATTTTAATATAAAATATATGTCACAACACTATGATAAATTCCACATAATTTTATATCAAACTATCAAAATATATAATGCAGATTTTTTACAACTATATAATGAAACCATTCAATGTTTGCACATATGAAATAAAAAATCACCAAAATGCTAGAGTTGAATTATATAAATGAAATGTACATCAAGATGCTAAAATAAATCATAAATTACAACAATACATCTAAATATGATTTTGAAAACCTCTTCTTCCACCCTTACAAGCGATGTATTTTTCTCCAAAATTCTCATAACAATATTCACCACATTTTTTCTCAATTATTCATAGTAATATGATGGTTTCTACTCATTTGCATTAAAAATACCATTTTAACAAAACATAAAGTCCCATCCCTGGTGGTGTAATCACACATAACTTGCACAAAAATGATTTTGAAATGACTTTCTCACACTCTTTGACCTAACAAAACACCCACATACATACACTGCCATAAAAATATGTGGTTGAAAAAATAACACAAATGATGGCCACCTATTTTCATTGAGATGACATCTATTTCAGTCATGTAATGGAAAATTAAAATAATTCGGTGGAAGCTATAGATTACATTGACATAAGTGACATGTGATTGAACTTTGCATATATATCTAGTTGGGCTTCTTTGAGTCCATCAAATGAAATACCATGCCATTGTCCCTCACCATGACCACATAGCTCACCTTGAAATATTTTATTATGTTCATGTTTTATATGGCTTTGCCTTGTCCCACCACTTCACCATTGCTCAAGCTTGATGTGAAATGGAATTTCTCTTTTGTGTACGGCTCATTACCCATCATATGAAGGAACACACCACCTCATTTTCCACAATCACCTCCATCAAAAATATCATATTATTGTTGTTTAATGATGTAAGTATGTGCTTTTTAACATTTAATGAACCAAATTTTTTTTAAGGTAGTTATCTATTCCCAACATTTCCCTTTAGATTATTGGAAACTCATAACAAAATAAATAAATATCATTAGTTGTAAAGATTTCATGTATTATGAAGGCACCTCAGTAGTGAAGAGCTCTAAATGATTGTGATTGTTGGCATTAATGAATACAAATTTAAAATTTGTATTATCTAAACAATTAATTGGACCATAAAGTGAGTTTTGAATGTGTTGTCCCCCAAAAATAATACTCCTTATTGGGACAACATTTGAACTATTTTGGTCCTACAGACCAAAATTGTCTCTTCCCTTTTCAAAATTTGTCCTAGACATTCAAGATCCTCATTTTTTTTCAAGCTTTTCAGAAATCTATGGACTCTGTAGGCTTAAATCTACAGACTCTACAGGCTTGAATCTACGGACTCAGAAGGAAGAGAAATCTATGGACTCTGCAAGCCAAGTTCAACAGGCTTCATAGGTTGATTTCTAAGGACTCTTTCAAGGTTAAATAAATCTATGAACTTGGTTTCTACGAACTCTGTAGGTAGGTTCATTTCTACAGGTTCAAATGCTTCTGTAGGCGGGCTCAACCAAAAGAATCAGTATTTAACACTTGGTCATTTTTAGGATTGGTTCAATGCCTTGGTTCAATCAAAAATGTCTATCGGAAAGCATTCAAGCAAAAGAGGCTTGAAACATTGAACCGTTGAACCACTTAAGTTCAATCGGTTCAACGAGTTCAAAGTTTAATTGGTTTAACGCTTTCATTTCAATCAGTTCGTCCGCTTTGTTTCAACGTTTGGTTCAACGTCAAATGGTTCAAAGGCGGGTTCAATCAAGCGGTTCAACATTTTTTTTCACTCATTTGGTTCATCCGCTTTGTTTCAACGTTTTGATTAATCCTTTGGTTCAATCAAATGGTTCATCAATCAGTTCAAGGCTTTGTTTGAACCTTTGAACCAAATCTTGGTTCAACGGTTGGTTCAACGTCTTTTGGTTCAAAGACGAGTTTAAACACATGGTTTAAAGGCTTCGTTTGAACCATTGAACCAAAATTTGGTTCAACATTTGGTTCAAACAAATGGTTCAATTACTCAGTTCATCCACTTGGTTCAACGGTTGGTTCATCACTTCAGTTCAAATCAAATGAACCATCGGCTTGAACCATTTTGGTTCAAAGCCTTGGTTCAATGAAGAGGTTCAAATCCTTGGTTCAACGAAGAGGTTCAACGTCTTGTGTTTCAATGGAGTGGTTCATCGACTTGGTTCATTTAATTGAACCATCGGCTTGAACCATTTTGGTTCATCGGCTTGGTTCAACCAAGTGGTTCAACACCTTGGTTCAACAGAGTGGTTCAACAACATGGTTCAAAGGAAAGTTCCAATGTAAAAGTTCAAAGAGCCTCCCGAAGGACAAGTTCCCTTGCGGAGGGCACTTGGTTGACAAAAACACCCTTCGGAAGGGTCATTTTCAAGGAAGGCCGCAAAGGTAAATTCCTTAAAAAAATTTGTTTAAGGTAGACAGTCATAATTCTTTCAAACTTTTGTTTGAAGGAATTCCTTCGGACAAATTTTTTGAAAGAATTCAAGAAGCAGCTGCGGGCAAAAAACCCGAAGAACTAACCAAGACAAAAGTGATAAGAACATTTTTAGCAAAATTTTGTTCACGAGAATTTGTTCAGGGAAAATGCCCGCAGGAAAGCCGTGAAAGGCCGTCAAATGACCCCAAAGGGCAAGTGCCCTTGTGGGGGACTCCCAGCTGCCAAATAGAAGGACACTTCCTCGAAGCCGAAGGGTCACCTTCCCTTCGAGAAGATGTAAAACAAGAAGCCCAAAGGCCATTCAAAGACCATTTCTTAAGGCCCGAAAGGGTAGTTTCTTTCCAAAAAAGTGCTAAATAGAAAAGCCAAAGAAGGACCAATGGGTGACGCGCCTGAAGACGTCAAATTCAACACAGCAAACTAGCCATTAAAAACATAGTAACGGGTGCGCGAATGTCAATTTTAAAGCTCATAAAATACGCATTGATCCTTTGAATCTACAGACCCAAATGCATTCACAGACTTCAAGGCCAAGACCAGCAGAAAGCGAAGAAGGAACAAAACATCAAATTGAATCTAGGACCCAATTTAATTAACCAAAAAAGGAGGAATGATGAAGGTAGGATCAGATTGCCAGGTGGACATTGAAAGTTGCAAACTTTCAATAGCGTGACTTGTTTTTCTGCATTGATAAAATCAAAAGGGTAAATGCCCCTAAGTTCTACCATGTCTTCTTAACAGATTCCAATGCAACATGATGTGTTACTGTTCCTGAGTCCTTCTTGAAGAGGCTATATAAAGGACTCTCTTCTATCGTAAATGGATCTCTTTTTTGACAATCAGAACGAAACTCTGCCCAAATTGAAAGACACTTTTGAGACTTTGAGCTCAATTTTTTTATCATATTTTGTTATTGGAATAAGAAAGCAAGTGTTTTTTCAGACTTTGTGCTGTAATATCTTTGTTGTTGAGGAAACTATTCTTATGTCTTTTTCCTTAATATATCTTCAATTCCTTTAATTCAACAAGCAGAATTAGTGACAACAGTCAAGAAGGTGTCCTGAAGAGTCAATTGTGGAGAGACTTTGTGCCCCCATAATTGTTTTTAGTGTGTTTTCTTTTCATTTATGTATAAAGGACCTTGGGGCGACTTTGTGCCCTCATTGTCCTTCGTATCTTACTCTTGAGAAATTTAGACGTAGACTTTGTGTTGCATCTCGATTTGTTGGTTATTACATCCTTTGTTACATTTTGCTGTTACTACCTGGAGTATTCTTGTGGCTTGTTGAATAGTACTTCTGAAAGAAGAAGAGTGCTTTCTATCATTTTCCTTGAGTTTCTCCTTTGATCCACACACATCATCTCTGAAAAAAGAGAGATGGATGGTTTGTCCTACCCTTGAGTATTATTTTATATATATATGTATGTATATGTATATATATATACATATATATATATATATGTATGTATGTATATATATATATATATGTATGTATATATATATATATATATATGTATGTATGTATATATATATATATATATATATATATATATATGTATGTATGTATGTATGTGTGTGTGTGTGTGTGTGTGTAGGGAACCTCCCCTTGATGAGAGGAGAGATCAATCTCCTTCTGATGTGGTAAACCTACACATTTGGATGACTAATCTTCTTACTTTAGCTGAATATTTTGTCGATCAGCGTACTGATAAACAAAATAGGTCTGATCAACCAAAGTAGGAAGGTTAGTCATCCAAATGTGTAGGTTTAGCACATCAAAAGGAGACACACATATATACATATATATATATATATATATAAACAAAAAATAATACTCAAGGGTAGGACAAACCATCCATCTCTCTTTCTTCAGAGATGATGTGTGTGGATCAAAGGAGAAACTCAAGGAAAATGACAGAAAGCACTCCTCTTCTTTCAAAAGTACTATTTAGTAAGCCACAAGAATACTCCAGGTAGTAACAGCAAAATGTAACAAAGGATGTAATAACTAGCAAATCGAGATGCAGCACAAAGTCTACGCCTGAATTGCTCAAGAGTAAGATACGAAGGACAATGAGGGCACAAAGTCACCCCAAGGTCCTTTACATAGAAATGAAAAGAAAACACACTAAAGGCAATTATGGGGGCACAAAATCTCTCCACAGTTGACTCTTCAGGACACCTTCTTGACTGTTGTCACTAATTTTGCTTGTTGAATTAAAGGAACAGAAGATATATTAAGGAAAAAGACATAAGAATAGTTTCCTCAAAAACAAAGATATTACAACACAAATTCTGAAAAACCACTTGCTTTCTTATTCCAATAACAAAATATGATAAAAAAAATTGAGCTCAAAGTCTCAAAAGTGTCTTTCAATTTGGGCAGAGTTTCGTTCTGATTGTCAAAAAAGAGATCCATTTACAATAGAAGAGAGTCCTCTATATAGCCTCTTTAAGAAGGACTCAAGAACAGTAACACATCATGTTGCGTTGGAATCTATTAAGAAGACAGGCTGAAACTTAGGGGCATTTACCCATTTGATTTTATCAATGCAGAAAAACAAGTCACACTATTGAAAGTTTGCAACTTTCAATGTCCACCTGGCGATCTGATCCTACCTTCATCGTTCCTCCTTTTCTGGTTAATTGAATCAGGTCCTGGATTCAATTTGTTGTTTTGTTCCTTCTTCACTTTTTGTTGGTCTTGGCCTTGAGTTTCTCCTTTGATCTGCACACATCATCTCTAAAGAAAGAGAGATGGAAGGTTTGTCCTACCCTTGAGTATTATTTTCTGTTTATATATATATATATATATATATATATATATATATATATATATATATATATATAGGGAACCTCCCCTTGATGAGAGGAGAGATCAGTCCCTTTTGATGTGGTAAACCTACACATTTGGACGACTAATCTTCCTACTTTGGCTGATCAAACCTATTTTGTTTATCAGTACGGTGATCGACAAAATATTCAACCAACAAAATACACCTTATTTATGAAAATTCTTGAGTGATTTTAATAGTTCATATCCATCACATGAAATACGATGTCATTATCCCTCACCATCCCTACCCAACTCACCTTGAAATCTTTAACCACATTCATATTTTCTATGGCTTTACCCATGCCTCACCACATTGTGTAAGCATTATTAGGTAGTCAAAACTCCATCATGTGGTAAGAAACTACTAATTATTTTTGGATTTCTTTTCCATGTTCCAAATCTTCCATGTTGGTACATGTTGGGAGTATTTTTGCAAACAACCATAATATTTAGATTTATGTATTCCAACATCATTTTCTTGAAAACTCTAATGCTTTATCAACAAACATATTGTGTGTGCTTATTACAATCATGGCATTTCATATTTTTATATCTTGTTTGAACCTGAACAATTTTCTTATTCTGGGAAAAAAAAAAAACAAAAAAAAAAACAATAACTTTATAGTAAACTATTTATTCTTTAGATTTACCTAAGCAAAAACTACTTTTCCCTATCAAAACATATAAGTAAAAACTTATAACCTTTCTTGATTGTTATCCATTCAACATTTCCATTCAAAATTTATGACAAATATCCTTAAATAAGGAAGCTTAAAAGAGTAAATATATATTTATATAATTATTCATAAATATTTATGTTTAATCCTAAATACTTTTTGACAATCCACCAAAAATATTCTATTTCATTCCATATATTTTTCAAAATATTTTCACTATATATTAAGACTAAAAATCATAAATAAATTTATATGACCATTATATTTAATCTTACAATTTCTATGGGGTTCAACCCTCTCCTATATTTTGAATTGTTAAATTTTTGGAAGAGTGATATTTTATTTAGAACACTTTTTAATGAAGTGTTTACTTAGTTTAATATTATTAATTGAAGTGCAATTATTTCTACAATTAATGGTGTACAATTCTAGAGCTTATAAGTTTATGAAAGAATTATAGGCTTATAAAAAATAATATCATCAAAATCCCAACTACTTGTTAAGAGTGATCATGCATTAATTAATGATCTCCACAAATTTTGTTGGCTTGTACCTTACATATACCAAACTAGTGTCTATGTAGTCTCTTTATTGGTCTATGTAGCTTTGGTCAGCTTGAATTGATTGTGCTACCTACTGAATCAATTTTTCACAAGGCTTATGTAGTCACACTCTCTCTAGGCCTTCGTAAAAGTAAGAGTTTGGCTTGTTGAGTGCACGGAGGTTGTGTACTTTGTGTGTGACATTCCTAAAAAATTAGAGTAACCCCCTTTAAGTGATGTAATATTGACCTTATATCTAAGATTCTCCTACATCAGACATCCCAACTAGTTTGAAAAGTGAGCTTCATCTTGAAAATCAAAGTTTGTGAGAGTATGGCCATAACGACCAATCTCTATGAGGTCTAACCATGTTGCATCTTATTTTGTGTGACCATTACACTTTTTAAGGTATTTATTGAATTCCTTCCCACATGTATTTTTATGACCCTAGAGTTCAATATGGCCTCTATTTCTTTCTTCGTCCTTCCTAACAATTGCACCTTCCAATCTAGTACCAATGTCTCTGCTTCCTTGTCTGCTTAATTTTTGTGAAACTCGTGTAAATCAACCACATTGAATATGAGTGATATGTCTAGTTCTTCTGGTAACTCTATTTCATAGGGTTTTGTTGAGAATTTACACGACACTTTACATGGTCCTATCTTTTACAACTTAAGCTTATTATAGGCTCCACTCAGAAATATTTACTTGTGTAAATGCTCAAATTCTAGGCCTCCTATCTCAAATTCATTGTTTCTTTGTCCCTTGTTTGTGGCTTTCTTGTATTATAGATTACTCTACTCCAAATTTATTCAAATCTCCTCATGTAGATCCCATATATATTCTGCATAATCCTCCACTTCCTCACTCCTGTGATTAATTTAGCTAATATTACTCAACTTTGAAAGTCCCCTAAGACTACTTTGAGTCACTATCTGGAAAGTTGCTTTCACAGTACCCTTATTTACAAGATTGTTTTATGTAAATTTTGTTTGTGTTAACACTAGGTCCCACTATTTGGGCTTGTTGCCTACCAAACATCTAATAAAATTCCAAAGGATTTTATTTACTACTTTGGTTTGGCCATCTATTTATGGATGATATTTTCAACAAAAACTTAGTTTTGTTCCAATCTTATTCCATAGCATTCACCAAAAATGTCCTACGAACTTGGTGCCCCTCTTCGACATAATACTGTGTGGCAATCCATGTAGTCTTGTTACTTTTATGAAGAATAGATTGGTAACAAATTTGTTGTGTCACTTGTTTTTTTGCACATGATGAAATGCATTATTTTTAAGAACCTATCTACCATAACAAAGATGGAATCATTTCCCATTTGTGTTCTCAACAATCTCAAGATGAAATCCATGCTTATATCATCTTGATGCTTCCTTGGAATTGATAAGGGTTGCTACAACCCTACGGTTAGGATTTTTATTTTTACTAGCACAATCCCTCTTCACAGGTAAGAGAGCATTTAAAAGGGGAATGTGGGCAGAAGATGACTCTTATTTATCTATCAAATGAAAAACCTATTGTAATTATAAATAAATTTTCCAAGGGAAATAGGTAGTGAAAGTCACCTTCGTCAATGATGGGGCATCGCAAAAAATAAAATTGAACTAGTTAATAAAACCTTTCTGAAAATGGCTTGGACTAACATAAACCATTGATGAGGGCTCGAGGAGGAACATAAGTACAAGTGTGGATATTAGACTTATATTATAATATTAAGAACAATTGCTATTTAACTTTTGTAAGGGTTTTAAGATCCTCTCTAATAATCAATCAAAGATTCTTGTCAAATGATAAAGATTAAGTTTGACCTAACCTTAAAAAATCACTAATATATTATAATTATTATAAAGGTCAATTCACAAATAAATAATTTGCAACTTCTAACAATTTTTTTGGTTGATATTAGTAATTTCCATTCTTATGCGGTGTGGGCTTTTCCGTATGGACGCCTCCCATTGCGCGTGTTTGAAAAATTATCCATCCTACGTGTCTTGTACACATATGATACCCTTTATCGATTTGTATAACAGGGCGAAAAAATCTTGTGCAGTAATGGTGTCGATTCATTCCAAACTGTTCAGAATAAATCTCCACCGTTCAATATTTTTAAAAAAAAAGTTTGTCTCGGTCGACGGTTCCTGGAAGGAAAGAGCAGGAATAATTGATGTTGAAAATGTGTTTAATTAATCGAATATATATATATATATATATATATATATATATATATATATATATATATGTCAACTAAAATAAGGTGGTATGGTAGGGATAGGTTCTTGTGTAATGAGAATTTGTAGTGCAAGTTTGAGGTGGATAAATTAATGCTTCATGAACTTAGATATTAAATTAAGAAGATGGCGATGACCATGATCTATGTAAGTTGGGTAAGAAACATTTGTCATGATAAAGTTGTTTTCAATACTTAAAATTTAAGTGAAGTATGGTGATAAAGGAAATTAAAGATAATCATTTTTTTGTGTGGCTTAAATCAATTTAGATGGTAATTGTATATATTTTTTTTTTTTAAACATTAGATGAGTACTTAAGTTTTGTGGAGCAACCAAAAAAAAAAAGAAAATATATAATTGAAGAAGTGAGGGAAAGCAACATGTTTAAATAGATTAAATTTATTTAGTAGACTTTAATATAATGACTCATTAAAGCTTATTCAATAGTCAATTCTTATGTAAGACAATTGCATCCTGCATGTCATGTGTGGCTAATAGCTATTAACGTGGCAGTCCAAAATGGAAGAAACTAAAAAAAGTGCATAAGGTAAACACCATAGGCACTAAGAGAGTAAAAAATGAAATTCTTCTGACAAAGTGCTACAAACATTGGTTATCAAATGAGATTGCATAGACTTCAATAATATATGAGATATAATCGAGTAGATACATTCGTTATCACACTAGAAAATAAGTATCGCTGAAATGTGAGACTCATCTATTGCCAACCTAGTAAAATATTCTTTGATTTTCCAAAAACTAAGATTTCAAAATCATATAAACCAAGATAACAACTGTGAAGTGCTTATAATGGTGAGTTCAACTGCTTTAGCCAATTGACAGTGAAACTAGCATATATTCAGCAAAATTCCATGTAGATTCCTAGACTTATTCTTGGAACACTGAAAATTCAATTACAATCTGGAACAAATTTATTTGTATTCCTAAAAGATATTTTAGTCAAATTGAATTTCAATAAACAATAGGCCAAGACAATCATCTATTATTATAATCAGTGATGATCCTATATTCTAATTTTATCAAAAAAAAAAAAAAAAAAAGATTTGCAAATGTTCCTAAAAACTAAAGTATAATCAAAATCCTCAAAGATTGAATTGAATCTAAAAATTTAAGATTTCATCAAAACTTTCGTATAATTACCAGAGCCAAACACAAAGCATGGTACATATAAGTTACAATATCTTTTGAAAATTTGACCCTGGTAATAACGAATCAATCTAGATGAAATAGGTCAAATAAAAAAAAAATTAGATGCCAGTGACTAAGATTATGTTAAAACAATCACTGAACTTGTACAATTTCATTTTTGCAAGAAAATAAATTCTACACCTCTATAATGCCCATGCTACACAGTTTGCACGGGAGACTCTACTCTTCAAAATGCTTTCCCTAGAGACTAACCAAAAGTAAATATTTTCCCAAAAAAAAAAAAAAATCTTAGTCAACCAAGATGAATCCTACATCCTGATCACTCTCCTCCTTGGGCTCCTCCTATTAAACACAACATTACCGTGACTGGAAGGAGTTTCCGCAACAAATGTTACAACACCACCACCACCTGTCCAATAAAAAGTTATTTTTTAAGATCAAAGATTGACCCACTATTACATAATTTAAATATTTGTTCCATTTAATTTTCCAAAATAAAATGAAAGGGAACATAGTTAAACCACTTGCATGATATAAATCAAACGTGCTAAAATAAACTAGGTTAGTGGCATAGGCTTACCTAATCCAACAGTGAGAATAAGGTCCTCAATGTTTTTCTTCTCCAACAATTTGGCAAATAAACTAGGCCAGTAAGACTTAGTTCACACATTTGCAGCCTTCACCAATGTGGTGATCTTTTTAACTTATCAAGATAAGTACATAAATTTATGTACTTATGATAAGAAGGGCAATGTTGAGTAGATAATCATTATCAAAATTTTACATGGCAGAGAGAGAGAGTTGACAATCAAATTTAATACTTGAATTGTTACTACCTATACATCAGTTATTTGAGCCAACTGAGGCATTCTTTGTTATATAAATCTACACTATTCTGCGCAACACAAATTTAGTGTTCATTGTTTAAGATCTTCTCAGAATTTTGCTAAATATCTTATATTGTCTTCATTTTTTTTTTTATCAGACTTAGTGTAAATATGGATGAAATGTAGCCCAACCAAGGCTAACATTAAATTGGCACAAATTCCTGGTGTACGCAATGGTACAGACTTATGTAATGAAAATTATTTAAATTAGTTAAAATAATTGGTATATGCGGCATTCAGTGTATATATGTATTATATATAACATAGTTGTGTAATGAAAATTGTCTACAGAGCAAAGGCCCCACTAAAAATGTGTTTAAGGCCAGGTATTGCTTCTAAAGCTTCACTACCACTATTACATGGATTAAAATACAGAGATACTTGATAAGTAGTTAGCTGACAGAGCAATTGCCCATATCTTTTCGAAACTGAGAGTAGAATAACTATCAGTAGATCATAAACATTTTACTATGACATTATTTCTACTTTTAGAATGAATTTAACGGGCACACTGAACCCTGAGAGACATATTTTGCAGGAAACATATGCTAGCTAGCTACTTTTAGTTGTAAGCATATCATGTGATATGGTCAAAATGCGTAATAAATAAGTGAGAATGCTGGTAGATTCAAAGGCACTGTTGAAGCTGAGACAACTTAAGTATGCATAGGAAATTCTGAACTATGTATTGATCAAACTCCATGAATTGGATAAAGAACTTACTCTGGTAAGTAATTATCTATAATGGAGCTTAATTTCCTCTTGAATGATGGTACTGTACCTGATTGTATAGCTTTTTCTATCTCTTGCCAACCCTAGACAACAATACCGTGAATCAAAGGAAAGCTCTCCAAATAGGAATTCTCTCGGGTTTAAAAAACCATTAACCAGATACCTGATCAGACGCTAATTTGGCAAATTTTTCATTTGCTATTTCCTCACATCGAACGGTTGTAACCATCACCTGTAACAAACATTTAATATCTTGTGAGGCTAGAAACATAGAAGCAGATCATAAAAAACTATTGAATATAAAAATCATGTTAAAAACCTTATGAAAAGGTAAGTCAAGGTCTTTATTCTCTCTAATAAATATGTTCTAAAATGAAAGGAAAGGCTGAGGCAGGAACAACTCTTGTTCTGTGACCCGCAAGCCCACCTGGTGCAATGGAGTTTAATATCGGGTGAGGCTAGAAACATAGAAGCAGATCATTAAAAACTATTGAATATAAAAATCATGTTAAAAAACTTATGAAAAGGTAAGTCAAGGTCTTTATTCTCTCTAATAAATATGTTCTAAAATGAAAGGAAAGGCTGAGGCAGGAACAACTCTTGTTCTGTGACCCGCAAGCCCACCTGGTGCAATGGAGTTTAAAAATTGCTGTCTTAGCAGTGAAACCTACCAAAAAAACAAAGTGCAATACTATTTCTTTTGAAGTTTTTTTGAATGCAACTTTACTACAATACTCCTATTTCAATTGCAATTCATATACTGCCATGAACAAAATTGTTGAAATTAAAAAATTCTTAAAAGATCATCACCAACCATTGTTACTTTGTATCGAATAAATTGTTGGAGTGTTCTTTCTCATAGTCTTGTCCACTTGACTCTTTCACATAGAGATAAAAAAAATTTAGAGTATCATGTTCTTTTTGTGCAAAACATGACAAGGAAAATAGTGCTTAAATGTAAAAGCCATGCAAAATTTGTGCTTTGTCAAATTTCAAGAATGGAACAAATCACCTTGGTTTGGTGTGACATCATGGAAAGAAATATACTCAAGACGAGTGAAGATCAAACCAAATCATTCGTAGAACCAAAGAGTTCAAGGTCATTAGTAAGATTCTAATCTCTTAAGATTGCCAATAATTGATGATTGTAAAAATGATTAAACGCTTTGTGTACAAATATTTTGGATATTATAAGTGTCACCTCAATAGAATACTCATTTCAAAATTAATGAAATACATATGACATGTCTAAGAATCTTTTTACTTCCTACTACTAAAATTAAGAGAAATGAGTCCATCATTGCATTCATACATAGCCAAATGAAGGAAATCCCTTGAAATCCATAAAGTGGCTGGCAAGGATTCTTAGCAACAAGAGTGACCATTGTCCAAATAACTTAATTTTATTTCATTTAATAATAAGAGTGAAACTAATGGCATTTTTTGAAGTATTTCAAAGCAAGTATTAGATGTACAACATACAACTAATCAACCAAACATCTCTGACATTTCAACCATGACAACATTACCAAATATAGCTTCACTAAAGACACATTCATTTCAAGGAAAAATCATGTTAAGTTCTGCAGAATAACTATGATTCTACTATTATAGTTTTGGTATATAAACAAGAACTACAACAATTGGTAGATTTACTTGATCATTGAACTATTTTTCCTTATTTTCATAGTTGGACAGAGTCGTCATGTCTACCTATGTTACCAAAAAATAGATGCACCTATCCAAAGAATAAAGTGGAATTACTGGTAATAAATGATGAAACCGAGGGAAAAGTAATCCCTGCAAGAGCCTAAAATGTATGGAATAAAAATGTGAGGAGAAAAAACTATATACACTTAGAATAATAATAAACAACAACTTATACATGTTATTGATGATAGAATAAAATATTTTGAAATACAAGAAAATAAGATAGTTATGGTCTGAAATTAAAGCTAATAATGTAAGAAATGAATTGCTACCAAAGAACATAACATGGATTATGAAAAACTAACCTTTTTTGTCCTCCCCAATCTTGCAAGTGATAGTTTGTTAAATCAAACTTTAATTTTGAGGGTTTTAGGTTGAAATATGAAACAAACAATACAAAACCCTAGATCTAAATTCTCAAGGCTCGAATCAAGTAAACACAACACAAATCACATGCTTGCCTAGTCTAGTAAACATTTAAACCAATTAATGCATTTCCTACAATGCAAAATAAAATACAGTATAGATAACAAAAAATCTTGCCTTCTAACTCTTGATCGAGGTTTTATAGCCAAAAACACTAATATTTTCTCTGGCCCTTATCACTTTGCCAAAATCAAAAAATAATAGCAAGCTTCCCAAGCATCTAGATGTTGATAACCCCATGCCATGTTCCTTAATGAAGCATCCCAACATTTAATGAAAAGTCTTTAAACCAGGCAACCCACATTGCCCGAATAAGTGCATCAATAAATGGACCCATGTAAAAACTTGTCCTCTGACAATCACATTGAAATTGCTTCAATTTACCAATAAAAAGGTAAGAAAAAAATAGTTGCTTTAATTTCCTAATTAAAAGATAAGTAAAACAAAAAAACCTTTAGCAGGAAAATAAGTGTAGTTTAACTCGTCACTACAAATCATCATAATGACAATAGTAATCATCTGATAAAAGCTCATGGTGATGGTTAAGTTGTTAAATGGTGATCACCATCAAAACTGACCTATATCAACCAAAAAATGCATTATTGAATACCATATCATACTGCCTTATATAAACCCGACCTCTACCTACACAAGGTAAAAAAATAGTGGATTAGTACTAGACAAATACAATTGCATAGTTGTATATGTGTGTATATGTATATATGATTATTTGCAAATTGATATTGCTAAGATAGATAATTCAGAAAACCAAATTATAGTAAGAAAACATTATTTCGAAGAGATATTATAAACCATTTCAAGTTGTTATTTCTTAATACTAGTTTTAAAAAAAACTTAAACTTTGCTTAGATCAATTTTCCAAAGAGGGATTGTACACAAAATTCTAGCAAGCTTCTTCACGCATCTAGATCTTTATAACTTTGTGCCATGTTCCTTAATGAAGTAACCCAACATTCAATACTAAATATATAAACCAAGTAACCCATATTGCCTGAACAAATGGAACCTTGTACAAACCCATCCTCTGTCTATCATGTGGTTAATGTTTAGCCTTGATTGGAGTGAAGCTGCCCATAACATAAAAGATTAATCCAATCAACGTCCACCAAATATTAT
Organism: Torreya grandis; assembly: GCA_037957365.1. Classification (NCBI taxonomy): domain Eukaryota; kingdom Viridiplantae; phylum Streptophyta; class Pinopsida; order Cupressales; family Taxaceae; genus Torreya; species Torreya grandis. Next base: position 5,037,390 of record JARHVA010000009.1, read on the forward strand.
TATTTTATCTACCCCGTTAAAAAACTTGCTACTTCACTTTGTAAAAGACTTAGTATTTATATTGCACAATAATCAATGAAATCTGATTGGCCAATAGATTCAAAAATAATTCTAAGATAAAGCATATTGGTTCTTAGAGTTTCCCTCTAAGACTAAGCAAAATGGTTTCAAGGGTATTGATCTAGGACTAGATAGCTATATTGGAGTGTAAACAAATGTAATTATCTTTGAATTATTTATCTCAACAGTTTCAAAAAGAGTTTCCAATCAAATTAATCAATAACAATAGGTCATTGGGTAAGCAAGTTTATTTGTCTAGTATTGATCCTAAAGTGAGTTAGGATATTCAATATTTTAAATGCCTTACCTTTTTAATCAAACTTAAGATCATGGATGCAGTAAAAAAAAATTAGTAGAGGCAACTTGCATGTTAACAATAGATGACTCAATGCTTGAGAAATACATACGTAGAAAAAAAACATTGTGATATACTTGTTTAAGAAGAAGAACAAAAGATAAATAATGAATGTAAACAAGAACCATGCAATTTACATCAGCCATATTTATTTTAATAAGAATTGGATGAGACACAACAAAAGGGGAAATGAGATACCAATAATTCAAAGTTTTATTCTTTGGGTGATTTCTCATTTATGATAAGGTCTTACTCTTGGTCAAGAAGGTGAGATTGATTTTATAGATATAAATATACCTAAAAACATAGGACTTAGATAGGTATATCATGGTAAAATTATGGTCAAATACAAGAAAATTAAGAAAATATATTCATATGTAAATGTTACAAAGTGTGTGCAAAGTCTTCACTAGTTGGTTTCCACTTGTCCTTCACTTGAGCATGTGTTAACTCATAGGTGACGAGTTATATTTGTGTAACTATAAAGAAAAAAAACAATGATAACATAACTAAAAATAATATTTAAAAGAATTTGACATGCAATATTGCATAAATGAACTTAAAGTAACAAACAAAAGAACACAGAAGGGATGGCAAAGAGTATACAAGAAAAGATTATTACCATGAAACTTCATATAGTATGTCATGCTTCAACATAACTTCATTCCTTCAACTATAGATCTATAAATTTCCTATTGAGAGGGGATTTACAATAATTTTGTTAGAATAAACATGTCAATTACATATTTATGTCAAAAACACTTACATCTCTCTATGTCTCTTTTTGCATAACAAATGAGGAGCTATAAAAAATATTTATAAAAGGAAATCTTTTTGACATAAGAAAATATTCTATAATGAAGTAAAATTGAATTAAAAAAAAAGTCAAGAGAAATCTCAAATAGCCAAGTAAGCACCTTGTTAGCATCTCAGTGCACATGCTTATCTTCTATCCATAGGCAATTGCAAAGAATGCTAGTATGGTGAGATTTTGTACAGAAACAAAGAATTTTTTCTGATGGTGATTTTTTTAATTGATACTATTAATAGTATACATTTGCTATTGTGTTCTATTATTTCTCTTACATTATCACATGCTTAGACTTTTGGAACAATATCATATGCTATTAAAAAATAAAAGTTAGTTGACATGTTTAGTGTAAATCATTAGTCATTCTCTTTTCAAAATATTGGCCAATAAAACAATACAAACTAGCTATTAAATTTTCAAGCATTTGAAAAAAAATGTTAATTTAAGTGGGTTTGATCAGTAAATCAGCTCTCCAGTCTTGTCCATGACATATCTATATGCATAAACAGTATGAACATGCCAATAAAATAGTAGCAATAAACACAAGTAGTAACAATAAAAAAACTTAAACATGTTAGTCTACCTAATCATTTGCAATTGTTTGCAAGCCATGTTTAGATATGGTTGTCTATTTGAAGTGTAGGTTGGTATTTAGAACATATAATTTTGGTTGCATTAGGGGAAATAAACATTGAACAATGAGAAATATTACGTTTGTGAATGGTGGGATTAGTATTATTTCTACTTGATTCATTCCTTTTCATAAACAATTAACACCCATTGTGTTATTTTAAAGTTTCATGACAAGAGTAAATGTGGTGCATCCAATTTATTAAAACTTTTGAGCACACTCGTTCTTTAACCTGACTTGTTGAGCACCCAAAAAAAAGAGTGCATGTAAATTCGATGTATGATCCAATATAAGAGATTAACTAAGATAAAAAGAATAAGGAAGGAACACTACTAAATTTCTAGTGCCAAGTTTCTTTGTTCCTTTTCAAAAATATTAGATTAAAAATTAAAATGACACTCAAAAATGAGAAAGCTAGATGATAATAAATTTATATCAAATATTTGAAACCTTGATGCTACTTGCATAATCCAAACTAGTTATGTTTTAAATAGTCTACAACATTCTCTTCCACAAAAGAGTTTCAAAATTGTGATTTTACTATTGAATAATATAATTAATAAATACTAAGAGAATATAAATTAGATTGCACTAATAAATCCTAATCATTCAACAATATGACCGTATCTGATTAACGCATAATAGAATACAATAATCATTTAGGATAAGAAGATATCATATACCCTTGAAGCAATTGGTGCTTGTTGACAAGAATAAGGTGGTCCTGACTTCAATAGTTATGGATTTGCAACACTAAGAGGGGCCTTGTTGTGTGGTTATTGAATGCATTATAGATAGAAAATTCACATACATATCAGATATGCAGAAGTAAACATAGCCTTTTATGATTACACTCACATGGTCAAAATAAAATATATATTTTAGACTATAATTTAAAATAAATGAATACGTCTACAAATCTGAACTCTTAGTTCCTAAATAAAGATAGAGCAATGACTTATTCATGTAAATAGAAGTAATCTTAGACCTAGAAAATTTTATTAAGCTCATTGTAATTTATTGATGGTTTGTGCAAATTTTCATCAAGAATGCCCATAAAAGCACATTACGAATAATGTTTGACGTGCAAGGTATAAATAAATAGGACAAATAATGCATATATATTCTAATATGACTAGTAATGAGACAACAACAAATATAATGAACTTACAACAAATGTAATTATAATTCCATTACTAGAATGCCTAGATCTCAATATGTGATAAATGTCTTATAAGAACTAATTTAGATATGCTAAAATGAGTCAGGATTTCATACATTTATGAGTATTACCTAGATGATGCATAAAATCTATGATGAACATAAGTCTCTAGATTGAAATTTCATTAGTAAATCATATGATTACTCAATGAATGCATTTTTTAGTTAGTTTTTCAATGCTAGAGTACATGGACTTAGAGCATTTTCTGTGAATTGTTCATGTGACTCTCTTTTGAGGATTTTTTCACTAAGAACATGGTATTTTGATTGTACTTATGACTGTTGTGTGTAGCCAGGTGTAAGGTGTGCAATAATAACAAGCAGGGGTCAACTATGGGAAAATACAATGACAAATGACTCAAAAAGAAGAGGAAGAAAAAGGAATATGATTTATATGCAAAATCATTTGTCATTCTTGCTTTCACATTAATAAAGACATATCCAGGCCAAACAAACAAAGATTTAGAAGTAATATATTTTTTATATTCTTTGGTTAGGATTCAAATTCATGGATCTATTAGAGAAATAATATTATGTTACTAATCTATAGATCCTTATAGAACCAAATTCATGTGATGTTAGGAAAGTAACTATTAAGGCATAAAACATGTGTTATATGAATGGCATTGTGAATGAATTTGACAAGAAATCAAAATGCATTGGAACATAATCAGCTTATTCTACTAAAAAAACACAAATATTTTTGCCCCAAACCATTTCCATTAATCATGAATCAAGCAAAAGACATGTCAATTTATTTGAGTTCAAAAACCTAATAATTTTCAATACAACATCTTCATATTTGGTTAATAACAAACAAATTTGCATATATGTTGCCTGACTTATCTTCAACCCTTTTCACTTTGAAAAATGCAACTAATCATGGCAAGATTTTACAGACATCTAGTTTTTTGTCAATTTTTGCCATTTTATTTGATGAATTAATATAACATTCCATGCAAAATCATCAACACATGTAGCCCACATCACATGAACAAATATAACAATGGGATAGATAAAATAATGTTGTTTGATTATGATGAATGGTTCAATATTTTTATGTTCTTAGTTGATTTACTTATGTCAATCCTGAGTAGTAACCATGCAGTAGATAGAGGGCATATTTGTGCAAGGTGAATATGACATGGTATTAAATTCTATGTTTGTTCACATGATGTGAGCTGACTAGTTTCATGTCTTTACATTGAATACTAAATTAATGCATCAAAGAACATGATGGATGGTTATAAATATCTAATGTCATTGACACATCTGATTCTATATATAGTGTAAGTGAAAGCTTAAACATAGTCTTCTACATTTTTACTATTGAGCACTTTTGGAAAAAAAGAAATTTATCAAACCTCCAACATTTTTTTTGAAGCCAAAAAAAAAGTCAGATATATGATCAAAAGTCATATATTATTACCCTATCAAATATTCATATGATAAAATCATTTACCAAAACAAAACACAATAAAAAATAAAGGGTTGTCTAACTGTAACTAAAAGAAAAGGAAGCACTAGATTTGAAATATCAAGGCCCAAATCAAGTAAATAGAGCATTGATCATAGGACCTTTTGGCTTGTTAAACATCTAAACCATTTCACTGTCTAAAAAAATCATGTAATGAAGTAAAAAAACCATTGAAAATATTTCAAAACAAATAGAATCAAAACTATAAATGTAGGCAAAATATCTAAATTAAACCTCAACCTAGATGATGGACTGTTAACTGCACACTGAAAAACCAAAACCTAAATCTTAAGAAAATATTCTTTGGAAACTATCAAAAATAATTCATGTCTTATCATGCAAAATGGGATACATAAATTAATTTTTGTCATTTGAAATGTACACCCATGGATTTTTTACAACATGGGGAAGTTTAGTGGTGGGGTGTTGAGTGCAAAGGCCTTGCACGGGGTGTAAGAGTCTGAAGCACTGGGCAAAAAAGTATTATTGTTTAGCTTCATGTACAAGCATCATTTGTCTCATCACAATGATGGTAACATCCCCAAGGTGTAGTACCCTTACACTCCTTGGGATGGGCCTTCGGAGTAGGCCAAATTCCTTCTATTCTAAGTGCACTTGGTTTAAGACTAGTGCATAGGCCTAAAGAGTAGAAGGGTAAACTATCGCTAATCTAAACCTAGGATCTTGAGGGAAAATGGAGGGAGAAGGTAAGAGAATGCTAAACGTAAAAGGAGATGCACCCAAAATAGAGTGAGTGCTCCCACTACTGTAAACATAGTGAGAACATGTGCCACTAAGAGGGATGATAAATTATCCATAGACAACATCAATGAGGACTCGAGTGTGCATAGAACATCACCTAGAAGTGAGTTTTGAGTTTAATGAGGAGGTAATAGGGATGAATGACAATGAGAGGGGAGAACATTACCCATAGACATAAATCAAAAAACACAAATAACACATAGATCATCATAATAATGAAAACAGGTGAACTTAATTCTCATTAATTTACAAGGTTTAGCCTATATAAGTGCTCATGGAGGGAAAATTTTGGTAGTAAGAGGCTACTGAAGAAAATGTTGACCCTTTTACAGTGAAAGAACCAAGCTTTTAAATTAGATTAAGCTAGTTTTACAATTAATGTGCCATGTATAGTAGTGTATATATCATTAAATTATTTTTGGTGTTGTGGCCATGCTTCTTGAATTCTACTTGGTGATTAGATTTGGGGTCGATGACAAGATCAAATCTAGATCCATGTGCATTGGGGAATAAAAGATATCCCTGATAAAGTCAGAGAGTGATGTGTAATCAAGTCTTGAATTTTGATTGTAACTTTTTCATTTCACTATTTTGATGACACCTTGATTTCCTCTCAACTACCTCCAACTACTTTATTTATATCTAATAGCTACATGGCACGGGGCGCTTCCTGACTAATCTTAGATGTGGCCCTATGGGGACACATGTTGCCTTAGTGGCCTCTTTTTGGAGTCTCTTATATTTTTATGTAGGAGAAGTGTGGATGTGAAATGTGGAATACTAGTACTTGTCTTGGGCAACTGAGAATTTCTGTGTAGGATGAGTACTGGGCCACCACATGGCAATGGCAAAAAGAAGGTCGTATCCTGCATAATGAAAGGGCATAGATATAGGATCCTTTGTATGAGCCCAAAAATACATTAGATAGGCATAGGGAGGTCCTTGAATAATATTGTGCATGAAATTTGAAGGTCTTCAATGTTTTCTTTACGACCTGTAACTACTCTTTGCCTGTTTCCTATACTTTGGCCTTTTGGAACTCAGGGGTCTTACATCCTTAAACATGTGTGCCTTTTGACCTGTGCACCAAAAAATCTTATGCACAAGCATGCATCAGGAACCTTTAGTGAGTACAAACCATCTTCTTACTCCTATGCAAACCTACACCTCTATCTCAGGCTTGAGTGTAGATGGGAGGTACCTACACACCTTTTATTTGAAGCACTTGGGTCATCACAGGTGCACTATCTCTTTTTAAGCCTTGGGAAGCCTTAGATCAACTAGGGGTGAATTATAAAGTCAACACTTTTGGTGACCCTTATGGGCCACTTTTTTATTAATCAAGAATCCAATGGCCTTAGAAGTGATCCATTAGGTATGAAGTCGTTAAAGCTACAACTACTAGCCTATTCTTGAATAGATTGAATTGAGTCCTAACCCTAACAAAGTAAAAGAGAGAATAGAAACTGATGGGCAAAACTCACTTAGAGGAAAATAAATCTAAACTAAGAGTATATAATAGACCTAGAATCCACTTACTACTATATCCTCCCCCTCATCTTCATGCTACTTATTGGGAGGCTAAGGCCAAAACCTACCTACGATGTCTTCAAGGGGCATGCACACGTATGCAAGGTCATCGAAGAGTTAATAACCATATTTGAGTACCTAAAATAGATTAACATTTATCTCTTGAAAACGTTGACCTAATAGGATTCCTTCCTCTTTCCCCTAACCTTTCTAATAAAGGTGTAGTGTTCAACCTTACCCAGATCACAGTCTGCTTGTAGATGATTTTATCCTGTACACAAGATTTTGAAAAAATCTTTCATATCCTCATTGCTCGTTGGCACATGCACTTTGATTTCAAATTGATTAGGGATTTCTTCCTAAATCAAGCATTTTCCTTGATGGATTTGTTCACCCCTGAGGTCTTCTTCCAGCTACTCTTCACTCTTCTACATGCGAAGGCTCATTACAGCTTCATGATGGACTTCATATTCTTCCATATTGAATGGAAGCTCATCTATCCAAGAGAATGCCTCATCATCTCACTCTTTCACATTGCCTTGTTACACAAGCTGATTTTATTCATCCTCTTCCTATAGTATATCTAAACTTTTTAACTTCATGGTGTAAAGAGGGCTACCAATGATGATTTATTCATTGTACTCACTTGAAGTATCATCTTCTTCATCTGAATGGTCTTCAATTTCCTTCCATAAAACTAGTCCTCCTTTAAAAATGGAGATGGTATGAGGGTAAGAGGTTTAAATTGGCATAGAAGAACGGGATTTTACAAGGTTAGGCATTGTGAAGTCAGGATGCATGGTCTAGGAAGGCTAGCATAGCTATGCTTGAGGATCTTGAGAGAGGATGGATACTTGAATTGGCATGGGCACATGCTCTTTTAAAGGAGGGGGTCCTCTAAAGCTTGGTACTTAAGGTTAAAAGATTTTTTGGAAAGTATAGGGTGTTTACCTTGCCTAAAGCTAGGGAATTTAGGTGTAGAAGTTTTATGTCCCATGCATTGGATTGTAAGCACATGGGGAACTTGCTTGAAGCTAAGAAAGGAAGGAACATAGCTAGTTGGATGTAATTCAATTTTTTGCATCTGCACAAACAGTTGATGCATCTACTCTTCCTTAGCTATAATCTACCTAGCCAAGTATTCTTATTCAAATCTTCACTACTCTATCATCTCTTACTGCCAAGAGTGAGCTTCAAGAGCAAGCTCCTCTTGTTGCCTAACATAACCTTACTCTCTTTCAATCTCCCTTAGTTGTCTCTAGAAATCAAGATGTATATCATTAATTCTCTTCTAAGGTGGATCTGAAGGGTAGTAATGTTGATCGTGAGTGAGGTAGATTACGTAGGGTTGATTAGAAACATAAGTAGGTTACCATAGGGGTTGAATAAGGGGAAGGTTACAGGTTCTCACATGAGCTTGATATGAAAAATGGGAAGGTGTGAATGCAACATTTTCATGGAATATGGGGTGAAAAGACATGTTTAAGTGTTTAACTACTTAAACTAGTATATTCTAGTCATTCAGAATTACCAAGTGCTCTGTATAGTGTCTTCAACACTTGATAGCTAAGGGTAACACCTATTCTTTAGATTTTATTCAACTTGGTCCCATTAGTCATGTTAGAAACTATTTTCATTCATAACATGCACCCATGGATGCTCCATAGCATGAGGAAGCTTGGTAATGGGGCATTGAGTGAAAAGGCCTTATACACATGGTGTAAGAGTCTGAGGTACTGGGCATGAATGTATGATCACTCAACTTTGAGCATGAACATCAGTTGTCTCATCACAATGATGGGAATGTCCTAAAGGTGTGGGACCATTGCAATTCTTGGGATGAGCCTCGAAAGTAGGCCAAATTCCTTCTATTCTAAATGCACCTAGTTTAAGACCAGTGCATAATACTAAAGAGTATAAAGGTAAAATGACACTAATCTAAACCTAGGATCTTAAGGGAAAAGGGAGGCAGAAGGTAATAAAATTCTAAAATTAAAATGTGATGCACCTATAATAGAGTGAGTGATTATACTATCATATACATAGTGAAAACCTTTGAGAAGAAGACAATATCACATAGTTTCTACCAAGTCACTCCAAATGCATAAGTGTTTTGCATAAACGTGTGAGAAGATAATGTGACATTGAGAGGGATGACAAATGATCCATAGACAACATCAACACAGACCTGAGTGCATACAGAACATGACCTGTAAGTGAGTTTCAAGTTCAATGACGAGGTGTTGAGGATATATGACAATGAGAGGGGCAAACATTACCAACAAATAAAAATCAACAAACACAAATATCATTAGAAGAATGAAATGAGGTGAACATAATTCTCATTAATTAATAAGGTTTAGCCAATACAAGTGCTCATAGAGGGCAAATTTTGGTTTTGTGAGGCTACTAAAGAAAATCTTGACCCTTTTACAGTGAAAGAACTAGGATTTTATAGTAGATTAAGCCAATTTTATAATTAATATACCACTTATGTTAGGGCATGGAGCTAAAAGCTTCACCAAGGAGCAGACTTAAACAATTTTGGGTCTACACAGACACCGGTGTCGGTCAGGAGCGACCGACGTCGGTCAGTTGCAGTTGCAGAGGCGCCGACGTCGGCAGTGGGTCAGCCGGCAACGGTCACAGGTGAACAGGCAGGAACCGACGTCGATTACCTGTGTGTCCAGAAAGCGATTTCCGAGGACATAAGCGAGTGTTTGCATGATGAGTTTGAGTTGTAGACTTAAGCTCGCATCTCTATTATTAGCAATATTATTTTTAGAGCCCTTGTTCAAGTGGCTTAACTGTTTGTTGTAAGAGCATGCTCAAGTTTCCTATTTCTATATGTAGGAAAGATCTTCTTAGCTTAGTGAGTTGAATAGTATGAGTAGAACATTGTGAATGTTTGAAGGACAGTACTGAGTTGCATTAATCCAGGTTGTTGGATTTGAGTGTACTTGAGAGAGAGCTCTTGAGGAATAGAGATATAGTGAGAGATCTTGTGTGCATCTGAGAGAGGTGTGGAAGAACGAAGTTTCTTCAATTGTATTCCTATTGTAAAGAGTTTTAATACAAGTTTTCAGGGTGTTTTCTTGTATCTCTTGTTCTGTGCTATTTATCATTTCAGTTACTTATCTATCTGATTTATTTCCACATTTATTGCTTTCACAAGTGTAATCCATTGTTGGTTGATCCCCAACAAGTGGTATCAGAGCTCAGGTTCACTAACAGGTGGTTCAGATCTGTGTAGTGTGTTTGGATTACAGGTTACTCACAGGGGTTTCTACAGGGATTTCTGTTTGAGTGGGAGAAGCAATGGCAGAAGAAAGTAAGTTGAGAATGGAAAAGTTTAATGGAAAGAACTATCAACATTGGAGAATGCAGATAGAGGACTATCTGTATCAGAAGGATCTTTACTTACCATTAGGTGGGATAGCAAAGAAGCCCAAGGACATGGAGGATGAAGAATGGGAAGTTCTTGACAGAAAGGCTCTGGGGTCTATAAGACTGAGTCTGGCCTCCACTGTGATATCCAATTTGTCACAGGCTAAAACAATGGTAGAGTTAATGACTACATTAGCAAATTTGTATGAAAAACCCTCAGCTTCAAATAAGGTATATCTTATGAAGCAGTTATTTAATTTGCATATGCAAGAAGGTGGATCTGTTTCTAATCACCTGAATGATTTCCATGGTATTGTTAATCAGTTAAGTTCAGTCAATATTGTATTTGAAGATGAAATAAAAGCTCTTTTAATATTATGTTCTTTGCCTGAAAGCTGGCATGGCTTGGTAATGGCAGTTTCTAATACTGCTTCTGCTTCGAATATTTTAAAAGTAGAGGATGTGGTTAGTGTTATCTTGAATGAGGAAATTCGCAGGAAAAGCATAGAAGAGACATCTGGGAACGCTTTAAATCTTGAGAGCAGGGGAAGGCAAAAATAAAGGAGCAAGAGGAGATCAAGATCTAAGTCTAAGGGAAGAGGCAGATCCAAATCTAGAAATGGCAGAAGGCCACAATGCTGGAACTATGGAAAGTTGGGGCACATAAGCAGAGATTGCTGGTTAAAGCCTAAGGAGGAGAATCAGCACGAAGGAAAGGAAGAGACAAAGGTTGAAGGTATTGCACAGGATGCTCTTATTTTCTCTTTGCATAACAATATAGAATCTTGGGTATTAGATTCTGGTGCATCTTTCCATGCTACCCCTAACAGAGAATATTTCAGTGACTATATCCATGGAGATTTTGGAATAGTGTACTTAGGGGATGATGAGCCTTGTAAGATAATTGGCAAAGGTAAAGTGCAGCTGAAGATGCAGAATGGCAACACATGGGTGTTGAGAGATGTGATGCATGTTCCTAGTTTGAAGAGAAATTTGATTTCTGCAGGTAAGCTAGGGGATGAGGGTTGTACAGTAACTCTCACAGTAGATTCTTGGAAGGTGACCAAGGGTGCACTTGTTATGGCCAGAGGTAAGAGAGAAGGTACTCTCTATTTGTGTAATTGTGTTACTAACAAATCTCCTTCAGTTTTATCTACTTCAGATGTGGATGCTAAATTGTGGCACTCAAGGCTTGGCCACATGAGTGAGAAAGGGATGTCAATTCTTAAGTCTAAAGGTATGCTTTCAGATTTGAAAAGTATGGATCTAGATTTTTTGTGAGCATTGTGTATTTGGAAAACAGAAAAGGGTTAGTTTTCTCAAGACTGGGTCTACTAAGAAAAGGCAAAAGTTGCAGCTTGTTCACACAGACGTGTGGGGACCGGCTCAGGTAGCCTCTATTGGCGGATCACGGTACTATGTTACATTCATAAATGACACCACAAGAAAGGTATGGATCTACTGTATTAAAAAGAAATCTGATGTTTTTGAAACTTTTAAGATTTGGAAAGCTATGGTTGAGAATGAAACAGGCAGAAGATTAAAGTGCTTGAGATCTGATAATGGCGGTGAGTTCTGTAGTCTTAAGTTTAACTGGTATTGTTACACACACGGAATCCATAGGCAAAGGATGGTTCCAAGGACACCTCAGCAGAATGGTATTGCTGAAAGGATGAACAGAACTATTATGGAGCGTGCAAAATGTATGAGATTGCATGCTGGGTTGCCCTTAGAGTTTTGGGTAGAAGCAGTTGACACTGTAGTGTACCTGATTAACAGAGGACCCTCTACAGCTCTGGATGGTGGAATTCCAGAAGAGGCATGGACAGGTAAAAAGGTAGATCTCTCATATCTCAAAGTTTTTGGTTGTGAAGCCTTTGTGCACATAGATAAGGAAAATAGAAAGAAGCTTGATGCTAAGTCTATGAGGTGCACGTTTATTGGCTATGGCTCAGATGATTTTGGTTTCAGATTTTGGAATCTAGGAACTAACAAGGTAATTAGGAGTCGTGATGTTGTTTTCAATGAAAGAGTGATGTACAGTGATCAGATAAGGAAGCTGGATCAATCTGGGCAGAGCAATGGTGAATTGGACGAAGTTATGGTCCAAAATGAGCTCGCGGGAAAAAGAAATAATCACTTACAGGAAAACACAGAGACCGACATCGACAGGTTAGGAATCGGCGTCGACAGTACAGAAACCGATGTCAGTCATACAGAGACCGACGTTGACAGAACAGGCACCGACGTCGGCCAGGAAGAATCGGCGTCGGCCAGTAACAGGTCTACAGGTGGCCGAGGTCGGTCACTGTCAGAAAATTTGGGTGGACAGCGTGTTGAGAACGAGTCCAAGACATCCATAAGGAGGTCTGAAAGGGTAAGTAAGCCTCCAATTAGATATTCTCCTTCCTTATATTATTTATTGCTAACTGATGGTGGAGAACCAGAGAGTTTTGAAGAAGCATTACAGGTGGAGTCCAGGAGTAAGTGGGAGCGTGGCATGGTTGAGGAGATGGAGTCCTTAAGAGAGAACCAAACATGGGATTTGGTTGAATTGCCAGCTGGTAAGAGAACACTGAAGAACAGATGGACCTACAGGTTGAAGGAAGGTGAGGATGGACAGATGAGATATAAGGCCAGATTGGTAGTGAAAGGATTTGCACAAAAACCAGGTATTGACTTTGGTGATATTTTTTCTCCTGTTGTTAAGATGACTTCTATAAGGGTTGTATTGTCTTTGGTTGCTTTTGAGGATTTGCATCTTGAGCAGCTAGATGTTAAGACAGCGTTTCTTCATGGAGATTTGGATGAGGAAATATACATGGAACAACCAGAAGGATTTGAGGTCAAGGGTAAGGAGAAGTTAGTGTGCAGGTTGAAGAAAAGCTTGTATGGCCTCAAGCAAGCACCTAGGCAATGGTATTTGAAATTTGACAGGTTTATGACTGAGCATGGCTACAGTAGGTGTCAATCTGACCATTGTGTATATTTTAAGAGATTTGATAATGGTAGATATATTATTCTATTGTTTTATGTAGATGATATGCTGGTTGCAGGATCTCACATGCAGGATATCTCTGAGCTTAAGGTGAAATTAGCTCAAACGTTTGCTATGAAGGATTTGGGAGCAGCAAAGAAAATCCTTGGCATGAGCATTAAGAGGGACAGGAAAAATCACAGGTTGATATTGTCTCAAGAAGATTATGTGGACAAGGTGTTGAAACGGTTCAATAAGCAGGATGCTAAACCGGTAAGCACACCTTTGGCTGGACATTTTAAGTTGAGTAAAGAACAATGTCCTAATTCGCATGATGAGGTAGAGTACATGAGTAAGGTTCCATATTCTTCCACGGTAGGAAGTTTGATGTATGCAATGGTGTGTACTAGACTGGATATTGCCCAAGCAGTGGGAGTAGTAAGTAAGTATATGGCCAATCCAGGAAAGGAACATTGGAAAGCAGTTCAATGGATCCTTAGATATCTAAGAGGAACCAGCAGTAGACACTTGTGCTATGGAGGTTCAGATACTTCTCTACATGGTTATGTAGATTCAGATATGGCAGGTGATTTGGATGGCAGGAGGAGCACCACAGGTTATGTTTTTACTGTAGGTGGAATGGCGGTTAGTTGGATATCTAAGTTGCAGAAGGTTGTTGCCTTGTCAACTACAGAAGCAGAGTACATTACAGCTACAGAAGCTAGCAAGGAGATGATATGGATGACACGGTTCATGGAAGAGCTTGGAAGGGAGCATGGGAGTTGCAGATTGTATAGTGACAGTCAGAGTGCAATCCATTTGGCTAGGAACTTAGCTTTTCATTCTAGAACCAAGCACATACAGGTAAGGTACCACTTCATACGGCAGGTATTGGAAGATGGTGAGTTGAAGCTGGAGAAGATCCATACAGATAGGAATCCTGTTGATATGCTAACAAAGCCGGTTACTAAGGAGAAGTTGAATCTTCATTCAACTTCTATTGGTCTTCATGATTGAGTTGATGATGGAGGAGCTAGAAGATGTTGCTGTACAGGTACTGGTGCAGCTATTTATCTCCAAGTGGGATATTGTTAGGGCGTGGAGCTAAAAGCTTCACCAAGGAGCAGACTTAAATAGTTTTGGGTCTACACAGACACCGGCATCAGTCAGGAGTGACTGACGCCGGTCAGTTGCAGTTGCAGAGGTGCCGACGTCGGCAGTGGGTCGGCCAGCGACGGTCACAGGCGAACAGGCAGGAACCGACGTCGGTTACCTGTGTGTCTAGAAAGCGATTTCCGAGGACATAAGCGAGTGTTTGCATGATGAGTTTGAGTTGTAGACTTAAGCTCACGTCTCTATTATTAGCAATATTATTTTTAGAGCCCTTGTTCAAGTGGCTTAACTGTTTGTTGTAAGAGCATGCTCAAGTTTCCTATTTCTATATGTAGGAAAGATCTTCTTAGCTTAGTGAGTTGAATAGTATGAGTAGAACATTTTGAATGTTTGAAGGACAGTACTGAGTTGCATCAATCCAGGTTGTTGGATTTGAGTGTACTTGAGAGAGAGCTCTTGAGGAATAGAGATCTAGTGAGAGATCTTGTGTGCATCTGAGAGAGGTGTGGAAGAACAAAGTTTCTTCAATTGTATTCCTATTGTAAAGAGTTTTAATACAAGTTTTCAGGGTGTTTTCTTGTATCTCTTGTTCTGTGCTATTTATCATTTTAGTTACTTATCTATCTGATTTATTTCCGCATTTATTGCTTTCACAAGTGTAATCCATTGTTGGTTGATCCCCAACAACTTATGTTGATGGATATACCATTAAATTATTTATAGTGTTACGTCCATGCTTCTGGAAGTCTACTTGGTGATTGGATCTAGGGTCAGCATCAAGATAACTTCTATATCCATGTGTATCAAGAAATATAAGATCTCCCTAACAGAGTCAAAGAATGACGTGCACTCAAGTCCCAAAGTTAGATATCCACTTTTGCATTTAATTTTTTTGATGATGCCTTGATTTCTTCTTAACTACCTCCAATTACTTTATTTATATCTGGTAGCTACATGGTACATGGCTCTCCCTGATGGTATTAGATGTGGCCTTATGGGGACATGTGTCATCTTGATGGGATCTTGGATGAGTTTTTTGGATTTTTAGGTAGGATCAGTGCAGACATGACATGTGGAAGACTAGCATTTGTCTTGGGCAACTAAGAATTTCTTTATGTAGGATGATCATTGAGCCACCATGTGGCAACAAAAAAAATAAGGTTACATCCTGTAAAATTAAAGGGCACATATACAAGATCCTATGCATGAGCATGAAACCACATTAGATAGGCATAGGTAGGTCCTTGAATAAGATTGTGCATGAAAGTTGAAGGTCTTTAGTGTGTGTTATTTGCATCCTTTAACTACTCCTTACACATTTCCTTTATTTTGGCCTTTTAGAACTCGGGGGTCTTGCATCCTTAAACATGTGTGACTTTTGACATGCACACCACAAATTCCTATGCACAAGCATGCATTAAGAACCTCTAGTGAGCATGAACCATCCTCTTACTCTTGCACAATCTTACACCTCTATCTCAAGATTGAGTGAAATTGGTAAGCACCTGTGAACCTTTTGCTTGAAGCACTCAGGTCATCGTAGGTACGTTATCTCTTTTTAAGCCTTGGGAAGCCTTGTGTCGACCAAGTGTTGACTTAGAAAGTCAATAGTAACTATAACCTATTGAAAGTCTTTTTATGGTGATGTTGAATGAGGATAAAATAAAAATTGTTATTGTCAGCCACCAAAGACTAGAATGTTTTACACATTAATTTAAAAAAATTACACCATTTGGAGTTCTAATCACAACATGGCTAGTAATATTAATGGTCAATTTTTTTCTATTTTTATGGAACATATCATTTTTTCCATGAAAACTACTTCATTTTGTTTTGTTTCTAAATCCTTGAATAATATTAAATTATTTTGTAAACAACATTCTACTTGTCTTTATACTCACTAAAAAACATAATTTTAAAATATGCAAGTCATTTCAGCAAAACATACATCATACCTGAAAATTTAACTCATTAACAAAAAATAACAAAACCAATTCATTGTATAAAATAATGACACAATGTTGTGAGAAAATTAAGAGAAAGAATTCAGAAAAGATAGGATCAAAACTATATATGTTGGTGGAATATTTAAATCAATTCTCAAGCTGGATGAAATAGTTGTAACTATAGACTAGATAAACAAATGTCTAATCTTGAACAAATATTTTTTTTGGCTAATATTAAAACTAGCTCATGTCTTACAATGAAAAAACAAATCCAGTATACAAAAAAGAACATACCACATAAAATTTTTTTTCAATTTTTTTGATGAATCAAATCCACATTGATACATAGTTAAAATCATTACCGAGTAACTTTATCTTGAAATCATTCCCAAATCCACTGGCCAATCAAATTTCTTTGATTTTTGGACACCAAAAAAGTATAGGATTTTTGCAAAGTGAAATAACAAGTTTTTTATAGGGTAGATAAAATTGTTTTTTATGTTATGGGTTACTTCACTCTAATCAAGGATGGGTATCAATCGTGCAACATAAAAAGATAGATTTTTATAAGGCAGGTATTATATACCATTCAATGTTACATTTGTTCAGGTAATGTGGACTACCTAGTTTGAGGATTTCACATTGAATTCCAAATTACTTCATCAAGGAACATGACAATGGGTTATAAAGATCTATATTCCTATAGAATCTTGATATTGTTTGTTGGACTTGTCAAAGTGAGAAGGGTTGAAGAGTAGTTAATGGGTTGGAGCGGGAATATTTTATTATTTTGGTGGATTGAGTAGAGCAGAGTATTGTGTTAAGACAACCTATTTATAATCCAAATCATTTGTAGAGAGTTTTGAATTAAGATCTTAAACAATTTCTTTGGTTTTATATACCTTATTTCATTTTGCATTCTATAAGATGGATTAGTTCATCTAAATCTTTACTAGAGCAAAGAGTGTGATAATTTATTTTATATTTTCTTGATTCGATCCCTAAGATTTGTAATGTAGGGATTTTCATTGCTTTAGTAAAGGTTGGAAATATCTAGGGATTCATATTGCCTTTATCAGGGTTAGATAACTCTTTGTTTTTTTTGCATTGGAAGGTTGTTATTTGTTAAACACAAATGTATATTGTCATGAATTATTGGGAGACTTTTCTATAGATGAAGTTCTTTCTAGAATTGTTTTTTCTTTGAGCTAAATCATGATAGGTTTGGCAAGGTTTATGGGACCTATTGTCACTTGGATTGTCACCCTTTGAAGAGATGGTAGAGATCTCCCCATCCAAGTGGCATAATGGAAACACCTCTAGGCTTGTGGGCAGCCTAAGGATGAGGTGAATCTCTAGATAGGGCTAGCTCCCTTGATGTACCACTTTGGATCACAATTACAATTAACTTTAGGGGTGAAAAGGGAGAAAGATAACTGAAATAAAAATACTCTAAGGGAGGTGATACACCAAATAACATGATGACATCCAACCAATAACATGTTACACATGAGAAAAAAGGACAAACTGAACATACGCTTCTTTAATATATGTCTTCTCACATCAATGTTACATTATGAGGTTATGGATGAATGCCTTAGGATAGGAGGACTAGGAAAGAATTCTTAAATGGAACTAGTGAGTAGACTAACTCAATCAAACCTAAACATCTCCTAGAACACTTCACATGCCCTACAAGAAGAGGCTGGAAATAGGTGAAAGAATGAAACAAAATGCTAAGGAATCCATAGTTTTCACTAAGAAAGATTCATAATCCAATTGAACATACTATGAATATTCATGAAAGAGGTAAAAAATAGTAGTCTTATTGATCAAATGGTATGCATTTAAGCAGGGCTTTGCCATACTCAGGTCGAGCATAGAATACATGGGCCAAAATGGCTAGTTCTTATAGAACTTCAGAGAGAGAGAGAGAAGAAGAGAGAAGTCCAAGGTTCATAAGGACACTTTTAAAGTTGAGATAATTATTGCTTGTGCATGGGAAGAATATTTGGGATGAACCATGCAAGGTTAGGAAGCACAAGTGTCAATTCAATGCATAAACTTCATAAAAAGTGGCATAAAACTCTTTGTTTTGGCTCAAAAAAATTGCCTTCATGATTAACCCTATTTGAAAACCTCATAATTTTAAGGAAATAAATCATGACTCTCCATGCATTGGTTTAAAGCTTGGTCATTTAGAAGCATCCCAAAATGAGCTATTATCATCTACTATCTAGAAAAATCTCTTTTCATGCACCCTGCACACTTGGATTCCAAAGAGGAATCATTTGTTATTTAAAATCCATGGGAGGGATGGTATTACAAGTTTTAATACCCTCCATTGCCTTGGAATCATTATGGACACTTTAAATTTGGCTCACATGAAGTTTTCCACCCTTTTCACTAGCTTGTCCAATATGCCATATTTGACTGGCTGAGATGAAGCTATTGGTTTGGACACTTAGGAGTTTTTATTGGAATTAAACTACCATAGGGAGTTATAAAAATTATAATTATTCCTTAAAAATTTGTTTCATCCTAATAATTCTTATAGAACTTGTAAAACATAAAAAATGGTCAAAAACACCATGTTTTTGCACTCCATCTGTGTAAGTCTGTACAAATAATTTACATGGGAGGTATCTTGAGTGAGTTATTTTCAACTTAAAATATGATTCGTGAGAAAAAAATACCATCTGGATGCATCTTTAGTCTCATTTCTCTAATCGGGTCTTTGTAAGGGTTTAACAAGGGTTTTAGGCCTATTTGCCCTCTTAAGCATTGTTCATAAAATTGGGATGTTGAGTTTTTCAACCAATTACAATATATATTTTTTCAAGGACCTTATTAAAATTTTAAAATCTCTCAGGCCTTCATGCAAATCATCATGGAAGGTGTGAGCTTCTAAAGTTATCCTATCTAGCTTGTTTTCACCTTTTCAATAGGCCTAATGTTATTTCTAAGCAAAAATAGATTATATAGGGGATTATTTGCCTTATATCAGCTTTTAAAATTCATATATTATCCTAAAACCATGTTCCAATATATTTGAATTCTCATCCCATGCAATAAGTGTGATGCACTCCTCATTTGGGCACTAGGCCTAGACATGCTTAGTAGGCCTATGTTGGTTCAAAACCCAAGATGACCTCCTCATGATTTACCTTGTAAAATATATGATTTAAAACTTTTTTAATGGTCCTAAAAAAATTATCTAACCACTTTTAAATCTCAATTAGATCCAAAAGTGAGAATGGCCTCTTGTTTTTATTCTAGGCATAGCGATGTTTGATGAGCCTACCTGCAACACTCGATGGTTTGGTCCCCTCTTGTTAGATTATAATCCTTCTTGATTAGTATATTATGATTTTATTGGTGTCATAAAAATTTATAAACCCAATTTGAAATTTCTCTACATATTATAACTTCATATTCCTACATTATTCTCCAAAACCTGCCAACTTTGTTCATGAAGGAATGCCCTCTGTCTGAGACAAAAAATATGTCACTCCCTTTGTTTTATCAAACCAGATGAAGATTTTAGAGGTTTATACAAGTTATTAATACCCTATATACAAATTTTTTTCCTCTTTTTAGGTCATCTAACTCTTCAAGAGACCAAGACTGACAGTGTGAACAGGACTGTGCAGAGTATATTGAAGTAGACTAAACGTTGCAGGCTTAGAATCTTCCTTTATGCAATATTTTCACATGATAATGGGAGTTACATGAGATAATTAAGTCATTTTTAATGTTTTTTTATCTTTAAAAATCACTCCAACTCCTCATATGCTCCTGCAAACACTTTGAACTTCTCAAATAGTATACCTTTCTTGATTGTATTTCCTTCTTCCATAGTGAACCATGTAGGTTAGATTCATGTTGGAACTTGGAAAAACATTGAGTGAGATTAACCTAAGACCTCAAGTATTTTTATATTGGTTTTTACCTATCCTTTCACCTTGATTAGCCTAGATCACCATTTTAGGACTCAAAATTGTTCACTATTTGTCAAAAAGGCACAATCAATTGTGTTTAGATAAGAAACTCATGTATGTGTTTGTTTATATGAATTTTTCCTTTAGTATAATTTTTAAAACTTAAATAGATAATATATAGTCATTTAACATCTATCTATACCTATTTTCTTAAATTTTATGTTTTATACATCCCAAGAAATCCAATCTACTTACTCCTTGCCTACTTGCCTGGTATACGTGGATGTTTTAGGGCTTGTGTACAGACTAAGGTGTGAATAGGGGTATAAAAATAGTATCCTAACCTATTAGTTGATAATAATATCATATATTTCACCTTGAAACATTTGGAATCACCTTCATGCATTGGCAAGTCCTAATTTGCAATCATAGGTCTCTTTAAGACTCAGGCCTGTAGACAATACTACTTGTATTTAGTGTATTTTCAAGAAAATTTGAGCCCTCAAACCATCACCCTCCATCAACCTTATTGAATTAATACATGTAATGACTCATTTATATTCTATGGGATATCATATTTACCCACTTATATGTCTTAAGACCCTTGGCAGACATGTTTTAAGTGGCCTAAAACAACCCTTAGGACCTTTGTTTTCACTTTTTAGGGACTATGTCCCTATATTAGTCTTCTTATGTTTTGAAAGTAATGCATACTTACATTTATCCATAATACATTTTAATTATGGATTCAATGATTAAATCCAATGCACTAACACTTTTAGTATAATTCCATTGCTTGTTTCACACTTTACAATGGGTCCTATGCTCCCTGTCAAAGTTACTTGTACGTTACCACTATCATACATAGGTAGTAATGTAAGAGAACTAAGAGTGTGATTAAAATTTGATACTAATGGATACTAATTTTACCTTTATGCCTTAAAATTACCTCATCAACCTTCAAAAGTATTGATACCACCATCAAGGCTTATATCTTAGCATGACATCATCATGATAGACTGTATATGCACTTTTAAAGCATGGAAGCAGTATGTGAAAAGTATGAGTAGTGACATTATGAACTTGACCTCTTAATGAGTGGTAACCTACTTCAAATATTGAAAATTAAATCTCCACACTCTAAGTATTTTCAAAAAGTGTAAACACATCCTATTCAACATGAAAATCTCTTTCAAGCACCTGTAGGTGGTTGTCCATACCTGACTGCAAGTGTATGAATCATTAACTATAATTAGGATAATTTTTTATAATTGAGGTGTAAAATATGACTTATAATTAAAAAAACTTGAAAAACACCTTTTAGAATCTCCATTTATCTTCTATAAACATGATTAGATCTCAAACATCATGACTGGAAATGAGAGCAGGTAGAAAGTTGGCTGTGAGTGTGACAAGATTGGGTGTTTGATCAAAGTATGGATCCATGAGACCAAAACATGGAATAAATGAAACTTATGGCATTAATATATGGAAAAAACCATTTACCATTCATTTGAAGGACCTATTGAGAATACAACTTTTTGTAAGTAGTGAAAATGATTGCCATCACACTTGGGACATCAACCTGTAAATTGAACCAAAAATCCCATGAAATATTTATCAAACATGAAAATATGCATGAAAAAATGATAATATGGAGTAAACATCATCTAGAACCAATCTCAATATCTAGATTATACAAAATTCTCCAAACCAAGGCAAAACCTATAGGGTGCACATATAACCAAGCAAATTGGTAAAGTCAACTTCTTAGGAATGGTTCATAATATTAAACCACCATTCCTCTACAAAAAAATATAAAATAAAATATGACTGAATTTATAATATACCCCTAATATAATTTTTCTTGAAACCATTTATGGTGACCATACCAAGTAAAAACCTGCAAGTCACTTTTGCTTGCCAAGAAAGGTGAAAAAGGAGCAAAATGGCTTTAGCTCAAAAATTAAACTTCAAAATTTTAAAAAATCATTTAAATAAGTATGGGGAAGCTAAAGAGGCACATTTTTCATGTGGCACACTTCCCAAGGAGGTCGTACAAGTGCCAAACTCTTCCCCTTTCTCAAGAGAACTACCTTTTCTTCAGATGAACCTACCAATTTTTATATTTGTCAATTATTTAAGACCTATAAGGATACATGTGACATGATATCAAATTTTGGAACCTTCACACTTCCAAATAAATCCATACAAGTCATTAAATTCTCAATTTTGACTCATAAAATGACTCAAAAAGACATGTTGGATAATGAAATTTATGACCAAGGATAATATAACATTGAATGGCATAAAATTACATATAATATACTTTATGACCAAATTTTATACCCCATAAAACCTCTAAAAACAATTTTTTTACCTATAGGTTCTCTAATTTGACTTAAAAGTCAAATTTGGTCAACAAATTGGTGACTCATAGGGGTAGTATGCTTGCTATACTAACTAGACCAATAGACTTGTCAGTCCATTGGGCTCAAGATTCATATGAAGTCTGAGACAAACAAGGAAAATTTTGAACATTGAACACCAAGACAAGACCACGAATTACCTCAAGCACTCAAAGCAAGGATACACACAAAACAAGACAACAAACATGTGCTTCATGAGCACTTATGGAACACACACACTAAAATGAACAAACTAACTCAAACACTAACTAAACTAAGATAAAAATTTCCTCCTGGATCAAAGGGAAAATTTTAAACTCTTATTTCTTCATGACATGAAGGATTTAGTGAGACATGTAGCCTTTTGATCCTTGGCATTGATGCCTCCAAATTTCTTATGATGTTTACCAACTCCATTGACATGATGTTCATTAAAAACTAGGCAGATTCAAATATGTTGACCATAGAAATGAACTCTTATTTCATCCAAACGACCCTAACCTTATCATGTGGATCTTTAATTGCAACCTCATCCTTGATTTCCATATGGATCTCAATAAGATTGGATTTCTTCTTGGCTATAAGTTCTTCTAGCTCATAAAGGTGATTTGAATACTCTATCCAATCTTGATCATTGTTATCCATGGAATATTATTTCTCAACCTTGTCATGTACTTGGCACTCAATTTGGAAAAGCTCTTCAAGCTCTTGAAAGAGCTTCATTTGCATATGTCAATCATCTTTGTCCTCTTCATCCTCTAGAACCACTACCTCTTCAATCTTCTCTTCTTGATGTGTGATGTCATCAAGTTGATGTTATTAAATCTCAAATGAATCTAATGGTGATTCAAGATCATTTTGAGGTATTGGATCATCTTCACAAGCAACAACTCCCACATTGGTCTCAAGAGATTCTCCAAGGATTGCCACCTCTTTGGGGATGACTTGATATTGTTCTCCATCCTTAATATCAAATTAATATTCATGATGGAGGTGATCATCTATAACCTTTTTATCAGATTTAGAGTCTTATTCAAGGGCTTCAATATCTTCCATCTCTTTTTCCTTCATGGTGATGCCAAGACTAGGCATCTTGAAATCATGTAACCTAGCCCAATGAGGCTGCCAAAGAGGTATGTCTTCTCCAAGCAAGAATTATCTTTATTTATCAACTAGATACTCCTCTTTAGGTTCCCATACCACAATTCCATCAAGGAAAATGGTGATGGGGTAAGTATAAGATTAACTAGTTAGTGGAGGTGGCACATAGATCTCAAAATCAGGGTGAGATTGGAAAGTAAGAGACTCTTTTAGAATATCTTGAGGAAGGGGAGGCAAACCTTGGGCTAAAACAACTTGATTATCTTCCTTCCATTTGATAATCACTTCATTCACATATAATTTATCTTGAGGACTCTCTTAAGGAAGGGTTAATGGGGTGTGTTTAGGCATAGGATCTTCTTTTGGTTCTAAACCTTCCATCACACCTTGACTTAGTAGCTTTATCCAATTTTAATAGTAAATTTGTACTTGATTTTTCTCATGTCATTTGGCCTCTGAACCAAGTTACCAAAGGTGGTACTATATCAAATTTCATCTAAGAATCTACATAATAAAAATAATTTAAGGATTTAAAATGTAGACTTTGTTTCACACTATCACTTATGTTACTATATCTTTAAAAACAATTTGAGCTTGAGACAAACACCTTCGATTTATCACTTGGAAAAACCCTCACTCAACATGGTCACTTGATTTATTACAACATTGAAATGTTCACCACACTGTTAATAAAAATACCCAACCTATGATCACAATATTTATTTTATTATTCAATCATGTAAGCATTAGAATAATTATATCTTGGGCATGAATATTTTGATCCACATAGATCACAAGTTGCTTCAGTTATTTTCATCTTAGAACAAGTTGAAACAAGAGCGGCATAAAAAATGGTCATCTCATCTTCAAAAATTCCATCTAAACATCAATAATAAGAAGGAAATTTCCAATAACAATTTATTTAGATCTAAAAATCCCATAGATTTTTTTGCTTCTGCATGTGCTCAAACTAGGGCTTAGCCTTACGATGATTTGTGTTGTGCCTCCACCTAGGTGAGCCATGATTATTTTTGTGTTTTATTTTTATCACTAGATTTATTCAAATTAAAGATGACTACTCCTCAAACTACGGTAAAGGGATTGCCTTCCAAGGTAGGGTTTGGTAATTAGAATCAGGCAGAATCAGTTTAGAGAATAGAGCCATTGGCAGATGGTGAGGGCATGTTAAATCAATCTACAATAGAAATCAAATGTAAATATTTTTTATAAGGCCTTCAGTCATCTCCAATATTTTTAGTTTTTGAGATTAGGGTGCCCTTGGATTTTTAAAATATTAATCAATCAAGGGTTAATAAACCTTAAGTGGTCAAATTCAAAGGTAGAGCTTTGGAGGAGATCTTTGAAAGAAAAAAATAGTTTCTAGATAGAGGCCTGATATGCCGCTTTGATAGGTTTTGGCCATCTTTGTTAGAATTGCATAAGTGGATTTCGATAACCTAGAATCCATTATTGGAAGGTGATATGGAAATTTATCCATGTGCAAAAGGTTTTTTTATAGTGGCTTTTGATTATTTGATTGTATAGAAAATAAAATTCTTGCTAAATCCTAGAATTATGATAATCATTTGTTATTATTAAAACCTTGGTTTCCTACCTTTAACCCTTTAACTAAAAATATTTTGTTTTACCTGATTTGGGTTAGGCTACCAAATATTCCTTTACAATTCTGGAAGGAATCTAGGCTTTCAGTGATTGGTAAAGACTTGAGAGAATTATTGGAGATTGATGCCTCTTTACTTAAATTCTCCTGGACAACCTTTGCTAGAATGCTAGTTTGTTTAGATATCTATCAATATTTACCTAAAAAGATTGAATTAAAATTTAAATAAAGGTGTTGGTCTCAACCTATTTATTTTGAAGGAATTCCATTTAGATGTAGAAATTGCTTCTAGTTGGGTCATGTTTCAGCTTCATGTGTTAAATCCAAGAGAAAATTAGTCTCTTCCTGGGGGAAGGAGAATAAAGAGGAGCATATTTTAGTATATTTGGATATAAATGCAGGATTGCTTTCATAAAATATAGCAAAATTCTTTTTTGAAAATATTTTTGAAAATAGTAAAAAACTAACTATCTTTGTTACCCCAAATTCTAAGATTATAAAGTCTAGTGATAAGAGAGAAAGGGCTTTAATTTTACAGAATAAAGAACATAAAAGTAAAGCTGAAAAAGTGGATGGAGTGGAAATCGTGAACTCAATTAAATTAAGTAATCAAGAAGAATGTAAAAATTTTAGAAGTAGAGAGAAAGGACACATCATTCCTAATTTTCTTGCAAGGACTTTGATTTCTCATGGTTGAAGAATGTTGGTGGAATAGTAATTTTGAGTATGTTTATTTTTGTGCTAAGTTGAAATGAAAGTTATCAAATTTTAAATTTTGACCTCTTTTATTTTTAGTCATATGCCTTGATGGTTATTCTACCAAGCCAGGCTACTTTTTAATTTTTAGAATGTTATGTTTACAAGTTAGGGACCTGATTCTTCCCTAAATATTGATCCAAAAAAAGAAGGAAAGTTCTAGTCCAATTATGTATTGTCTAATTCATCCACTAGTTAAATATCTCATTTCTATACTTGATGCATGTGGACATGAAATTAGTGTATGGTCAAAATTATATCCATTTGACATGAAATTTGTAGATATCTATTGGGATTTAATTTTTGGTAATTTAGTTCAATGTTTCTACTTGTAAGATGGACTCATATAACATCTTGGGCACTTGTGCATTCTGAATGAGGTATAAAGACAAATTTTAATATGGGAGGCTCATTTTAGAAAACTTTTATGACATTTTGGAGTTAAAGAAAATATTGGGTGTTTTGAAACTATTATTTTGTCCACATCTTAGGTCTAATGTATCTAAACACATCAAATCTTGTACGACATGAAATTTATAAATTGGTTAAAAATAAGCATTAAATACTATCCAAATTTCAAATCCATTAACTAATTTTGATGTATCTTTCAAATCTTTTAGTGTGTATCTAAGAGCATTAAGAATTGTCATTGTACGATTTTATTTTCTTGAACATTCTAGATAATGACATTATGTGTAGGGTGTAGATTAATGTAAGCTCATATGAATATTACTATATGCACCTAAATTTTCTCATTTTATTTATCATCACTAATATTTCTATCGTTCAACACTAAATCCATTCATCTCATTTAATTCCAAGTATCACCCCTTTTATTAATTTGTCTAATATCGCCCTTCATTATTCTTCATTTACTAACCTTATTCTTCCCCCACGTTTTCATTGATTCTCCTAAATACTCCTTATCTTATCCTAACCCCACTTATCCATTATTTAGGAATTTAAAATTCCCATGGCCCACCTACCTACCTACTCCTAGGCTTTCCTATAAACCTACCCTCTAGATTCTCTAGAATCCCCTAATCACCTATCTAATCCATCTCTAATCATGATTAAACCTCCCAAATATATTATAGATGTTTCTACCTCTATAATATTCTCTCCTCTAGAGTCCTCTAAGGAATTTTTAATTCATTAGATAATCCTCCACCATAGATCCCAACAACCCAACTTTGAAATCTAGAGATTGATCTTCCCTCTCTCTTTTATATAAGCAAAATCAATCTTCCATTGAAACTAAATACAAGAATCATATCAAGAATTCGTGAAGCCATTGATCATACCATCACTATTCTATGTTTAAGTGTAATCAACAATCCAATAATCCATTTGAAGATATTGTAGAGATGCTAGTTGAAGCAAGGCACTGGTAAGGTCATCCTCATCTTTTCTGATTTGCATCCATAATCTCTCTTATTAAGTGTATTGTGCATTTTGGATTTAAATTTTCATATTTAGGTAATTTCCCAAAATTATAGTCACACAATTACAAGGATATTTAATTCATCATCAACAACCTTAGTGTAATAAAATGTAATCATAGGTCATTACAAAATTTATGTAAGTGTGCTAATAATAAAATGTAGTCAGTGACCATATGTCATGGGAGGTGAATGTGTATTATATGTGTAATGTAATTTAGAAGTGTCTTACGTATATTTTGCCTCATGCTTGGGAAATGGATAATTTGAGATTTTAAATTTTAAATTTCTATATGGTTATGGTCTAGAATCCTTTATAGATGTGTTGAACTCAATAATGTTGTAATTAATAATATCTTGTATATTATGTCATAGCTTGAATAATTTGATTTTAGAATGACCTATAGCTTGATGATATTTTCAATATGCATTATTATCATATCCTTTGGGTTTAGGCCTACTTCTATCAATATTTTATGGTGGAGGGATAGATGTGAGGTTTAACTTGATTAACATCAGTAAAAGTATGTGAGAAGGTTAAGGTAATAGTGAAAATTTCCCCTTTGACGGAGTGGATAAGAAAATTAAATTTTTAGGTTATGATACTACATTAACTATTGTCTTTGCCTCATTATTAATATCATTAGATTTAACCTTGTAGTTTGATTTATTTTGATATTTTGTTGTTGGATTAGTTAGAGCATTAGGTGCATACTTGAGTTTGACTTCTCAGTCTCTCATTGTATATCATAACTCATCCAAAGACATGAATTTAATCAAAAATATGGACTCATGGTGTGGTGCAAGTAAAATTTTCTTGAAGTTGTCTTGTAACTCATTGTATGCCAAAGGATTGGTCATCTTAATTACCGTTATCTTATACTGAACTATATAGTCAATGAATAGCTTGTTAGACCCTTAGTTTTATTATTTATACACAAGAAAACTTCTCACCAATGTTGATAAAGAAGTGTGAAATAAATTGATCTACCAAAGGGTTGAATGCTCTAACTGATTGGAGAAGTAGGTCATAGAACCATCACAAAGCATAGTATTTGACGATTCTTAGGAATAACTTGGTCAATAATCTATCGTTAGATTCATAATCCAAGAATGTTATGTGGAAGTAGTAAAGGTGTTGTTAAGGATCACCTTTACCATCATATACTGGAAGCTTAGGAGCTATAAAACCTATAGGTAAGGGATAAATTGAAATATGTAGGTCTAAATTTTTTTGAATCAAAGCATGTGAATCCATTGAATGACAAACTCTATAAGCACCTTTTTCTAACTGTAACACCTTAGCCTACATGTAGATCTAAAATAGTCTACTCAAGGGAATATATAGTAGGTGAGGTTAATGTTGTAATATATGTAGTCATCGTGGGATTGGCTTAGGTTGGTTGTGTAGTAGGCATGGTAATATGAGAGAAACCTTATGTTTCCCCCACACATGGGCATCACATATGTAACTAAAGGTGTAGAGGTAGGAATAATATCAATACTAAAGGTATGAACATTTATGGTGGAATTAGTACCTCCAAAATGTTTATTGATATCATTGAAGGGATCTTATTATAACTCAAATGTACTAGCCTAAATTTTTTTATTCATCTATTGTTACAATATAAATGTATCATGCATTTATGGGTTTAAGGAAATGAAATAGGTTTATTGCCTTTCATTAGTGTCATCAACTCTATTATAAAAATATACACAAGTATGTTGTTGTTTAGCATCCATGTTAATTGTTTCCATTTTATGAACATTTTTTAGATTAAATATTCATAATAATTCCATCAAGAGGATACATAACATGTATTAAAAGATCCAACATAAAATTTAGATGCATAATAGGTCATATATGCCCTTTGGTGCCTAGTGCTACCAAGAATCAACTCGGATTGGAAGTTGTAATAGTATGCACTAAGAAAGGTTAAGGATAGTTCATTATTGTTTTTATCCTTATTAATGTACAAAGAATTTACCTATGACATTATATAGTTGTTATAGATATTGCATATCAAATTAAAAAAATGTAAAGATTACAATAATAGTTTGAGTCAAAAAATAGAAATTATGTTCATCCATTAAAGCCATGTGTAATTTTTAATATCAAGGTAAATTAGAAATAGGGTCTAAAAATAAAACATTGGGACATATATATATGGAAACCCTTTAAATATGGACAAAACCCTAAGATAAAGTTAGGGTTTGGAAAATTTCAAGTAATATGTGGGTTCACCAATAAGTTTTACCTATTTTTGACTAATGTTAACCCTTAATAAGATAGAAACTCTATAATAATTCATATTATAGTGTATAAAAAATTAAGCACAAATCTTAATATGTAAGATTTAAATTGATTTAAAAATTACACTTGATAAATATAGAAAGTAAAAAAAGAGATGAAATACGTAGTGGTTAACTACTTTGAGGAGGACTAATACTATCGACAGGTGATAGGAAGGATGGAAAATTGAATTACAGGTTGCTCAGATCAATATCTGGACCTCTATGTGTACTGCAATTGTATTTTCAGTCATGTTTCACTGATGGTTTTTTATCTACATATTTTTCATATTTATTCTAATATAAGTAGGTACTCATTGTCATCTTTCATCTTTGTGTGTGATCCTGAGGTTTGGTCTAGTTATGTACGTGAATCACAAAAATCAATATCCATCAATAAAAACCTTAGGTCCACCTAAAATGATATAATTAGGCCTTAAAATAGGAATAAATATGGGTTGAACTGAACCCAACCACTCCTCAGTAAATGGTTGAGTGCTACCTACATATCTAATACTCTAAAGAGGGAAGTCAAACCACATGTAGTTATCCTTGTTAGGTGTATATGTGTAATTAGTGATCCTTGAATGTATAAAACCTATGATATAGCTTTTAACATGTAGAAAATGGAAACTTTGGCTTGGATTTGAGGTGTTTCAAACTTGCCTAATACATTCTCTTCATGACTGATTGGTAAATTAGGATGAATAGTGCAGTCCCTTTGAATGTGTAGTAGTTTATAAATGTGTGTTAGATAAGTGCTAAATAGATAATCAACTTAGACTTATTTTTTATTTATATGAGAAAAATTGGGTAATTTATCATGCCATTGACATGCTAGGAAGATAGACCAATCCATATGAATGATTTGGATTTGAAATATGATTATTCTTGGGTGAAAGATAAAACTATAAGATTTGGATAATACCATCTAGATGGTAACATTTGAGTATGATGTTTCTATTTATGGGATGGCAATATAGATATGATGATCTGGAGATGTCTGAGTGTGATAGTTTATTTTTTTGGTATAAACTAGGGAAATTTTTTTAGGTGACTAACAACTTAAAAGGATTCAACCCATAGATAGCATGTAAATGAGAGAAAATGACAAATTAGTGTCATATATGTACACATAAGTCATATACGTATACATAAATCATATACAATAAAGGTATGGAAAAAATGATATTTCCAAGTTTATAATATCATATTTTAGTATATACGTATGTATGCCTTGTACTCCCCTTCTTCTTTCCAAACTATTTAATTTATTGTTATACAATGCAAACATTGGAAAATTATTAAAAATAGTAAATAAAGAGTTTTAAATTGGAACCAAAAGGTTACTCCTAATGGAGATGACATGTACCAAACTTAGAAGTATAAATTAGTGGGGAAAAGGGGACAAATATCTTAATTTTTGTTGGTGGCATTATCATATTTAGTAGTGCCACTTATGGAGGTCATATTTCCTAGCTCATTGACCTGGATTTGGAACCGTAAGATGCATTATAAATCCCATCAAGAAAACTAGTTTTAATTTTATATAAATATGCATCCAACAATCATGTAGTGTAATTTTCCTAAGTTTAGGGTTCAAAATTTTCACCAAAGGATCCAAAAAATGTAATATATCAAAATGTATCAAAAACTCAGAATTTTTTTTTTTTAATTTTTTAAAAATTCTATTATAAATGGCCATCTAGATCAACTATCCTTTAACCACTAATAATTAATATGTATGTTATTACAACCATACAAAAAACTAATATACATATATTTTTATTTAATTAAACCAATATATAGTGTGTTATAAGTTATATACCATATGTAATAATTTATTACAAGTAAATATGATCAATTACTGAAAGAGTTGGATATTTTACAAGGGATATCAATACCTTCACCTTAATAGTTATGGTATACATATTAATTTGGTAAGTGGTGGTAATTATGGAATTCAATCTTAGAAAACCATTAAGGGAACACTTATAAATGATCATTATAATTTCAAAACATTACTCTTCAAACTTGATCTCATTTCCCAATAATCATTGATATTACAAGGTAAATGAAAACTCTTTGCTTAGTGTGCTTTAGAGAAATATTGTATTAGATAAATTCCATATTGGATGGAAATTAAGGTTTTTCACTTGGGATAAACTCTATGAAGAATTTGAATACAACCCTATGGTTCATGAGGGGTTCGAAGTGTGTACAAACTTAGGTGTTTGGTTTTTATATGCTTTAAGGCATATTGATAAATCATAATCGTATAATTCGTAAGGGAAGAAAACATACTTTAATTTTAATATTAAATGCATTTCTTAATTCTAATATCAAAATATGTAATTGAATTTACAATGACATATCTACTAAAATAAATAATTGATTTGAAAACTATTTTTATAAATAGATTATTGATTTCTAAATCAATACATGATAAAAATATAAAAATAATTACATAAATAATATTAAATTAACATTATTTGGATGAGTGTTTACTATCATTAATTAAAATAAGAGAATGAATTAATAAGACACATTTCATAAAGATAACATAAGGAAATAATTCAATTTAAAAAAATCAACACATTTTTCTAGTACCTAATCAGAAGGTTCTTGCACTAAACTAGCAACTCCACCCCAAAAAAAAATGTTGCATGTTAATAAAACATTTATACTTTCTTGAATGTTAAATTATAATTTCAATTATTAAATTTGATTATTATTTCTATTAAGTAAATGTGTTGCTTAATTTTTTAATTTAAAATTTGGAGGAAGAACTGTTACGACTCGGATATAGAAGTGCAAATAAAATCAAGATTTTTTTTGAAAACATTACATTTAATAATAGCATAACAATGATCAAGTTTCCAATTTAAATAACTAGGGCACCAAAGTGTTTTACAGCTTCAACATAAACTTTACATAATGACACAACTACAACTGGTCTCTAGTACATCAATGACTATTCATGTAAATAATATTATAATTAAAAATTATATATAAACAACTATCTTATTTAATCATAGAGATAAATGTTGCTCTGGAGCTCGAGTTGGACCCAACTCGTATATCTCTGATAACCTCAAGTGTCATCTCGAGGAAATGTACTGCAGTGGGGGAGGGAGAGCATCATTTGAGCACTTCACCACCCTACCATGGACCAATGATCGCCCACATAATCTCCTATTAAGGAATGTCCATTCCTACACTGATAGGCAAATAGAATAGTATGAAAATCTAGAATGAGACATGCTAGTACAGCCATGTGCTGTAAAATATTATTACATGATGTGTATCATAAAAAAATACATTTCTACTATGACATCACACAACATGAAAATCATACATAAGAACTAACAATGTTAATCTAACATTACTTTGGCCAAAGTTTTAAATAACATTTGATCATCTAGATCATATTAGTTCATAACACATCACTTGATCAGGTTATCCATACTGCCATTGGTGACTCTAGCCAGGCTTGAGAAACCATCTCATCACTTGGTTAACATCACCAATGTGGCTCCATAATAAATGACATAAAAAAACTTAAGAGATTTATATAGATTATTCCTAATAGCCAAATCATGAGCATGCTAAAATCAGGAATAATATATCTTTACATTTTTCTCTTCAAAATTCATAAAATGAATCTATTAGTATGCTATGGTTATGTATATAAAAAAATATCGATATAAACATAATCATACCCTCTAGTATACTAAACAAAGGATCCCTATATTTTAAAAATAACAAAATCTATCAATAAGTATTTCCTGACAATTTTCTCCATTGAGCATGATAACAATCAACTACTTATAATAACATATAGTTAAGATAGAATCAGATCTCATTCATTACAACCATGTAAATCAACTATAATAAACCCCTTCATGTTATACACTCATAAATAGAATGCTGAAAACAACATTCACTTTATTCATACTTCTAAAGCATTCATTTTTACAATGAATAGATACTAAGTATGAAAATAAGAAATCTCAATACTATAATAAACTCAATAATTTGTTATGAACTCTCAAATTAAAACACATTCAATTATATTTCAGAATTTATTTCCATAATGGAAACTCAATGAATTTGAAAGTAATTGTTTCCACAATTCTATTTATGCTTGGGATCTTGGTGGTTCAATTACATAGATACCTAGCATTTTAATATTTTTGTTTATAAAACACAATCTAAAAGGTGTATGATTTTTGAGCAAAGTTTTCATTATTAAACTATTAAAAATGTTTTATGACACCAAAAATACTTTAATAACACAAGGCAGCCAAATTTAAATATTCTTATTTAATAAACAAGACCCCCAAATTTAAAATATCCTTATTTACATGGCTCCAAATAATGAGTAACCACAAAAAGGACTAGGTATCTTAAATCAAATAGATGTCTGTATGTTCATCCAGTCAAATTATGTTTGTTTTGCAGTAGAATCCCATTTATTTAAATAGTTATATGCATGTTCATCAAATAGAAATATATTTCGGTTTGTAGCAGTTCAAATTATAATTCTAATAATAATATGTTTGTTTTGAAGTAGTTCACTTATCCTAAACACCTATCTATATGTTCATCCAATAGAAAATATGTTTTATCTACAGCAGGTCACTTATTTAATAAAAGAAAATGTTTGCATTACGGCAGGACATTTGGTCAAAACACAGGAGAAGGATTTCCACAACAAACCTATGGTTCATCTAGAGCCTCCCACAATTTGCTAAAAACTCTACAGGCATCATCAAAATCATTAATTAAATAGTGGTTTGCAGGCTCATCTAACAATAATGCATCTGGTTTAGAGTATGGCTTCTAAATTTAAACAATTGATTGCATGTTCATCCAATATAAAATATCTTTGCTTCACCTAATAAATATATGTAATTTTTTTCTACTGTCAATATGTTTGCTTACTAATAACTATGTGTTTGTTTTGAAATTAATAAAGGAAATAATAATAAATGATTCAGGGAGAAGCATTGTTTATGAAAGAAAAAATAAATTATTTCTATTTCATAATATCCTAAACCTATATACAAATAGAAATGATATTCAGTATTGAATCTTCCTAGTATTCAATATTTTAATGCATAATCCATTTTTATATATCGAGTATTCTAGTGTGTGTGTGTGTGTGTGCACGCGTGTGCGTGCGTGTTTTATTAAGGAAAGATTTTGATTATCTTAAAAATAATATGGGAAGCCATGTGGAGGGTTATTTTTAATCCCCTAAACTTTATTTTAATATGACAAAATACAAGCTTATTCAAGTGGGTTTTGGTTTTCTTATTTTCTTATGCGGAAATTACCAACATTATTTCTTGAAAACTACCCATAATTCCTACATAACCTATTCTTGAATTTAATAATCACAATAAAATTAATTACAGTACCTCCCTGTTACACTACCTCTTCCCTTTTTGCTGGCAAAAGTTTTCCCTTCTCTATTCCCAAAGCTTCTTTCTCTTCTTCCAACTTCTCACTTCCCTTCCTTGCCATGAATTTCCCGTGTCCATTTTTCCTTCTCTCCCCTTTACTTAATACTATTTTCCCCCTTTTGCATGCTTCTAACACCTAGTTGAAGTATTTGTTTCAAGTCATTAACTAGGAGTTACAACATAACCATCAAATGAACTCCCTATTTATCTCCCCTGATTTATGAGGTTAACAAAAGGTAACTCTGACTTCCTTTTTTTTTTTAACTTTGAGTTCATCTAGTGTGTTTAATTTTGATTTATTCCTATATTAATTAGCATAAATTAATTGATTTCCTCAATCTAATCACATTGCCTAATATAATTAAATAATTAAAAATTACCATATATTTTTATTTTGGCAAATCAAATATAACAATATTATTATTTTAAACCCCAAATTAAAATTGCATTAATGTTACAATTATAAAATAAAATATAATGCATCTCACAATAGGGTATTAGCTATATCTAATTCAAAATAATAATTCATTTCTTCCTAAATCACATTCCAAATATGATTTTTGTAACTATCTTATCATTACCAAGATTAATACCAAGTAAACCATATCAATGCAAAGAATTTAACAAGAAAAACTTTATGGTGTATTAATTTGGGCTACTAACATACTCCATTATGTTAGACTGAAATCATCCCATCTGTATTACCCTCTCAGATGATACCCTCCCTCATGATGTTCTGAGGGTGAAACCAATCCTGCATCCACCTCATATAAAATGTGTAGTTAGTATGAGTCATCGCATACATATATAATCAATAATACAAGAATTTAATAAGTACACATGTGTTCAGCATAATCAATCAAATGCAAATTATATCTAAACTTCATTGTTCTCTACAACATTCATCATAGTACTTAAGTCAAATAATTTAAGAAATTAGTTTACCAATCATTTTAAATCCATGAATGTAAAATAAAAAACATAGGGTGAAATCAAGATGTAACATCCCCCCCCCCTAAAACTTGTCATCATATCAATGATACTTATTCAAACAATAGTTTCAGAGTATTTAAGGCGTTTTAATAATAACCATATAGTATCTAGCATCAATCAAGAAAATAAATGTAGAATTAAATTAGAGAACTTCTAAGAGTCTTCCCAAGTAGCACTATCTTCAGAATATTGGTCCCACAAGACCTTGCACTGTGATGCTTCTCTATTACACAAATGAATTTTGTGAGTGTCAATTATTCTAATTTGTTTTACTATGACCACCCCAAGGTATAGAACTTGTAAAGCATTCTAATTCAAGACATGCGAAGGATCAACTATATACTTCTTGAGATAAGATACATGGAAAATATTATGTAAAAGAGCTAATGTTGGAGGCAATGCAAGCCTATACATAATAGAATTGACCAATTCTAATACTTCAAAGGGTCCTACATATCTGGGTGATAGTTTTTCACACTTTCCAAACTTAATTGAACTCTTTTGCGGCTTAACCCACAAAAACACTTTATCACCCATAGAAAATCACTATCAATCCTTCTCAAATTAGTGTAACTCTTTTGTCTATCATTGGCTTCAGATAATCTCTATTTGATTAACTCAAATTTCTCTTCCATTTCAAAAAGCATCTTAGGGCCAAAGACTACCCTATCCTCTAACCTATCCCAACTGATTAGTGTCCTGCACCTCCTACCATACAAAGCTTCAAAAGGTGTCATCTTCAAAGTAGACTGGTATGAGTTGTTATAAGAAAACTCAACCAATGAAAGATAGTCTTCCCACTTATATTACTAATCCATGCATTACATACATAGAAGACCTCAAGAACCTGATAAACTCACTCTATTTGACCATCAATCTCTAGATGATATGTAGTATTGAAATTAAGTTGTGTACCTAAAGTGGAGTTTAGAGTAACCCAAAACCTGGATGTCATCTTTGAATCCTGATCTAAAATGATCTTCTCTAGGAATCCATGCAACCTATAAACTTCCTTTATGAATCATTTTGTAAGGGTAGGTGCATCATTTGACAAATTACCTGGTATGAAATTTTCCACCTTGGATAGTTTATCCACAACTACCAAGATAATATCATGCATATTGTATGACATTGGTAAACCTTGGACAAAGTCCATATTGATCACCTGCCATTTCCACTCAAGTATCTCATGTGGGTAAAGTAATCTGATTAGGTGCACGTGTTCATCTTTCACTCATTAACATTTAAGACAATGTGATACATATTGTACCACATCTTTCTTTATTCCCTTCCAAAAATATAGAGGTCTAAGCTCTGCCATAAATTTCATTACTCTTGGATGTCCTAAGTACGGGGCATTATGTAACTCTTTCAAAACTGTGGTATGAATATTCTATCGATCAGGTATGTACATTATTTTGTTGAAACTCAAAAGACCATTATTCTCAAAATTAAATCCTTTATACCAAGGATCATGTTTATCCTTAGATAACGCTTCTCTGACCTACTCATAATAATTATCTCCTAGTGAGAACTTAACTACTACATTTTTGAAAGTGCTTTCAATAGCTATTATAGCTACTATATACCTTCTGTAGCTCAAAGCATCAGCTACTCTATTCCCTTTACCCTTGATATAGTTGATATCAAAGTCATAGTTGAAAAGAAACTCTAACCAACATCTTTTACGAGCATTCAAATTGGGTTGGGTGAATATATATTTGAGCCCCAAATTATGGGTCTTGAGCTCAAATGATTTTCTTACCAAATAATGTTTCCAAACTTGTAAATCATGGATGATTAATGCAAGATTAAGCTCATGAGGAGCGTAGTTCACCTCATGAGTTTTCAATTTTCTTGATTCAAAATCTACCACTACTCCATCCTACATGAGGACTCCACCTAAACCTTCTCTTGAAGCATCTCTGGTTATCGAAAACTATCCATTGGGATCAGGGACTCTTAACACTGGTGCTAAGGTAAATCTTCTTTTCAACTCTTAAAAATCTAATTCACATTTTTTAGAATAGTCAATTTTTTTATTCTTCCTTTGCAAAGAGCTAATTGGATTATCTATCTTGGAAAAGTTTGGAACAAACTTACTATAGTATCTCGTTAATCCCATGAAACTCCTTACCTCATGCACATTTCTAGGAGCTGACTATTCCATAATAGCCCTCATCTTGGATAGATCTACATAAATACCTTCCTTAGAAATAATATGCCCTAGATATTGCACTCTTTTCTGAAAGAATGCACATTTAGTAGTTTCCCATACAATTTGTGCTTCCACAACCATTGCAATACTAGTTCCAGACATTGAAGGTGTTCCTCTTCATTCTTAGAATATATAAGAATGTCATCTAAAAAGACCAAAAAAAAATGATCTAAATAGTCTCTAAATATTTTATTCATAAGATTCATGAATGCTACAGGTGCATTAGTTAATCCAAATGGTAGCACCGTGAACTCGTAATGCCCATAACGAGTCTTAAAGGCTATTTTTAGAATATCTTCATTATGAATCCTCAATTGATGATATATTGATCTAAGATCTGTATTAGAGAATATTGTTACACCATGCATTTGATTAAAAATATCATCTATTAAAGGTAGTGGATTCCTGTTCTTGAAAGTTTCCTTGTTTAGCATTCTATAATCAATCCATAGTCAAAGAGTACCATCCTTCTTCTTACCAAACACAACTGGTGTGCCCCATGGGGACACACTTGGCCCAATCAAATCTTTCACTAATGGTTCCTATAGTTGTTCTTTCAATTTGACTAACTCTATGGTGGTCATCCTATATGGTGTCTTAGATTGTGGTTTTGACCCATGTATAATGTCGATAGAGAAACCAAATTCTCTTTTAGGAGGCAAACCTGGTAACTCTTCAGGAAACACATCATGGAAATTTATAAGGAAAGGAAACTCTTTGAGGCATGGTTCCTTAGTTCCCTCCATTTCATTTATCTTAATGATAAATGATTTTCATCCTTTTCCTTGAGCCCTTTTGAGTTGTGTAGCGAAAATTTGCCTGACCCTCAACTTCCTCTTATCACCTTGAAGTTGGGTTGGATTCCCATAGTCATCAAGACATTCAACCTTTTTCAAGTGACAATCAACTTTGGATTTGTGTTGAGCAAGCCAGATGACTCCTAAAATTATGTCATATGATCCTTGTGGTGTTACATATAAATCCACTATAGTTGTGAATTTAGGTAACTCAATCACTACTTTGACTAGACATTTATCAACCCTAACCTTAGATTCATTCCCATATTATACTGACCATGCATTTACCATAAATCCATCTTTTCTAGGAAATTTGCTAAGCATTTTAGGAGCTATAAAACATTCAATAGCCCCTATATCTATCAAAATAGAAACTAGATGATCAAATAAAATACCTCATAATTCAATGGGTGAAGCTTAAAATTTAGCTTGTCAGTTATCAATAGCTGCATGAATACGTTGGTAAAAAGTTCCCTGCTATGGGTTTAGACCTTTATTATTTGTTTTGTCATGAGAAAATTCACGAGCATAGTGATTTCATAAAATTGAAACAACCTCCTAGATGTCCTTTCCTATCAGCTTGAGAGTTCCCTTAGAAACCACCTTTTGAGCCATTTCCAAGTTTCCTACCATTGGGTCCGTTGTTGAACTTGGAATTTGGATTCTTGAACTAACCCTTTAAACCTTCATTCCTCCGATTCTAGTTCCTCTTCTTGAATGTTGGCTTGGAACCTCCAGACTTTTTCTTAAACATCTTCCTAACCTGAGCTAGAGACTTCAATTTTTGTTCCTATTTTACTGCTTTCTCAAAAAACTAAACCATAGTAGAAGGTCCATGGAGAGCTACCCCTCCTCCAATCTGGGGCTTCAATCCCATAATAAATTTCCTGATCTCAAACCTTTCATCAACTTGATACTGAGGTACATATTTTAGAAGCTTAGTAAATTGCTCCCAGTACTCATTTACCTATAACTCACCTTGCTTCAGATTCTAAAAGTTTGTAAGATTTTATTCAAAGTAAAGTTATGGCAACCACTGAGACCTAAACAAATTCACAAATTGCTCCCATGTTGTGGTGTTTGATTTAAGGTTCATCTCCATTTTCTTATTATCCCACCAAGTAGCTACTTCACCAGCCAACTAGTATGCTCTCCAAATTGCTTTAGTGATTTTTGAATAATTTCAAATCTCAAAATACTTCTCCATCTCAGTTAACCAAGATTCAGCTCCATCACCTAACATAGTTCTATCAAAATTATGTGGACTCACCTTCTTCATATCCCTAGACAGCTCTACAACCACCTATGCTCTTGCATCATTTAGATTTTTTTGATCAACTAGGTGCTCAATAGGTATTTCTTGGCATTCTTCCTCGCCATGACCATGAACTTCTTGTTCAAGGGTTAAAATCTAATCACTAGTATCACTCATGATTGTGAGAAATTGATCTAACTTTGTTGATTGATCAACAACAACCTGATTGGGATCAAAGGTTGGGTTATTATTGTTCGATGGACCCTCTCTTGAGGTTTTTTTTTGCACCATTCTTCCTTCTCACTAAAAATAAGAATGTAAAAATGTTAGTGGACTCATAAAGTCCTAGTGTTTGAGCCTTACTTCTAATACCACATGTTATGACTTAGATCTAGAAGTGCAAATAAAAGTAATTTTTTTTTTAAACATTACATTTAATAATAGCATAACAATGATCAAGTTTCCAATTTAAATAACTAGGGCACCAAAGTGTTTTATAGCTTCAAGATAAACTTTACATAATGACACAGCTTCAACTAGTCTCTAGTACAACAATGATTGTTCATGTAAATAATATTACAATTACAAATTCTATATAAACTATCTTATTTAATCATAGAGATAAATGTCGCTCTGGAGGTTGAGTTGCATCCAACTCACATATCTCTGATAACCTCAAGTGTCATCTCCAAGAAATGCAATATAGTGGGGGAGGGAGAGCATCATCCGAGTGTTTCACCACCCTACCACGGAACAACGATCCCCCACACAATATCCTATTAGGTAATGGCCCTCCCTACATGGATAAGCATATAGAACGGTGTGGAAATATATAATGAGACATGCTAGTACACCCATGTGCTATAAGATTTCACTACATGATGTGTATCATAAAGAAAAGTATAATTCTATTAAAACATCACACAACATGTAAATCATACATAAGAAGTAACAATGTTAATATAACATTACTTTGGCCAAAGTTTTAAATAACATATGATCATCTGGATCATCTTAGTTCATAACATATCACTTTATCGGGTTATCCATACTATGTTGTCCCCCAAAAATATCACTCATTTTTGGGAAAACATTTGAACTATTTTGGTCCTACAGACCAAAATCCTCTCTTCCCCTTTCAAAAATTATTTTGAGCATTCAGGTTCTTCATTTTTCAAAGCTTTCTCAGAAATCTACGAACTCTGCAGGCTTGAATCTATGGACTCTGCAAGCTTGAATCTACGGACTCCATAGGTGCATTTCTATGGACTATTTCAAGGGACTCAAATCTATGGACTCTGTAGATATGTTTCTATGGACTCAACATGCTTGAAGTTAGCAGGTTCAAAGGCTTCTACAGGCGAGTTCAATCGAAAGAACAAGTTTCCAACGCTTAGTCATTTTTAGGATTGGTTCAATGGGTTCAACGGGTTCAATTAGTTCAAAGAGATCAAAAGACTTAGAAAAAAAGATGGCTTCAAATGCAAGATTGAACCATTGAACCGTTGAACCAAAGTTGGTTCAATCAGTCGGTTCAATCGACAAGTTCAAGGGGCTACCTAAAGCCGAAGGAACAAGTGCCCTTGCAGAGGGAAGCGAACAAAAGCAAACAAAGTGAACTCCTTCAGAAAAGTGAACAAGGCAAAAGACAAAGCAAAATCCTTCAGACAAATTATCTGAAGGAATTCACCTGAAAGACAAAGCAAAAGCCCCGTGGGAAAGATGCAAAGGCAAGGAAGATTTCCTTTAGACAAATTGTCTGAAGGAATTCCTTCGGACATTCTATCCGAAGGACATAAAGGATAAAGCCTGCTGAGAGGAAAATCCCGCTGAAGAAGCAAGAACCTGCCAGGGAAGTAAAATCCCAAAGGTCGCATGAAAAATCCTAAAGGGTAGATACCCTTGCAGGGGACACTTGATGTTAGAAAAAGGACCTTTTCCAAGGACCTGAAGGGACACATTCCCTTTGGGACGTTCCAAAGGCTGAACAAAAATGCAAAAAGGAATCTTTAAAGACTTAGACACAAAGAGCTTCAAAGAATGAACCGATTGAACTGTTGAACCGTTGAACCAAATGGTTCAACATGTCTGTAGGTTCAAGGGTTCAACCAAGCACAATGAATATCAAAGAGCTTAGGAAGAGCAAATGATGGGTAGAACCAATGAACCGATTGAACCTTGAACCAAAAGAGTTCAAAGTTCAATGGTTCATAGGTTCAAGCAGTTCAAAGGCAGCCTCAAGCAAAGAAAGAAGCAACATGGATGATTCCAAAGGCAAGTTCAATGAAAGCGATGGTTCAACCAGAGAGCAAAGAAGTGCTTAAGTAGGGAAGCGATGGACTAAAAGAGACAGAGTGAACTGACAAAGCTTTGAACCAATGAACTTTCAAATGGTTCACAGGCTCAAAGTTTAACATGGTTCAAGTAGCTAGCAATCATTGATGGCCCCTCAGATGTCAAATTTAAAGTGAGGGAAAATCCATGGAAATTCAAATAGAGCGTGGAACTTAAAGGAAGAACCAAGTGATTAAATGAAAAGAGAGCCCGATAGCTCAAATCAAAGCTAGA
The DNA here is from genome assembly GCA_037957365.1 of Torreya grandis. Lineage (NCBI taxonomy): Eukaryota > Viridiplantae > Streptophyta > Pinopsida > Cupressales > Taxaceae > Torreya > Torreya grandis. The sequence continues at coordinate 5,080,523 of JARHVA010000009.1, forward strand.
AAAGACAAAAGGAGAAAGATGTAAAAGACAGAAATGTCTTCAAAAGAGTTATTTCCAGTAGGTGGAATAGTGGATCGAGTAGACTTCTGAGCACACCAAACCAAGGACACAGCCTATTTTTTTCCATGAAGTAAAGACAAATATGCAAAGGACCAGATGGTCCATATTAAGGAGGAGACATATCAGATGAAGGGACATGCCATAGTTATGGTAGCGCATTGTTCTCAACATGGTCTCTCTAGACAAAATTGGAGACACATTGAAGATGTTGACTGCAGCATGGGCCGTCCCATGGAAAAAGGTGCCAATCCTTGGGTAGTTGCTATAAGTTTGTATTTTCTCTCATTTGTAAAGGAGACTTTTCATTTTACAAAGCGAAACTCTGCCCATTTTGAAACAGGAAGACTGAGACTTTGAGCTCAGGTTGTAATTTCATTTTCATTTTTATCTGAATGAGAAAGCAAGTTTTTCACAGACTTTGTGTTGTTCTAACTTGTGTCATTTTAGAAGATAATTATTACATCTATCTTTTGAAGGTGTCCTTATTCATTTAATTTGGTATGCAAAATTAGTGAAGGTAATAGGGAAGTGTTTAGAAACCAACTGTGGGAAGACTTTGTGCTTTCACAATTGATTTCAGTCTGTGTTTTCCTTTTCTTTTTGTGTTGAGGATTCTAGGGTGACTTTGTGCCCCCATTATCCTTTGTGATATACTCTTTGGGTAGTTGAGGTGGAGACTCTGCGCTCTGTTTCATCCTATTGTTACTACGCCCTCTAGTCACTAGTTTATTATCCTACTACCTAAAAGAAACTCCTGTTGTTTCCTGCAAGAACACTTCTAAAAGAAGAGAAGTGCCTTCAGTGTTTACACTAGGATTTCTCCTTTGTCTGTGAGCATCATCTCTGAAAGAAGAGAGATGGATGGTTTATCCCACCCCTGTGTCTTAATTTCAACTTATTTACATAGTATATAGCCTTTGCATATTTAATAGGGAACCTCCCCTTGATGAGAGGAGAGATTTGTCTCTGATTGATGTAGTAAAGTTGCACACATGGGCGACCAATTTTCCTATGCTGTGGTGATAATACCAGTTAGCTGGCCAAAAAAATATTCGCCCAACAGTTTTTGGTGACTCCATTGGGGACACAATAATTTTGTGCAATTTGGAACCTTATGTTTCAGATTGAAACATCACCTGTGTCTTACCCATTATCATTATAACCCTTATCCATTACAGACTCTGGCGAATCCATTCTGTGTCTTATCCATTATTCATTATATCCTTACCATCTTCCTCCACCTTCATTATATTATCTAGTCTGCAAAACCAGAGCTGCTGGGAAAGAGTCCATAGTTTGAAGCCTCAAGCCTCAAGCTGAAGCAAGGCCAGTCCTTTTCCATTTTTGATTCACAATCTGGCCACTCCACCCAAATTTTTTATCCATGTTTTACATAATTAAATCATTGCAATTCAAGGCCCCTGGGGTAACTCTTTTGGCCCACTCAACTTGACTTCACCTCTGCATGAACTCCCACATAGTTCAAGAAATAATTTCCCCAAATTCTTTGGTGATGGGATAGTTCACCCTAATGAACACATTGCAGCCTTCAGCATAACTTGTGGTGTTATAGGGGTGGAATTTGAAGACGTGGCAGTCAATCTTTTTGTGGATACACTACAAGGTGTTGTTGCAGACTGGTTCTACCATCTGCAAGCTAGATTAGTGACTGACTGGGATACACTCAAAGCCAAGTTCAAAGCAAGGTTCAATATTGTAGAAGATGCACATGCCTTGCTAGCCCAGCTCACTCAGATGAAGAAAGAGCCTCATGAGCCTATGAGGGATTTTATTGCCAGGTTTAACAAGCTGAGGCACAGGATTCCCATGGCCACCCAGCTGACACCTCAAAATCTCAAATGCTTCTTCATCAACTCACAGCTGCCTGAAGTGAGTTTTCTTGTTGAGACAGGCTAGACACATAGACCTTGAGGCTACTCAAGTCTTGGATACTGAGCTAGAAGATGACCTTATCTTGGCAGGAAAGATAAGGAGAGATCCTAACAAAGCTAAACCCTCTTCATCTTTTAAATACTCACCCACAGTCACCACTGACCCAATGGTACAAAAGCTGGCAAATGAACTGCTAGCCTTGAAAAGACAAGTGGCACAAGGTATGTCTTCTGTTCCTTCATACAGAGATATACCAAGAAGGACATTCCCTAATCATCCATATCAAGGCAACGCTGCCAGAAGTTAAGGGCAACCAAATCATCTTCCTCCCCCACAGAGGAACCATGCCCTTAAAGCACCTCCAACCAACTCAATAGTGGGATATCTAGAAATAGAACATGTTTCCTATTTCCAACCTGAGTTTGAGCAAGAAAATGATGCTGGTCTCTTCAAGGAGGATCTAGAAGAATCAGCTGGCAACTCCCACATTAGTTTCCTAAATTACCACGATGAACCCAGAAGTGAAGGTGAAGCAGATGAGGAATCATATGCAATATTCACCCGGTCTAAGAATCAGTCAGCCCAGCAAAATAATAAAGAAAAAATAGAGGAATGAACTCAGCCTACAATTCCAATTGCTAAGCGGGGAACCACTCTACCTTTCCAGTCAAAGGACCTGGTGATTTCCAAAGAAGTAAGTACATCAAACATCTCTGCACCTTCTACTTCAACTTCGCAGATCAGTCCTCCCCCTCCCAAAAATCAAAAGGATGAACTCCCATCCTCTCTTCCAAGTCCATCTCAGTCATTTGAAATGATTGATCATGTCAAGAAATCCAAAATTCAAATGACTGAGTTTGAATCCCTGCAAGCCAATCCTGAGCAATTAAACATTGGTGAAGAGCTAGGTGTGGACCTGTATGAGGCAAGGATTGTGGTCACCCAAATGTCAGCCCTTACTGCTCAAATTCTGTTTGAGCCTTTAGGTAGGGGTAATTACTTCTTGACCATAGATGATGCTCATGTCTCAGCTGATGAAAGTCCTGTAGCTGGCAATCCAAGATTTGATCCAAACAAGGCATCAAAAAAATTAGTAGGGCGCAGTACAAATCAAGAAGGATCTTCCATCTTCGATGAAGATAAATCTAATAGAAGATCAGCTTTTGATGATGCTTAGATCTTAGAATCTGATGGCATCAATTCTTCCACTCATGCGGGATGCAAATCTCTGTTGCTCGGATTGAAGACTGCTCAGGATGAAGAGATCAAACTCCTTCACACCAAAGGGGATGCTGAGCTAATGGTTTGTTAGGGGTCTGATGCTAACAATCAAAGCATGTGCTAGACTAGACCAGCAAAATAGTAAGCTATGGTGGTGGACCATACTACTGTATTCCAAAGTCAGCAAAAGGAACTCTTCACCAAGAGAGCAAGGAGTTATGGTTTTTAGTTTGAAGACCACGTCCTGCCATGGGTCAAGAAAAAGAAAGAGCCAAGAAGAAGACATAGAAAATTGGTTTCCTAGTGGAGAGTTCCATTCGCCTGTCACCATTTCTGGAGATAGAATGGTTTCCTGCTAGTTTATCAAGATAGCATCCCCTTTTCTTCACCACACAAAGAGCAGTGTCTGAAGTACTTTAATTCTTGAAGTATAAAATAAGTTCACTTGTAAATATGTATATCTGTATAGTCTTTAGTTCTATTTTTTCTTTTCATTTTCATTTTTGGAGCCTTTCTTTTTGGGTAGCATGACTCCGTAGCCCAATGGCACACTTCAAGGCACTGGAGATTCTGGTTTCTACTCGCCTCATCTGTTCCAAGTTTTCAAATGAAGGAAGTTCCCCAACTGGAGCCAGTTGTTGTCCCCCAAAAATATCACTCATTTTTGGGACAACATTTGAACTATTTTGGTCCTACAGACCAAAATCCTCTCTTCCCCTTTCAAAAATTGTTCTGAGCATTTAGGTTCTTCATTTTTCAAAGTTTTCTCAGAAATCTACGGAATCTGTAGGCTTGAATCTATGGACTCTGCAGGCTTGAATCTATGGACTCTACAGGCTTGAATCTATGGACTCTGTAGGCTTGAATCTACAGACTCTATAGGTGCATTTATATGGACTCTTTCAAGGGACTCAAATCTATGGACTCTATAGATATGTTTCTATGGACTCAACATGCTTGAAGTTAGCAGGTTCAAAGGCTTCTACAAGCGAGTTCAATAAAAAAAACAATTTTCCAATGCTTAGTCATTTTCAGGATTGGTTCAACGAGTTCAATCAATTCAAAGAGATCAAAAGACTTAGACAAAAATATGGCTTCAAATGCAAGATTGAACCATTGAACCGTTGAACCAAAGTTGGTTCAATTGGTCGGTTCAATTGACAGGTTCAAGGGGCTGCCCCAAAGCCGAAGGAACAAATGCCCTTGCAGAGGGTAGCGAGCAAAAGCGAATAAAGTGAACTCCTTCAGAAAATTGAATAAGGCAAAAGACAAAGCAAAATCCTTTTGACAAATTGTCTGAAGGAATTCGCCCAAAAGACAAAGTAAAAGCCTGGTAGGAAAGATGCAAAGGCAAGGAAGATTTCCTTTGGACATTCTATTCGAAGGACATAAAGGATAAAGCCCGTCGAGAGGAAAATCCCACTAAAGAAGCAAGAACCCACCAGGGAAGTAAAATCCTGAAGGTCGCATGAAAAATCTTGAAGGGTAGATACCCTTGCGAGGGACACTTGACGTCAGAAAAAGGACCTTTTCCAAGGACCCGAAGGGAAACCTTCCCTTTAGGACCTTCCAAAGGCTAAACAAAAACACATAAAGGAATATTCAAAGACTTAGACACAAAGAGCTTCAAAGATTGAACCGATTGAACCATTGAACCGTTGAACCAAATGGTTCAACGTGTTCACAGGTTCAAGGGTTCAACCAAGTGCGATGAAGATCAAAGAGATTAGGAAGAGAAAATGATGGGTATAACCAATGAACCAATTGAACCTTGAACCAAATAACCAATGAACCGATTGAACCTTGAACCAAAAGGGTTCAAAGTTCAATGGTTCACAGGTTTAAGTAGTTCAAAGTCAGCCTCAAGCAAAGAAAGAAGCAACATGGATGATTCCAAAGGCAAGTTCAATGAAAGCGATGGTTCAACCAGAGAGCAAAGAAGTGCTTAAGCAAGTAAGCGATGGACCAAAAGAAATAGAGTGAACCGACGAAGCTTTGAACCAATGAACTTTCAAATGGTTCACAGGTTCAAAGTTCAACATGGTTCAAGCAGCTAGCAATCATTGACGGCCCCTTAGACGTCAAATTTAAAGTGAGAGAAAATCCATGGAAATTCAAATAGAGCATGGAACTTAAAGGAAGAACCAAGCGATTAAATTAAAAGAGACCCTGATAGCTTAAATCGAAGCTAGAAAAGACAAAATTAAAAAGATAGAAAATCCAAAAATGTCTTCGAAAGAGTTATTTCCAGTAGGTGGAACAGTGGATCGAGTAGACTTCTGAGCACACCAAACCAAGGACACGGCCTATTTTCTTCCATGAAGTAAATACAAATATGCAAAGGACCAGACATTACATATTAAGGAGGAGACATATCAGATGAAGGGACACACCATAGTTATGGCAGTGCACTACTCTCAGCATGGTCTCTCCAGACAAAATTGGAGACGCATTGAAGACGTTGACTGCAGCATGGGCTGTCCCATGGAAAAAGGTGCCAATCCTTGGGTAGTTGCTATAAGTTTGTATTTTCTCTCATTTGTAAAGGAGACTTTTCATTTTACAAAGTGAAACTCTGCCCATTTTGAAAGAGGAAGACTGAGACTTTGAGCTTAGGTTGTAATTTCATTTTCATTTTTATCTGAATGAGAAAGCATGTTTTTCATAGACTTTGTGCTATTTTGACTTGTGTCATTTTAGAAGATCATTCTTACGTCTATCTTCTAAAGCTGTCCTTATTCATTTAATTTGGTACACAGAATTAGTGAAGGTAATAAAGAAGTGTCTTGAAACCAACTGTGGGAAGACTTTGTGCTTTCACAATTGATTTCAGTCTGTGTTTTCCTTTTCTTTTTTTGTTGAGGATTATGGGGCAACTTTGTGCCCCCATTATCCTTTGTGATATATTCTTTGGGCAGTTGAGGTGGAGACTTTGCACTCTGTTTCATCCTATTTTTACTACGCCCTCTGGTCACTAGTTTCTTATCTTACTACCTAAAATAAACTCCTGTTGTTTCTTGTAAGAACACTTCTAAAAGAAGAGAAGTGCCTTCAGTGTTTACACTAGGATTTCTCCTTTGTCTTTGAGCATCATCTCTAAAAGAAGAGATATGGATGGTTTATCCCACCCCTATGTCTTACTTTTAGCTTATTTATATAGTATATAGCCTCCACATATTTAATAGGGAACCTCCCCTTGATGAGAGGAGAGATTTGTCTTCGGTTGATGTAGTAAAGTTGCACACCTAAGCATCCAATCTTCCTATGCTATGGTGATAGGAACTATTTTGGTCACAAGTTAGCTGGCTGACAAAATATTCACCCAACACATACCACCATTGTTGACTCTCACCAGCATTGAGAAACTATCTTATCACTTGGTTAACATCACCAATGCAGCTCCATATTACATGACATAATATAACTTAAGATATTTATATAGATTATTCTTAATAGCCAAATCATGAGCATGTTAAAATTGAGAATAATCTATCTTTACATTTTTCTCTTTGAAATTCATAAAATGAATCTATTAGTATGCTATGGTTATGTATATAACATATATCGATCCAAACACAATCATACCCTCTGGTATCCTAAACAAAGGATCCCTATATTTTACAAATAACAACAACTATCAATAAGTATTTCTTAACAATTTTCTCCACTGAGCATGATAGCAATCAACTACTTATAGTAACAGATAGTTAAGATAGAATAAGATCTCATTCATTCCAACCACGTAAATCAACTAAAATAAACCCCTTCATATTATAAACTCATAAATTAAATGCTAGAAACAACATTCACTTTATTCATACTTCTAAAGCATTCATTTTTACAATGCATAGATGCAAATTATGAAAATAAGAAATCTCAATACTATAATAAACTCAATAATTCATTATGAAGTCTCAAATTAAAACACATTCAATTATATTTCAGCATTTCTTTTCATAATGGAAACTCAATGAATTTGAAAGTAATTGTTTCCACAATTTTATTTATGCTTGGGGTCTTGGTGGTTCAATTACAGGTGTATGATTTTTAAGCAAATTTTTCATTATAAGACTATTAAAAATGCTTTATGACACCAACAATACTTTAATAACACAAGGAAACCAAATTTAAATATTCGTATTTAATAAACAAGACCCCTAAATTTAAAATATCCTTATTTACTTGGCTCCAAACAATGAGTAACCAAAAAAAAAGGCTAGGCATCTTAAATCAAACAACTGTCTACATGTTTAACCAATCAAATTATGTTTGTTTTGTAGTAGAATGCCATTTATTTAAATAGTTGTATGCATGTTCATCAAATAGAAATATGTTTTGGTTTACAACAATTCAAATTATAATTCTAATAATAATATGTTTGTTTTACAGCAGTTCACATATCCTAAACAACTATATATATGTTCATCCAATAGAAAATATGTTTTATCTACAATAGGTCACTTATTTATTAAAATAAAATGTTTGCATTGCATGTAGACACCAAAATAGTGTCGACCCCCCCTTGGTCCCCTTGGTCCACTTCTAAACATTTCTAACCCACACACTTATTAATTTAAAATAAATTACCTATTTTAAATTAATAAGACCACCCTTGACACATCACCCATGACACCTCACCTTGCCCTTGGATACCCCCATTTATCACCCTATGACTAATCATAATGACCTAAGACCTATTTCAACTCCCCCACTAATCCTCACGCCTATTAAACCTGCCATTTAGACCGTTCGCCAACGGCAGCTGAACTTGGCAAACAGAGGAATGGGCAAAAGGCTAAAAATAGCCTTTTTACCCATCTTCTAGCCACTGACGTCGGTTACCAGTCGATCAACGCTGGCGGTATCACCGACGTCGATTGATTAAAACCAAATTCTGACCCCGAGAATGCTCCCTGGACCGAATGCTAATTCTCTTGCTCCCAAAATTTGACCTCTCTCTCCCTCTCTCTCCCAAATGCACACCAAGCATCATAGGCTACAGGAACTCTGCATCAGTCACTCCACACTTGATTGAAACATTACAGGAAGTCTTCTACATCAACGACATCGGGAACAAGCGTTCACACCCCTGATTCTTCAGCAAGAAAGAGCTAAGTATTCTTCTTCTATTTCATTTCAGTAATTTAGAAAGCATTAGCAATTAGCTTCTATTTAGCATTTCTAAATATCATCAACCAAACCTGACTTTCTTCTTGGAGAGGCTGAGAGGCCTTCCCCATATCCTTGTTCCTTTTGACAACCTGTCCTCTACCCCTTGTCCCTCTTAAGATTCTATTGACTTCTCTGCAATCTTGCACAGACCTCCAAACCCCTACAGACCTCCCATACTCCTCTGTCACCCATAAACCTGTCCAAAACCCATCCATGGCCATTGCCCTAACCGACATCAACCATTTCCCCTATTGGCATCGGTAGACTAACCGACGTCAGCAACCTAGACCAACTGACGCCGGCATAACTACCGACGTCGGTGACTATGACAGACCGATAGTAGAATATAGGTACACATTATCTCTATTTCTTTTATTTAGTCTTTCACCATTTCTCTTTCTAGCAACACTCTTTTATCAACTAGTGGACTGTCATCCCTCAAGGAAGTCTTTGCACTTCTGGGACCGAGCTTTGCTTGGCAGTCCACCATATATCTATCTAATGTTTTCTTTGTTTAAGTCTTTCTTATCTACAGGTGTCATCCTCCATAGCCAAAGAGGAGCTCCTTCAATCGTCTGGATACGATGCGCAACTTCATCCGGGTATCATCTAACCCCTTACCATTATTCTTTAGTTTCTTATTTCTTTTGAATGTGAAAAGTGAAAACTTGTAGAAACAATGCAGCAGGTTGTTTTGTCAAAACATGGGAGAAGAATTTCAAAAAAAAACCTGTGGTTCATCTAGTGCCACCCATTATTTGATAAAAAACTCTATTGACATAGTGGATTTCACCCTCGACAGGAGGCTAAGCTCCTACCTTCCACACGCAACAATGGAAACTCCCCTCTTGCCTGTGGGCTTGGCAAAACTATGGGGAGAGTCTCTAGATAAGGGTTAGCTCCCTTCGATGTATCTTTTAGGTCCTATATTCCCTACTGCTAACAAATAAATGAAAAAATGGGGGGGGGGATGAAAAGGGAGAAGGATGTTGAAAATAGAACCTAAACCTAAACTAAAAGGTGATACACCAAAAAAATTGATCCACTCAGCCCAAACATACACTTTTCACCAAGAATAAGCTCCCATACACTTCATCTAATGTGGAAAACTCTTTCGTATCAGTGAGTCAAGGGTCCGTAGAGATATAGAGAAGAATAACTATCAAAGGTGTTTTGAGACACACTTTGGCAGCCTATTCACATGCACCTATATTCCTGCTGTAGACACTTATGGTAGACCTGTAGAAGCAGAGACTTCACAATGCACTAGACATGCTGGAATCATTCTGTGAAAAGCATAAAATAAAATGACTTAACACAAAATAAAAACATAGACATGAGTGATTGCAAGTTCAAATGGAGGTAAAAATTGCTAATTCTTGATTCAAAGTAAAATCTGGCAGAGTTTTGCCTTACAAGCTTGAGAGATTTTTGGGCAGAGCTTTGCCTTACGAGCTCAGAGATTGGATCCCCTTCTCCAAATGAGAAATTTACAATATATAGAAAGAGGAGAAGAAGTAAAATAACCCCTTTTGAAAAGGACTTTTTTGGTGCCCTTGACAAGCTGGTCCATGTGCGTTTGTGAGCATCGAGAAGAGGAAGTCACTATTGATGATGTCATTCTTCTAGAAGAGGCCTGCTAGAACCATGTTGTGTAATCTCCGGTCTTAACTTTGGCATTCAAACATTAATGTGGAAGCATGGGCTGTGCCTTTTTTTCTACAAACAAAACTACTTCCTTTAGATATTCACAGAGTTTGTCTGCTCATAAATGAAAAATGGAGAAAATAGGGTGCACCATTCACTATTTGCACCATTTGATGACCAATTGGCAAGCACTGTTCCAACTGTAGGAATAAATTCTTGAGTCGACACCTCTCTTTGCCACCTAGACTATTTGTCTACTTTTGCACTTTGCCTCTTCTTGGTTTTGTCTCTTTCTAGCTCCTTTGGCCCTCGGGGCTATCTTCTTGGCAGGTCACTGAGTTCCTTGGGCTCTTCTTTAAGCTTTTCAAAATCAATGGTTATTTCATGAGCCTTAAATTTGATGTCTGCGCACCCATCACCATATTTGAACTTCTAACAGCTAGTTCACCGTGCTTGATTTTGATGTCTTTGGGCCCGTCACCCCTTGAAATTCTTTTAGCCTTTTCCTTTGCTTTGGCCCTTTTTTCACTCCCTTACCTTCAGGATTTTTCTTTAGACCCTCCCAAAGGGAAGATGTCTCTTCAGTTATTTTCCTGCGGCCACTTTTCCTGTGGATTTTCTCCCAGCCACTTTTCCTGCAGACAAAAAATCTGCAAGAATTATTTTTGACCACTTTGCTTGACCTTCAGAATTTTCTCTCGAGCTTTTCCTCAGCTGCTATTTTTCTTTCATATTTCTTTAGACTTTTTGTCTGAAGGAATTCTTTTGGACAAAATTCCAAAAGAAATCATTCTATGCCTTAGTCTTTTTACTTGCTTTTTTTGAGCTTTCCTGCTCATAGCCCTTCCAAATTTCTTCAAACTTTTTGTCTGAAGGAATTCCTTCGGACAAAAATTCCAAAGAAATTATGTCCTTGTCTTTTCTCTCGACTGCCTTCAAAAATTACCCTTCAAGAAAATTGGAAACGAACCTTCTGAAGGGTACTTCCTTTGCCTTAAACAAATTTTTGAAGGAGACTTCCCTTTTAGCCTTCTCTTTGGTCCCTTTGAAAATGTTCCCTTCCCTCTGCAAGGACACTTGAGTCCAGAACTGCCCTCTACAAAGGCACTTGAAATGGTCCATTTTGCGCCTAAGTGGGAACTTGTCTCTTCTTTGTGGAGTCCGTAGAAAACTTCCTTTTAGAGTCTGTAGAAATGGGCCTATAGAGTCCATAGAACTGGGCCTATAGAGTCCATAGAACTAGGCCTCTAGAATCCATAGAAATTTCCAAGACTTGTGCAAAATCAAAATTTGAACTGGCTCAGAACAACAGGGGAAGAAGGATACCGATTTTGGCCTACTAGACCAAAATGGTCAACAAATTGGCGACTCCCAGAAGAAGCATGCCTACTATGCTTAGAAACCAGTTGCCTTAAAGTCCATTGGGCATGGAGTCAGAACGCAACTTTAAAAAGGTTAACAACAGCCTTGAGAGATCCAAGAATTAATTATGAATATTTTACCCCACACATAAAGGAAAGTGCGGCTAAAAACACTACTTGTGCAAACTGTACTTAGGGAAAACAAGAAAGAAAAATGAAAACAAACTACTATATACAGCTAACCAGGTATATTTGCCTCCCTCCTAGATCAAAGGGAAAACTTCTTAAGTGCCCTTTCTGGCAAAGAAACTTATGGTGCCAAACAAGTGGCTGAATGGAATGGAGACTTGGTGACCTGCTCCTCTTGCCTGCCACCTTGATCGGCTTGCATCTGAGTGGATCAAAGTCAAACATGCTTCCAACATATATGTAATTTGCTTGTTCTTGGAAGCTTGTTGAAAATTGGTCCTTCATGCTAGTGCATTTCACCAAGAAATCAATGGTTGCTAGCTCATCACCATAATCCCTTTGATATGCAAAGTCCCCTTGCAGTGCATCATGGTTTGGCCCGTTCCCTTTTGCTTCATTGAAGACCCTGTCAAATTCATCCTCTACTTCTTCATGGCTTTCTTGAAGAAGGGTGATTGTTGTGATGTTTGAAATGGAATCGCAAATTGATTGCTCATCCCACAGAACATCACTTTCTTGTTCAAAACTCTCTTCTTCAAAGTTGTCCTCAAGATCGATCGGCCTCTCCTTTTCCTGCTCAAGGATCAGAGTCTCTAGCTGTTCAAAGACATCCATCTAATATTCCTCCAACTTAGGCTCCTCAGCATAGTCATCCTCCTCATTAAAGCAACAAGGAAGTTCATCAAATAAAGGAGGAGAGAGCTCACCATGCTTACGTTCCTCTTCGTATTGCTAGAACATTTGCATGTATGCATGACTTGCATCTTCTCCATTGTTGATAATGTCTTCAAAAGGAGCCTCCATGATGATTTCATCTTCTTTGTCACTCATGATAGCCTTTTGGACAACTGCAGATTGGATCTTCTGCTCCTCACTCACCTCCTGCAGAACAAGTTCCTCCTTGAGAAGGGGTGAAGTGGAAAAACCATGTGGAAGAGGAGGCAGTCCTTGACCTAGAATCAAATGATTCCCCTCTTTCCATTTGGCCAGCACTTCATCTATATCAGGTGTGGCCTGATAGCTCTCTTGGAGGTGTGTAGATGGGGTGTGTTCAGACATGTCCATCACACGTTGGCTAAGGAATCTTGCTCTGGACTCCAACTCTGTAATTTTCCTAGCTATATCTTCTTGGAAGAGCCTTTCTTGGAGGTCATAAGCATCATCATGAGCAGGAACAACCTTGAATTCTTATAGGTTTTGAGAAAAACCTTTCTCCTCCACCTTCCTATCCCAAGATTCCACTATTTACTTCCAACTCAGGACCTTGGGATTGGAAATTTTCTCTTGGGAAGAAGCAACAACTTTGTCTTCTTCAAGGTCCCGAGCTGGTTCATGACTTTCCTTCTTCCAACTTGGAATTTGGAGATCATTTTGAAAGACTTGAGGAGGTTGGGGAAGATTTTGGAGGGTCTACTCATGTACAATAAGAGCTATCTGAAGAGAGGCATGTTGGAAAGCTAGGCGCACAGGATTAAGAGTAGGATCGATTGATGCATTGGATGAGCTAGAATGAGCAAGTGTCATCTGATAGAAAGGATTTGGTGCACAAGAGGGGGATTTATTTAGAATAAGAAGGGGTGCTCAAGGCTGACTGCCTTGCATGAATGGATTCCTCCATTTGTCTACCTCCTCCTCCATGGATTGCAAGGCTTGAGCTTCCCTGAACAAACACTCCTCTTTATACATCAGCTCCTGTTGATATACATACTACTCATCCAAACTGTCAATCACCATTACCTGTTTCTCAAACTCTAATGCTACTTCCCTTATCGTTGAAGGGCAACTAGGAGAGCTGCTTGACGGGATTGCATGAATGTTTTGAGCTTGATCATGGCAATATGAAGGAACACAAAGTCCATGATTCTTACCAATGGGATTATACATACAAAAATAAGATTTCTTGATGGCACTAGAATTGCTTAACCAGCTGATTTAACTCAGACTCGCCATTGGTGTTGATGAAAAAGCCTCCAAAGGCTGGTTGGTTGAAGAACACACCAAAAATTCTTCAACTCTTTGGACACAACTTGTCCTAATTGGTCCCACCAGGCATGCCAAAAACTATTGACGTAGTGGATTGCACCCTTGACAGGAGGCTGAGCTCCTGCCTTCCACACGCAACAATGGAAAATCCCCTCTTGCCTGTGGGCCTAGCAAAATTGGGGGGAGAGTCTCCAGATAAGGGCTAGTTCCCTTTGATGTATCTTTTAGGTCCTGGATTCCCTACTACTAACAAATAAATTAAAAAAGGGGGGGGACTGAAAAGGGAGAAGGATGCTAAAAATAGAACCTAAACCTAAACTAAAAGGTGATACATCAAAAAAGTTGATCCACTTAGCCCGCACGTACACTTTTCACCAAGAATAAGCTCTCATACACTTCATCTGATGTGAGAAACTCTTATGTATCAGTGAGTCAGGGGTCCATAGAGATACAGAGAGGAAGAACTATCAAAGGTGTTCTGAGACACACTTTGGTGGCCTATTCACATGCGCCTATATTCCTGTTGTAGACACTTCTGGTAGACCTACAGAAGTAGAGAGTTCACAATGCACTAGACATGCTAGAATTGTTCTGTGAAAAGCATAAAACAAAATGACTTGACACAAAAGAAAAACATAGACATATGCATGAGTGCAAGTTCAAATGGAGGTAAAAATTGCTAAGTCTTGATTCAAGGTAAAATCTGGCAGAGTTCTGCCTTACAAGCCTGAGAGATTTTTGGGCAGAGCTTTGCCTTACAGGCTCAGAGATTGGATCCCCTTCTCCAAATGAGAAGTTTACAATATATAGAAAGAGGAGAAGAAGTAAAGGTGCCCCTTTTGAAAAAGTCTTTTTTGGTGCCCTTGACAAGCTAGCCCATGTGCGTTTATGAGCATCGAGAAGAGGAAGTCACTATTGCTAATGACATTCTTCTAGAAGAGGCTTGCTAAAACCATGTTGTGTAATCGCCAATCTTGAATTTGGCATTCAAAAATTAATGTGGAAGCACGGGCTGCACCTCTTTTTCTATAAAAAGGATTGCTTCCTTCAGATATTCACATGGTTTGTCTACTCATAAATGCAAAATGGGGAAAATAGGGTGCGTCGTTCACTATTTGCACTATTTGATGACCAATTGGCAAGCACTATTCCAAATGCAAGAGTAAATCCTTGAGTTGGCACCTCTCTTTGCCACCTGGACTGTTTGTCTGCTTCTGCACTTTATCTCTTCCTGGTTTTGTCTCTTTCTGGCTCCTTCGGCCCTCGGGGCTATCTTCTTGGCAGGTCACTGAGTTCCTTGGGCTCTTCTTTAAGCTTTTCAAAATCAATGGCTATTTCACAAGCCTTAAATTTGACGTCTGCGCACCCGTCACCGTATTTGAACTTCCAACGGCTAGTTCGTTGTGCTTGATTTTGATGTCTTCGGGCCCGTCACCCCTTGGAATTCTTTCAATCGTTTCCTTTGCTTCAGCCCTTTTATCGTTCCCTTACCTTCGGGCATTTGATTTGGACCCTCCCGAAGGGAAGATGTCTCTTCAGCTATTTTCCCGTGGCCACTTTTCCCACAGATTTTCTCTTGGCCGCTTTTCTCGCAGACAAAAAGTCCGCAAGAATTATTTTCGACCACTTTGCTTGACCTTCAAAATTTTCTCTTAGGCTTTTCTCTTGTGGCTATTTTTCTTCAGACTTTTTTTCCGAAGGAATTCCTTTGGACAAAAGTTTGAAAGAAATCATTCTATGCCTTAGTCTTTTTACTTGCTTCTCTTCGAGCTTTCCTGCTCATAGCCCTTCTGAATTTATTCAGACATTTTGTCCTAAGGAATTCCTTTGGACAAAAAGTCTAAAGGAATTATGTCCTTGTCTTTTCTCTCGACTGCCTTCGAAAAGTGCCCTTCAAGAAAATTGGAAATGACCCTTCCGAAAGGTACTTCCTTTGCCTTAAACAAATTTCTGAAGGAAACTTCCCTTTTAGCCTTCTCTTTGGTCCCTTTGAAAATTTTCCCTACCCTCCGCAAGGACACTTGAGTTTGGAACCACCCTCTGCAAGGGCACTTGAAATGGTCCATTTTGTGCCTAAGTGGGAACTTGTCTCTTCTTTGCGGAGTCCGTAGAAATGGGCCTGTAGAGTCTGTAGAAATAGACCTGCAGAGTCCGTATAAATTTCCAAGACTTGTGCAAAATCAAAATTTGAACTGGCTCAGAATAGCAAGGGAAGAAGGAGACCGATTTTGGCCTGCTGGACCAAAATGGTCAACAAACTCTATAGAAATCACCATTATCATGAATTAAACAGTGGTCTGCAAGCTCATATAACAATAATGCATCTAATTTAGATCATGGCTTTTAAATCTAAATAGTTGATTTCATGTTCATCCAATAGAAAATATCTTTGCTTCACCTAATAAAGATAAGTAATTGTTTTCTATTGTCAATATGTTTTTTTACTAATAACTATGTGCTTGTTTTCCAAGTAATAAAGGAAATAATAATAAATGATTCAAGGAGAAGCATTGTTTATGAAGAAATCACACACACACACACACACACACACACACACACACACACACACACACACACACACACACACACATGTTTTATTAACAAAAGCTTTTGATTATCTTAAAAATAATACAGGAAGTTGCCTAGAGGTTTATTTTTAATCCCCTAAACTTTCTTTTCATTTGACAAAATACAGTTTTATTCGGGTGAGTTTTGGTTTTCCTATTTTTTTGGTGGAAATTACCAACATTGTTTCTTGAAAGCTACCCATAATTGTTACATAGCCTATTCTTGAATTTAATAAACACTATAAAACTAATTATAGTAACTACTTGTTACACTGCCTCTTCCCTTATTGCTGGGAAACATTTTCCCTTCTCTATTCCCAAAGCTTCTTTCTCTTCTTCCAACTTCTTGCTTTCCTTCCTTGCCATGAAATTTTCGTGTCCATTTTTCCTTCTCTCCCCTTTTCTTAATACTATTTTCCCCCCTTTTGCATTTTTCTAACGCTTAGTTAAAGTATTTGTTGCAAGTCATTAACTGGGAGTTACAACATAACCATCAGATGAAATCCCTATTTATCTCCCCTGATTTATGAGGTTAACAAAAAGGTAACTCTGACTTTTTATTTTATTTTAAAGTTTTAGTTCATCTAGTGTGTTTAATTGTGATTTATTCCTATATTAATTAGCATAAATTAATTGGTTTTCTCAATTTAATCAAATTGCCTACTATAATTAAATAATTCAAAATTACCATATGTTTTTATTTTGGAAAATAAAATATAACAATATTATTATTTTTAACCCCAAATTAAAATTGTATTAATGCTACAATTATAAAACAATATATAATGTATCTCACAACAGGGTATTAGCTATATCTAATTTCAAAATAAGAATTCATTTCCTCCTAAAACACATTCAAAATATGATTTTTGCAACTATCTTAGCATTACCAAGATTAATACCTAGTAAACCATATCAATACAAAGAATTTAATAAGACAAACTACTATGGTGTGTGAAATTGGGCTACTAGCATTCTCCATTCTATCAGATTGTAATCATCCCATTTGCACTACCCTCTCAGATGATACTCTCTCTCATGGTGTTCTGAGGGTGAAACCAATCCTACATTCACCTCATAGTAAATATGTAGTTAGTCTGAGTCATTGCATACATCTATAATCAAAGCATTCATCATAGTACTTAAATCAAAGCATTTAAGAAATTAGTTTACCAATCATTTCAAATCCATGAATGTAAAGGCAAAAACATAGCATGAAATCAAGATATAACAAGAATATTTAATCATGTCAATAAGTGTTATACAACTAGATAATACATGTTGATTTGGGCATCCACAATAGAAATCAATGGATGTCATCTTTTAGTAGGATTTTTAAAATGTTGGTTAAAATTGTGTCGATGCTCAAGCATATATAAACTAATCATATGTAATCACCATTTCAAATTATCATATAATATTGAATGGGACTTGGGTTATCAAAATTTTGAATGTTAGATAGTATTGGTGGTACATTTGTAACGTATTTTATGTGGATTATTGTGTGCATACATGAAGTTAATTGGTACAAGATACTATCTAAAGGTTTATGAGGCCTATTATGGTTTATTGAATTAGACTGTCATGCCAGATGACTATTCACCACATGACAGGGAAGGCCATGGGATGTACACTATGTCCCTCGCAATCAATAGGGAGGTAAACAAAGCATTAACATTTGTCAAGTTGGCTACTATAAAATCCATAGGCGGAGCTCCGATGGTCATGCTAGAAATGTATAAAGTTTGATGGCCCATTCTTAAGAAAGACTTTGCCTAAGAGATCACATGTACCAATGTTGACAGGGTGGTAACCTTGGATAATAGAGTTTGCATGCTAAGAATTTTTATTGGTAGTAACCAAAAGCTTGAGGAATATTCACAAGATGCTATTTCTTTGGGGAGGTTTTATGTTGTAAATCAAAAAGTAGTTATGGTTTGTAATGTGCGAAATGAAGGGCCAAAGGTTTCCAATCATCCAATGTTGCTCCATGTGTTATAACTGTGAATTTTAATAGTGTGAATCATAATTTTTCCTCCCTTGTACAACTTGGTGATGGCATTGATGTAAAAGTATATTTAGATATCCTCTTAAAACCTCACCTTATACACATAAGTTAAAAAATTGATTGGATAATCTTATAATTCATTATTAAAAAAAAAATGTATTGTAATGATAACATTAATACTTTTTAATAAAATAAAATAATTAAAATATTCAAATAAAATATATATTTCAAATAATTTTATGTAAAATATCATTAAAATTAATATTTATGTTACTATTACCCTTCAAATTTATTCTTCTTAATTTTTTTAAATGAAAAAATATAAATATATGTAAGTAAATTTGTGATTCCATTTCTTTTATTTAAGTAGTTAAAATTTGACTTTAAACTAAGTTCAAGGCTTAAAATAAAGCTTTGTTTCTAAATTTGAAATTTGAGAACAATTTTAAATAATAATACAAGATTAAGATTTTGGTAAATGTTTTTCATTAATGATCTACCAAACATGGTGTTTAAAGTATGTCCTCTCATCAAACATTTAAAGTTTTTGTGGGGTAAAATTATTTTTAGATAGGTTGTTCATTATTTTTAATTAATGTTTAAAATATGGAAGAATTTTTTTAATAAAATTTGTAATAAAAAATTTATATTATTTTGTTAAGTAATTGAAGGTTTTTATATATATTAAATTGTATGGAAATTAGTCATTTTAAAATGATTTTTATAAATAATCATTATTTTAAAAATATTATTTATTTATATATTTTTAATAATTATAAAACAATTAAAATTATATTATTTATTATTTTTATGTATTTTATTTTTTAAATTATTTTTAATTAAAATGATCATTATATTTTTTATTTATTATAAAAATCAAAGATAAGTAACTCTATTTATCATAAAAATAATTTAATAAAAATGATGTCTTTTAAAATAATTAGTTCAACTCTTTTTTTCATAATTTTAATTTTAAAATTTATTATTCAACCTCAATTTAAAAACATAAATGAAATAACTCTTCTATCCATTATTCCACTCTCCAACAATAAACCATCAAAATCTTAATAATTATAATTATATATATATATATATATATATATATACTTTTCTCGAAATCCTAATTACACATTAATAATATATATCCAAGATTCAGAGGCATAAAATTGCACGAATAAAGAATAATTTATTAATTAATGGAAAAATTAAATGAATAAGGAATGACGGTAGCAGGAGCTAGAAGCACTCCCCAACCCGTATAAAGAATTGCTTTTATACACAAATCCGTAGAGGGCGGGTTTTAGACCAAAGTTTTGCAGGAGCGCGAGGAAGGATCCCACATAGCCGGGAGTAGGAACGTCCGGCCGTTGAGGCCGTGGGCGTTGTAGCTGGCCCCTGTCGTTGAATCCACCAACACTTGGCCAGGGAAGCCCGGATAAGCCCCCTTTCCATACATAGCAGGACACGCCGACACCGCCTCCAACGGAGCACCCGCCTGTCCTTGGAAGTAGCCTGTGTTGAACGGGTTCGTCACTGCTCCTGCAATGCTCGCCGCAATGTTGATCACCATCCCGTCGATGCCCACGTCACCGTTGGGCGGCAGCAGAGGAGGTGTTTGAGGACCATACAGAGGCTGATGAAACGGCCATGCGCATTGCCCCGGGCACTGACTTGCTGAGTTTCCCACCCACGCGTACACATATGGGACGCCCTTTGCGCTGCCACTGGCACTGGCACTGGCGTGGAATCCACAAGAACTCCTGCAGAAGTTCTCCACCATTACATCCTCCGATGTCAGCACCAAATACAACTCTGCTCCACCATTGCCATTGCTTGCCGGCAGAGTTCCGGATTCGACACCAGTCTTCACCAACGCAGCAATGTCACTTCTTTTCAAGGACCTGCCCATGGAATATCCTTCATCCAGCTTCTGTTTCCCTAAGGATAGCGATGGGTTGGCGTTGGCGTTGGCGTTGGAGTGGGCAGAGCCTTTGTAGCCCTCTGTTGTTTTCCACCAGGTGGACACAGAGGGAGAGCCCGGCTTGCTATTTCTCATTGGGCCCAATGACTGCACGAAATCTGCCACAATAGCACGCTGTGCAGGTGTGAATTTGCCATACCAAATGAGATGAATATTGAGGATAGCCTTAGTGGTGAGCAGAGGGCCATTGTGATATTTCAGAACAAGAGGCTCCTCTTTCACCAGAGCAGACAGCTTCCTCGAATGCGCCCCACCATCCACTGCTGCGGACAATGCCATCATACCAATACACATACACAGTACCATTAATCTCTTAACAACGCTTTCGCTCCATACGACAGCCATGTTAAGCAGGCAGGGTACCTAACGAATGACTGATTTTATGAAATACCCGATGTAATAGAGAGGAGAAAATTATAGAACATTAGATGTGAATGTTGTGGGAACCGATTGAATTAAATAGGCAGAGAGACCCATGAATGAAAACGATTGACAACGGTAATCATGCCGCTGGCCAGTTCATTAACAGTTGAGCAATTTGCAGTGGATCTTCTACGCGGTGTGAGCTTCCTTAAAGAGAGACAACTCCGTTCCGTCTGGACGCCTCCCATTGCGCGTGTTTGAAAAATTATCCATCCTCCGTGTCTTGTACCCATATGATATCCTTCATAGATTTGTGTAACAGGGCGAAAAAATCTTGTGCAGAAATGGTGTCGATTCATTTCAAACTTTTCGGAACAAATCTCCTCCGTTCAATTTGTTTTACTTTTTCTAAATTTGTGTCGGTCGACGGTTCCTGGAAGGAAAGAGCAGGAATAATTAATCTTGGAAACGTGACCTCTGTTTTATTATATCTTAGTTTTTTTTTCATTATATATATATATATATATATATTGGAGTCAACTAAAACAAGGGTGCCATGTGCCAAGTTTTCGCTGGGTAGAATAGAATTGAAATTTGTTTTAAATAGTTTATGAAAAAAATGACATAGTATAGAGTGTTGTTCCCAAAGTTTGTCACTCATTTTTGGGACAACACATGAACTATTTTTGGTACTACAAGCCAAAAAATTCTCTCTTCCCTTTGTAGAGTAAAATACTCTACATTTTTATTTTGAGTTTCAATTGTGCGCTCCAAGTTTTGTCCCTGTGCGTTTCAGTTTCGAGGCAATAAGCGTTATGACACAGGGCGTGGGTTTTTCATTTTGCGGAGGTTTTTCATTTTGTCTAAAGTTTTGTCTAAGTCTCAAAGTCGAGCAGAAGCTGCCAAGTGTCATCTGTGGGGACACATTATGATTTGTTTCTATAAGCAACAGGACGTGCCACGTGTCTCGTTATAACTCAGTGGAGCGCGACAAGTGTCTGCATCCACGTTTCAAGTTTCTTATAAGTTTCAAAGCTTCTTTCAATAAGCTTATCTCAGAGTCCTGCGGAGGGCGCCAAGTGGCAACTACGAAAAGTTTTAATATATTTTTCTAAATGCAGCGGAAGTCGCCACGTGTCCCTTGTAAAACTCGGCAAAAGCCTTTAAGTGTCAACATCCGCAGTTTCTTCCTTTTGTTTCGTTATTAAGTAAGGATTGTGGTGGGCCCCGGGTGAGTTGCTAAAGTAAGCGGAGCGCGCCAAGTGTCATCGTCCGTGTGAATCCAAATGAGTCCCAAATGTTTCTATAGTGTTTCTAAAGCTCAGCAGAAGCCACCATGTGTCATCTTCCGCATGACTCTCAAAAAGTATCTAAAGCTTCTATAAGTTAAGCGGATGCTGCCAAGTGTCATCCCCTATTTCACAGTGGCAAACGCCACGTGTCACTTGTTAAGATCAGTGGAAAGTGCCACATGTCCTCGTTCCCCTTTTGAAGCTGCTCGAAAAAGAAGTGTTGTGGGTCCCATTTTCTATAAGTTGATAAAGTTTCAAAACAACAGACTGTGACAGATGTCAAAGACAGAGCACTCCCAATACAAAGACACAGTAAAAAGGATGAAACCTGATGGAAAATGGCCAAAGCAAGCAGGAAAGACACGAATGAACATTTCCTTCGGACAAAATGTCCGAAGGAATTAGACCTGAAGACCGCTCGAAGCTGAAGAAATTGCCGAAGAAGATGATGGGCCCGTAGACGTCAAAGTTGAGCATCACAAACTAACCGTTGGGATCAAGACGTCTGATGACA
Source organism: Torreya grandis (assembly GCA_037957365.1). Taxonomy (NCBI): domain Eukaryota; kingdom Viridiplantae; phylum Streptophyta; class Pinopsida; order Cupressales; family Taxaceae; genus Torreya; species Torreya grandis. The sequence goes on from JARHVA010000009.1 coordinate 5,102,774, forward strand.
ACCCCACAGCTGTCAAATTCAAGGCAACCAACTAGCCATTGGCTTTCAAAAGAGAATGAAGAGAATTTGAAAGAGGACGAGCCTCATAGAGAGGCGCTATCTTTTGTGGATCCTATCCCACCCACCAAAGCACCATTCAAAGTAAAGTGTGGATTTGAAAATTGCATGGGCATGTTTATTCTTTCACCAACATCTACAAGTCAATTAAAAAAACAAATCCAATCCAATCCAAGTCATGTCTAGGACAAAATCAAATCCAACAAATCGTCTCAAAGGAGAAGCGCCACTCCAGTACAACATAGCACTCCATAAATATGATCTGGAGAGGAGAAAACTATTTATGGATGTTTTAAAATGCAAGAGAGAACCCTAGAAGCAAAAAAAAATCAGAAAACCAGGAGTGCCATTTTCACAAGCATGCACAAGTGGAAGGTGATTGGATGATTTAAATTATGCATCTTTTTGGCCTAATGTTTGATTTTTATTAAAATCTAAGGCATAAAAACATTGAATTTTATCTTTTTATTTTATTTTTAATTTTATCAAGTGAAAATTTTAGAAAACTTCACCTAATAAGGAGTTTGATAAGGTTGGATCCTTGAATAAAAATTCAAAAAATTGTTGGAAGTTTCAAGAGTTAAGGAAAATTAAATTTAACTTTGATAGTGTTTCGAAAGGTAATCTGGGTCGAGCAACATGTGGTCCAGCAACATGTGGAGGTGGTTTAGAGATCACAAAGGTCAATTGATCTTAATCTTATCTATAAATATTGGTTCAGATGTAAATAATGTAGCAGAGGCTCAAACACTCTTAAAAAGTATGCAAATTACAACCTCTCAAGATTTGTTCCGAAAAGTAAGAAGAGTACTATCTGTCACTTCCCCTGAGTTTTTCCTTTGATCCGTGCACATCATCTCTGAAAGAAGAGAGATGGATGGTTTGTCCCACCCATGAGTATTATTTTCTATATATATATATATATATATAGCATACCTACAGGGAACCTCCCCTTGATGAGAGGAGAGATCAGTGTCTTTTTGATGTGGTAAAACTACACATTTGGACGACTAATCTTCCTACTTTGGCTGATCAGACCTATTTTGTTTATCAGTACGCTGATCGACAAAATATTCAACCAATAATTTTTTACGACTCTGCTGGGGAAGGAGTGCACATTTTTGAAGTCTCAAACTTCAAGCTGAAGCAGATCCTGCTCTTTTTCAATGTTTGTTCTGTAATTTGGCAACTTCATGATACACCAGAGGCCAAAAATCCCAAGGTGTTTTAGACCCTACTATTGATTTGGTGTGACAGAGTAGTTTTGAGTTGTTTCCTCCACAATCTCAACTTGGACAAATTGTTGGTCGAGCTTTGCCTACCCACACTCCACCTAGATTAGTGATTCCACTTTTGCATAATCAAATCATGGCTCAAGGACCCTAGGGTAATTCTTTTGGTCCCCTGAATTTGACTCCACCTCTGCATGAGCTTCCACACAGTTTAAGGAAGAATTTCCCTAAATTCTTTGGTGATGGGAAGGTTCATCCTGATGAACACATTACAACTTTCAGCATAGCCTACGGGGTAATAGGGGTGGAATTTGAAGATATAACAGTTAGGCTATTTGTGGAGACATTACAAGGTGTTGTTGCTGACTGGTTCTACCACTTGTAGGCTGTGTCAGTGACTAATTGGGACACTTTGAAAGACAAATTTGAAGCAAGATTCAAGCTTGTAGAAGATGCACATGCCTTGCTGGCCCAGCTCACTCAGATGAAGAAGAAGCCTCATGAGCCTATGAGAGAGTTTATTGCCAAGTTCGACAAGCTGAGGCATATGATTCCCTTAGCCGCCCAACCAATGCTCAGAACCTCAAATGCTTTTTCATAAACTCATAATTGCCTGAAGTGAGTTTCTTGCTAAGACGAGCCAGACACATAGACCTTGCTGCTGCTCAGGACTTGGCTATTGAGGTAGAAGATGACCTTATCTTGGCAGGAAAGATAAGGAGAGACCCTAATAAAGGTAAATCCACTTCATCTTTTGAATACTACCCTGTAGTCACTACTGACCCAATGGTGCAAAAGCTAGCAAATGAAATGCTAGCTCTGAAAAAGCAAGTGGCGCAAGGGATGTCATCTGCTCCTGCATATAGAGATATGCCCAAGAAGACTTTCTAGAATTAGGTGTACCAAGGCAATGCTACCAGAAATTAGGGACAACAAAATCACCTTCCTCCTCCACAGAGGAATCTTGCCCTTGAAGCACGTCCAAACAACTCGGCAGTTGGATATCTTGAAGCTGAAACAAATTCTTCATTCCAGTCCGAGTTAAATCTCGAAGATGATGCTAATCTCTTCATTGAGGAAGAAGAAGAATTAGCTAGTGACTCTCATATTAGTTTCCTGAACTATCAGCATGAACCCAAAAGTGAAGGCCATGCAGCTGAGGGGTCATATGCTATATTCACCCAGTCTAAAAATCAATCAGCTCAACAAGTTGATAAAGAGAAAGCAGAGGAGTGACCTCAATCAGTAGTTTCAATTGCTAAGCGGGGATCCACTCTTCCTTTCCAGCCAAAGGACCCAGTGGTTTCAAGAAAGGTAAATACCCCTACGCCTTCTACTTCAATTTCACAGTCCAATCCTTCCCCTTTAAAAAATCAAAAGGATGAACTCTCATCCTCTGCTCCTAGCTCATTTCAGGAATTTGATATCATTGACCATATAAAGAGAACTAAAATTCAAATGTCTGAATTTGAATTTCTGCAATCCCATCCTGAGTAGTTAGACAGATTGGTTCAATGTGTTAAAAATCAAAACATCCATGTTGAATGAATGATCCCCAAGGTGACACATGATGTAGCCATAAATGCACCCACCAAGAACAACCTTGTCACTGCTCCCCCTACTGCTCTTGGTAGGACTGAACCTTTTTATGTCACATTGCTGATAAATGGATATAAGTTGAATAATTGCATTATTGATTTCGGAGCTTCAGACAATGTCATGCCTGATAAAGTGGCTGAATCCCTTGGTCTCACACTGACCAAGACATTTGGGAGATGTTTCTCCATGGAGAATAAGCAAGTACCATTGCTAGGACAAATCAAAGATGCCCAATTTGCATTTGTAGCCTTCCCAGCCAAGAGGATCAAGATGACTATTTTGGTGGCTGACGTCCCAACATCTTATGGCATTTTGCTTGGATGAAATTTTTGCAAGGACGTGGGAGGTGAATTAAGCATGGATCTATCTGAGGCAAGGATCCCTGTCCAAGGTTGATGAAGAAATTGTTCCCTGAAAAGGAAGCAAAATTTGCGGTCACTCAGACATCAGCTCTCGAAGCTCAAATTCTTTTTGAATTTGCAGGTATGGGTAATTATTTTCTATCTATAGATGAAGTGCATGAAACACCTGAAAGTATCAATTTAGAAATTAGTTTAACAAGAATAGCAAAAAAATTGGTAGGCCGCAGTACAGACCAAGAAGGATTCTCCATTTCTGATGAAAAAAAGTCAGTATTAGATGAAATATGGACTTTGAAATTTGATGGCAGCTATTCTTCTACCGGTTCAGGAGCTGGGATTGTTTTAATATCTCCTCAAGGAGATATGTTCCCTTCATCTTACAAATTATAGTTCAACAACACTAAGAATACATTTGAATACGAATCTTTGTTGCTAGGCATGAAGGTTGCTCAAGAAAAATGCATTAAATTTCTTCATGCCAAAGGGGATGCTGAATTAATAGTTTGCCAAGTGAGAAATTTATACCAAACTAAGAATGAAAGATTATGCCACTACCGTAACTTGGTTTGGGATCAAATTGAAAGTTTTGATGCTTTCAACATTTCTGCCATACCTAGAGAGTCTAATGACAGAGCTGATGCACTTGTTGTTTCAAGAATGCTCTTAGTTCCTCATTCAAAATTCAAAGAAGACAGGTATACCATTGCACTGGTTTATAGGCCAAGTGTTCCTGACAATGTTGATCATTGGCAAGTGTTCAATGATGACCATCAAATCATTGCCTTCTTGGGACGAAAAGATAATTTTGAACAGCTTTGTTTTGAAGGCAACAAATCTCAAAAGAATGAATCTGTGTCTAAATTCAGCTCAGATATAAATGAAGAATTATTGCAGCTTAAAGGAAACAAAATTCCCAAAGGCCTGGTTTCTCTTGAAAAGTTGTTTGACAAACATGATAGATTCATTAAACAATAGCAAACAGACTCAAATTTCTCTCAAGAATTCAATCAAGTGAATTTGTCTACTGAAGAAAATCCCAAGATGATCAATATTGGTAAGTGATGCACCCCTGAAGAAAGATTCAAGATCACTTATTTACTCTGTCAATACATGGATGTCTTAGCATATTCTTATGAAGACTTGAAGTCTATCAGACCAGATGAAATCTGCCATAACATTCCTCTCAAGGCCGACTCAATGCCATACAAGCAAAAATCTAGACAATATAATCTAAAAATGTCAGGTACTATTCTGTCTGAGATACAAAAGATGTTAAATGCCAGAATCATCTTTCCAATCCATCATTCTACATGGATTGCAAACATAGTGCCTATAAAGAAGAAAAATGGCAAAATTCGCATTTGTGTAGATTTTAGAAATTTGAATCAAGCATCTTTAAAAGATAATTATCCTTTACCAATTATGGATCAAGTGCTTCAAATAGTGACAGGTGCAGAGATGTTATCAATGCTAGATGGTTTCTCAGGTTATAATCAGGTTGAAGTTGGTGAAACAGACCAATACAAGATTGCATTCACTATGCCTTGGGGTACATTTGCATATAAGAGAATGCCTTTTGGTCTAATAAATGCTGGTGGTACTTTTCAGAGAGCTATGAATCTGGCTTTCAAAGATGAGATTGGTAAATTTATAGTGATATACCTTAATGATTTGACAGTATTTTCAAAGCATCGATCTGATCATGTACGCCACCTACAACAAGTGCTAGAGCGCTGCCGTCAGAATGGTATTTCCTTAAATCCTAAAAAGTCTATTTTTGGAATACCAAAGGGGAAACTCCTTGGACACATTGTGTCTAAAGAAGGCATAAAGATTGACCCAAACATAGTCAAGTCTATTCAAGAGCTTAATTTGCCTACAAATAAGAATGTTGTTCATTATTTCTTTGGAAAGGTGAATTTCTTACAAAGATTCATCCCCAAATTTACTGAGAAGACTAGACATAATGTGAACATGATGAAAGGGAAGACTATCTTCATCTAGACTAAAGAAGGTAAATCAACATTTCAAGATATTAAGACTGCCATTGCTCACACCCTTACCTTGGTTTGTCTAGATTACCATAAAGATTTCATTATATACAACTATGCATATAAGCATACTCTTTCAGCGATTCTTGTTCAACAGGACAAAGAAGGTATGGAATCCCCCATCTCTTTCATGAGTTGCCCTCACAAAACCCATGAAATGAAGTATTCAAATATAGAGAAGCATGCCTATGCCTTGGTAAAAGCAGTCAAACATTTCCACTTCTATATTATGAATTCACATACTACTGCCTTAGTTCCAGACACTACAGTCAAGTCTATATTAACTCAGCAAGAGTTTGGCACAAACAGAGGTAATTGGATTGCAAAAATCCAAGAATTTGATCTAGATATCAAGCCAAAAAATCCGATCAGAGGTAAAGGCCTTTGCCAATTAATGGCTGACAATAAATCAGAAGATACACAACATGAAGAAACTGAAGTGGAAAATACTTCAACAGTCTTTTTTGTCTCCACTACCAATGAATGGTACTCAGGTATTGCCTATTTTATGACTTATGGTGAATGTCCTACTCATTTGTCTTACAAAGAAAAGAGGACTATCAGGTTGAAAGCTGCCAATTTTATCCTTTAGGATAACGGCGTACAAGAGAAGCATAAATGGAGTATTCCTTCACTGTGTAGACAAGGAGCAACAAACCCAGCTTTTGAAATCTTTCCACAATCTGGCCTGTGGAGGACATTTTTCAGCTTTTGTGACTGCTCACAAGATTTTACGAGCCAAGTATTACTGGCCAACTCTTTTCCAAGATGCACATAAGTGGGTGAGAAAATGTGAAATCTGTCAGCAATTTGTTGGAAGACCCAAGTTGGCGACCCTACCTCTCAAGCCAGTAATCATAGAGGAACCTTTCCAACAATGGGGACTTGATTTTATTAGGACAATAAACTCATCTTCAAGTGTTGGACATGATTATGTCCTTATAGCAACTGATTATTTCACCAATAGGGTAGAAGCAATCCCAACTAAGCATGCTACTTCAAAAGTTGTATGCAACTTCCTCAAAGAAAATATCATTTCCAGGTTTGGAGTTCCACTCAAAATTATTACTAATAATGCAGTTTGTTTCACCTCTCAAGAGATTACGCAATTCTATTTTCATTATGGAATTACACTCTCTCATTCTTCTAATTATTTTCCACAAGGGAATGGACAAGCTGAGTCCAACAATAAGAATTTGGTGACTATTATCAAAAAGTTAGCAGATGATAATCAAAGGACATGGCATAAAGCATTGGTTGATGCTCTATGGGTAGATAGGATCACACCAAAGAGGGCAATTGGTATGTCTCCTTTTCAACTTCTTTACGGTATTAATGCTGAGATACCAATCACATTGGAGTTACCAGCCTTGAAATTGGTGAAGGCCATTGAAGATCAGACATTTGAGAGTTCTCTTGACAAAAGAATCATGTGCCTGACTCAGCTGGAAGAACATAGAACCATGGTGGTGGACATAATTATTGCTCATCAAACTCTGGTAAATAAATTCTTTGATCAGAAGGCCAAAAATTATGATTTCCAGATTGGGGATCAAGTCCTGTTATGGGACAAAAGAAGAGAACCAAAGGGGATGCATGGAAAGTTTGACTCCCTTTGGAGAGGCCCGTTTATAATTCATCAGCGCATTGGTGAAAACAACATTCTATTGAAATACCAAGATGGCACACTCTTTTCTCTACCCCACAATGGGCAACATCTGAAACACTTCAATTCTTGAAGTATCAGATCATTGCCTCTGTATATATGTATATTTGTACAGTTTTAATTCTATTTTATTTTGTTTGTTTCCATTTTTGAAGCCTATCATTTTTGGGTAGCATGAATCCGTAACCCAATGGTACACATGAAGACACTGGAGATTCTAGATTCTACTCCTTTCAATTCTTTTTGCAATTGACAGAAGTTCCCCAACTGGAGCCAACTGTTCTCCCCCCAAAAATATTAGCTATTTTTGGGACAACATTTGAATTATTTTGGTCTTACAGACCAAAATTATCTCTTCCCTTTCCAAATTTTGTCTTGGGCATTCGAATTCCTCATTTTCAAGCTTTTCAAAAATCTACAGACTACAAACAGGCTCATTTCTACAAGTTCAACGGGCTTCACAACTTCTACAGGTGTGTTCAATCAAAAGAATTGGTTTCTAAAAATTGGTCATTTTTGAAATTGGTTCATCACCTTGGTTCAAATAGAAATTTCCATCGGCAAGCATCAGTAGTAGGTTCATTCTTTAGTTCAATCAAATGGTTCATCAATCGGTTCAAGGCTTTGTTTGAACCGTTGAACCAAAATTTGGTTCAACGTCTTGGTTCAATGAAAAGGTTCAAAGCCTTGGTTCGATGGCAAGTTCAATGTCTTGGTTCATCGCCAAAGTTCAAAGAAGCCCGAAGGCCATTAAAAGACTACCCGAAGGGTAGATACCCTTGCGGGAGGCTCTTCCCAACTCAAAATGGGTCATTTCTTAAGGCCTGAAAAGGCAAGTGCAATCTGGAAAAGTGCCAAACAGAAAAGCCAAAAGAAGACAAAGGAATGACATGCCTGGAAATGTCAAATTCAACACAGTGAATTAGCCATAAATCCTTTAAAACATACAGACCAGAATACATTCACAGATCTCAAAGCCAAGACTAGCAGAAAGCGGAAAAGGAACAGAATAGTAAATCAAATCCAGGGCCCAATTCAATTAACCGGACAAGGATGAACGACGAAGATAAGATCAGATCGCCAGGTGAACATTGGAAGTTGTAATTTTCAATAAGCGTGACTTATTTCCTTGCATTGATAAAATCAAATGGGTAAAGCGCCTCTAAGTTCCAACGTGTCTCCTTAATAGTTTCCAATGCAAAATGATGTATTGATTGTTCCCAAGTCCTTCTTGAAGAGGCTATATAAGGGACTTTCTTCTATTGTAATAGGGATCTCTTTTTTAACACCAGAGAATGAAACTCTGCCCAAATTGAGAGGCATCATTGAGACTTTGTGCTCAGTCTGTTAATCATATTTTGTTACTGAAATAAAAAAGCAAGGGACTTTTTCAGACTTTGTGCTGTGATTTCTTTGTTATTAAGGAAATTGTTCTTATGTCTTTTTCCTTGATATATTTTATGTTCCATTAATTCAACAAGTAGAATTAGTAAAATTAGTTAGGAAGGTGTCATGAAGAATCAATTGTGGAGAGACTTTGTGCCCCCATAGCTGCCTTCAGTGTGTTTTCTTTTCATTACTGTGTAAAAGACTTTGAGAAGACTTTGTGCCCTCATTGTTCTTCATATATTACTCTTGAGCATTTCAAGTAGAGACTTTGTGCTGTATCTCGATTTGATGGTTGCTACACCCTCAGTTACATTCTACTTTTATTTCTAGGAGTATTCTTGTGGTTTGCTGAATAGTACTTCTAAAAGAAGAGGAGTACTATCTGTCACTTCCCCTGAGTTTTTCCTTTGATCCGTGCGCATCATCTCTGAAAGAAGAGAGATGGATGGTTTGTCCCACCCATGAGTATTATTTTCTATATATATATAGCATACCTACAGGGAACCTCCCCTTGATGAGAGGAGAGATTAGTGTCTTTCTGATGTGGTAAAACTACACATTTGGATGACTAATCTTCCTACTTTGGCTGATCAGACCTATTTTGTTTATCAATACGCTGATCGACAAAATATTCAACCAACACATCAGACATTAGGCAATCTATTCTATAGGTACAAGGCATTTTATCATCCATTTTAGCCTATGATCCTATTACACCATCATTACATAGAGCAATTGGCCCTCTTACTATACATGAGGAGTACAGTTCCTTGGTTGGAATTCTATCAGGCACTTGGTGGACCCATTCACTATTCTAGGGTGATCCATTTTTCATTGCACCTTCTTTTGATATGTTCACTTTAGTGGTATTACATTAAGTTCTTGTGCATGATCTTACCAGACCTATGCCACACTTTATTTTGGACCCTACTCAGAGTATTTTGTCCTAGTTTGTTGATAATTTTATTGCTTTGGAAAAGGGAATATATATTATTTGATGTGATTGGATCTTCTTCAATCTTCAGATAGAGGATCTCGTTAGTAACATTTGTCATTTTGAGAGCTCGATTATAGGTAGTTTCAACATCTTCTATCAGGACTTCTTAGTTCTACTTTCTTTATGTGTTATGTTGCTCTGATTTATGGGTGCATTTTTGGTTGTGACTGATGTCTTGAGAGCATGCACTTTCTTTAGATTTGAAATATTTTAGGGAGGGGTTTTGTTCCTATAGGTTTTCCCCCTTTTTCACTTTATGGGAGTTGTATTGTATTTGGGTACCTCATCAGGGCTCGTTGTTGGGACTAAATTCTCCTACCCACCTAAGTTATGCTTAAGGGGGGTGTTAGTGTAGAATTTTGTCCCACTAGGTTTTGTCTACATGGTCTATTTTAGCTTGTTTAGGTTATTATAGGTCAGTAGTGAAAGTTTATCCCATATGCATGAGGTTGTTGGGACTTGTCTGTTAAGCATGAAATATACTGAGAGGGGGGGTGAATCAGTATATTATATATCTTTTACTTAATATGATTTATTTTTTTAACCACTCAATCACACATTCAATATATGCAATAAAACTAAAATAATAACATGCACCACGCGCGCGCTGCGCGCGAGAGAGAGAGAGAGAGAGAGAGAGAGAGAGAGAGAGAGAGAGAGAGAGAGAGAGAGAGAGAGAGAGAGAGAGAGAGAGAGTAGATTTTTATGTGGAAAACTAAAGTGGGAAAAAACACAGAGAATAATCTCAAGCAATCTCAAGTATATAAATGAGCACCAAATTGTAGGATTACCAACCCCTTTATCAAGAACCAAAACAATAGCTATTTGTTAACACCAACTCATAAGAGCACCAACCCCTCTTGTGTATAAAACACAACTATCTCTCAATGTTACTTGCTCAAAAAATGATATAACTCTACAATATCTCTTGATTTTATTTTCTTTAAAATAAATACAAACCATGCACTCTCTTGCATATTAAAAATGGATTCTCAAGCCTTTATTTATAGCTTTCCAAAAGACCTTTGGCATTCACCCTTTGTGACCCTTCAATCCTCATGGAAAATGATGCCAAACTTGCATGACCCTTTGTATCCTTGCATTTGAAAAGTCACATAGTTACCCTTCATAAGAAAATGCATCCTTTACTCTTTTGTCTCTATCTTTGTGACTTTTCATATTCCTCAAACTGTCCCTTCATGGAAAAATGTGCCATACCCTCTTTTGTCTTCACATGGTGACTCTTGGAATTCCTCAATATGACTCTTCATGAGAAATTGTGTCCCATTTTTCTTTTATCTATACCCCATGACTCTTTGACTTCTCCATGGGACATCTTTTTACTTATATGCAACCAAAAATATATTCATTAATATTAAATAAATATCAACACACATTAGCCAAGATATGAATATTAAAAAACACCATTAGATGCAATGGGGCATTTATCACCAATGCTAGACCTTTAACATCAATGACAATATTTACAACAATCTCCCCCTTTGTCATTGATCGCAATCTTAAACTAAAACTGCCACATCCTAAAACTTGCACATACTACCATCTAAAAACTATACAGTAACTCCCCCTTACTGTAGCAACCAATACCTAACCCCTGTACCAATTTTTGCACCTATTTTTGCACTTGTACCTATTTTTGTTCTTCTCCTCCTTTGAAATCAATGGCAAAGGGCCTATCTTGGAGCTAATAGTTAGCTCCCCCTCAACTGATGTTGAACCTCAATGGTAGGAAGTAAAATAAATTACTCCCAACTTCTCCCACAGATACTCAAATGTGTCTTCTGGTAGTGCCTTTGTGAAAATATCTACAATTTGCTCTATAGTACTGATATATTCCATCTTAAACTATTGATATGCAACCTGATTTCTCAAGAAGTGATATTTGATAGGAATATGTTTTTTTCTTGAATGCATCATTAGATTCTTAAAAATATTAATAGCACTTGTGTTGTCACAAAAAATAGAAATAGGTTCATCATATTTTACCTTGATATCTTCCAAAGTTTGATTCATCCAAAGATCTTAAGTACAACACAATACCATTGCAATATATTCTACTTCTACAATAGAAAGTGATACTAAATTCTACTTTTTGCTTAGCCATGATACTAAGCTATCACCAAGGAAGAAAACTCCTCCACTTGTGCTCTTCCTGTCATCCAAGAAACTTACCCAATCTGAATCTGTATAAGCAACCAAAGTGCAATCTCTACCTATGGGATACCACAATCCATAATCCACTGTCCCCTTGATATATTTGAGTATTCTATTCACCAACTAAACATGACTATATTTTTGAGTTGACTGATATCTTGCAACCATACCTACTACATGCATGATGTCTGGCCTCGATGTTGTCAAATATAAAAGAGTACCAATCATATATCTATATAAAGATTTATTTTCAACACGTGAATCTTCATCCTTGCTCTCCCTATTTCATATACTCATTAGTGTGCCAACTGTTGCACAATCCTCAAAAAACCAAATTTCTTTAATATTTCCTTGGCATATTTACTTTGATATATGAAAATTCCTTTATCTGACTGAAATATTTTCAATCGTAAGAAAAATGACAATTATCCAAGCATAGACATCTCAAAATTATTCTTGCATATTATCAAAAAGTTCTTTTATCATCTTTTCAATGTTTCTTCCAAAAATGATGTCATCAACATATACCAAAACAACCAATTGATGCTCACCTTTTGTTTTGATGTAGAGATTACTGTCAGTAAACCCTCTTTTGAAACCTTGATCTTGTAGGTACTTAACAAGTCTTGCATACCAAGCTTTGGGAGATTGTTTCAATCCATACCTTGCTTTCTTCAATCTACATACATGGCTACTAAAATTTGAGAGAATAAATCCCTCAGGATACTTAATGTAGATCTCTTCTTCTAGATTCCTATTTAGGAAGGCACATTTCACATCCATCTGAAACAATTTGAAATTTTTAAACACTACATATGCAAGAAACTTTTTAATAGCCTCTAGCCTTGCCATTGGTGCAAAATTTTCTTCAAAATCTATTCCCTCAATCTGAGCATATTCTTTACATACTAATCTTGCTTTATTCCTGGTCACTTCTCCATTTTCATTTAACTTATTTTTGTAAACCCATTTTGTTCCTATCACATTGTGATCCTTTGGTCTGGGCATTAATTCCCAAGTATCATTATTTTTTATTTTATTTAATTCTTCATCCATTGCCTTAACCCAATGCTTATCATGTCTAGCTTCTAAAAAAATTCTAGGCTGAATTTTGGATAACAAAGAGAAATTAACTTGCTCAACTTCACTTACCATCATTCTTCTGGTGTGAATTATTTCATTTATGTCCTTGATGATATCACTTTCATTATGATTTCTCTAGACATATTTGGATGGGCTTTAGTGTCCTTTTTCTCATCTTCATCTAATTCTTCAAAATATTCCTCTTTAATGATTTCAGGAATGTAACTGGATCACTGATTCTTTGTATTCCATCTTCTTCCACCCTAACACTTGCATTTTCAAATATTTTCTTGTTTCTTTTGTTATAACATTTATAAGATTTACTTTTTCATTAATAACCAAGAAATATATCTTCATCTGCTCTAGATTCAAACTTTCCATGTTTGTTATCAGTTCTTTTTATGAGGCATCTACTACCAAAAACTCTGAAATAATCAACTATTATCAGTTTATCTTTCCATAGCTCATAAGGATTCTTGTCACTATTGAATCTCAATAATGTTATGTTTTGAATATGCATTATTTTAGTAACTACCTCTTTCTAATATTTATCTGGTATCTTAGATTCATTTAGCATTGTCCTCACCATCTCCTGAACTATTTTATTTCTCCGTTCAACTACTCTATTTTGTTGTGGAGTTCTGGCTACTGAATAATGTCTCTTTATTCCATGGTCTTCACAATACTCAATAAATTGATCTAACATAAATTCTCCTCCTTGATTTGGTCTTAGACACTTAATCTTCAAACTGGTTTTATTCTCAACTAATGCTTTGAATGCTTTGAAATCTCTAAAAGCTTCTAATTTTTCTTTAAAAACATTACCTAAGTCATACATGAAAAATCATCAATAAGCATCATGAAATATTTCTCACCTTGAGTACTTTGAGCTCTCATAGGTCCACACAAATTAGTGTGAGCAAGCTCTAACATTTGAGTGGTTAAATACTCTTTTGTTTTGAACCACCTTCTAGCCTGCTTTCCATGCTGACAAGGTTCACAAAGCATGTTGGATGGCTTTGTAATATTTGGAAGATTTTTGACTACTTGCTTCTTTATTATGTTGACAATATTATCAAAATTTATGTGTCTCATTCTCCTGTGCCATAGCCAACTTTCTTCAATCTGACTCAAACATCTTTGACCTTTGATGTCTGATAACATATACAAATGATTGCCTGTTCTCTGAGCATCTGTAACCAACACATCTAAACCTTTTCTCCTAATTTCACAACCTTCTGCATAAAACTTTAGTGTGTTCCCCTAATCACACATTTAACTTACACTTAAAATATTATGATTAATACCTTCTACATAAAAAACATTTTCAGTTTGAGTTCTACCATTATCCAAACTTAGTGTACCTTTTTTGGCAATTCTGGCAGTAGTATTATCTCTAAATTTTACTATGCCACCATTGATCTTCTTCAAAGTTATGAACTTGATTTTGTCTCCTATAATGTGCCTAAAACATCCACTATCAATAAACCACAGCTTTTCTTTGTTTCTTTCATGCAAAGTTGTCTGGACCAACATAGACTTTTCAGGTTGTTTCTTCTATCATGAACCTATCTAAACTTTCTTCTTGATGAATGGAGCCTTAAAACTCTGGTTCTTCTTGATTGACTGAAACATGATTCTATAATACCAAGCTATGTGTCTAAATTTATTATAATTATAACATATTATGGCCTCTTCATTAAATCCTGATAGAGGAACAAAAGATTTGTGGCTTCTACTTGACTTTGCATGAGTTTTCTTCTCCTTATTTTTGAATTTGTTAGCCCTTTTTTAACATTCTATTTTATTATGACTATATCCATTACAATAAAAATAGTAACCATAAAAATAGGACCTATTTGTGTATCTCTGACTTGATTGCCTTTTGTAGCTTTGTTCCTTCCAACCTTCTTTATTTGAGATGTCCTCCGTATTCTTAACTTCTTCCCTTTTATTTCCTTTTTTGTAAGATGTTCAGCATAGCTCTTTTCTTTTTCTATGTTAACCTTATTTGCAGCCTCCCCTTTTTATTTTTTAAATCTGATACCTGTCTTATCTGATATTGATCTTTGACTTTATAATATCTTATTCAACATATTAGTGTTATTCTCAAATTTCTAATCATTGGTTTTTCTATCATTGATTTATTTATTTGTTTTCTAAGATCTGCTTTTAAAGAAGTAATTTCAATAACATACCTTTCACATTCTTGACTTATTTTTTGTAAGTGTGCCATTAGATCCTTTTCTTCTTCTTGGCTTCTTCAAAGTGTGCATGTAAATATTCAATTATTTCCTTTGACTCCTTTCATTTTTCTCGATATGGATCTTTAATCTTTGATTCTTTTTCTCAAGAGATTTTAACTCTTCTAAGGTACAAACGAGTTCTCCTTCTAGATTCACTTTGGCTTCATCCTATTCTTATTCTTGATCATCTATACTTTTGCTTGCAGATGCATCTTCATATATGGCCATAAATAAAATCTCTTCTTCTTTTGAATCACTAACTGCACTATCTTTGGCTGAGTTAGGATCTTTAGAATACAAACTCTTCTTCTCGAATCCTTTCTTGAATTTTTCTTTGAAATTTTTCTTGTATGTAGACTTTCCTTCTTCATTGTCACCATTACCCTTATCTAGGCACTTAGCTACAAAATGTCCAATATTTACACAATTAAAACATTTAAAAGGTAATTTTCCTTGATATTTACCTATGCCTTTTTTTAGCTTGCAAATGAATAGAGCTCCATTGTCATCTTCATCATTTCTAGAAATGTCACTTGATTCTTGAATCTTGGCCTTCTCTTTCTTTGATGTCTTAAAAATAGCTTCTCTCTTTGAGGGTTTCTCTTGTTCGGTTCAAATCTCATATTCAATAAGAATACCATGTAACTCATCCATATTTAGCTTGGCTAAATTCTTTATCTCTTCAATTTCCAAAACTTTTACATCATATCTCAATGGTAGAGATCTCAAAACTTTTGTACTATAATTGATTCTTCTAACTTTTCTCCAAGACCTTGAATTTGATTAACTATTTGATTAACCTGCAAAAGGTAACTTGCTATATTTTATTCCTCTTCCATCTTCAAACTCTCAAACTGTCTTCTGAAAGTTTGAAGCTTATCTTGTTAAACCTTTCCATCACCTTTGTAAATATTCTCAAGTTTTACCCAAGTTTCATGAGCAGATTTACATTGCATAACTTTAACAAAATTTGATTCATATAAGCCACATAAAATAGTATTTAAATCTTTAATATTATATTCACTTGCCTTCTTTTCTATCAGAGTAGTTACAAGTGTATGTGGCTCTTCATATTCCTCCACCACTGCTTGTCAAATGTCAAATCTAAGGACCATCAAATAAGTCCTCATCCTTATTCTCAAAAAAGCATAATTTGTCCCATTAAACAAAGGTGCCTTATTTGTAGAAAAACCTTCATGTGATCTAGCCATCATTCTTTCCCCGATCTAGCATCAAGCTGTAAAATGTTTTCAAAAGGAACATGCTCTGATACCAATTTTTAAGCATAAAATATACTGAGAGGGGGGTGAATCAATATATTATATATCTTTTACATAGTCTAATTTATTTTCTTTAACCACTTGATCACACATTCAAGATATGCAATAAAATTGAAACAATAACATGCACCACACAAGAGAGAGAGAGACACCAGATTTTTACATGGAAACGCAACATGGAAAAAATCATAAAGAAAAATTTCAAGTACATGAATGAGTGCCAACTCAAATTACAAAGTTCATAAGCACCAAATTGCAAGAGCACCAACCCCTTCACTAAGCACCAATACAACAATTATTTATGAGTACCAACCCATAGGAGCACCAACCCCTCTTGTGTATAAAACACAACTATCTCTCAATGTTGCTTACTCAACAAATGATAGAACTCTACAATATCTCCTACTTTTCTCTCCTCTAAATCAAATACAAAGCATGCACTCTCTTGCATATTACAAATAGCTTCTCAAGCCTTTATTTATAGCTTTCCAAAAGACCTTCAACATTCACCCTTTGTGACCTCTTTTGACTTATATGCAACCAAAAATATATTCATTAATATTAAATAAATATTAACACACATTAACCAAGATATGAATATTAAAAAACACCATTAAATGCAATGGGGCCTTTATCACCAATGCTAGACTTTGACATCAATGACAATATTTCCAACATTATTAACTTTCACTATAAATGTACCTTTCCTATTGCTTTTATGGCTAATGAAAATATTCTTTCTACAACTTCTCTTTGGTGATACAAGTTTCTTTATTTTGAGTGTTTTAAGATTTTATTCAGGTTCTCCATATAGGTTCACTATGCAAGCTTCGTTGTTTAGTTAATCTTGGCATCATTTGATAGTTTGAACCAAAAAATTCATCATCCACTAAAATCTCTAACCAAACATCAATGGACTCCACTTTACCTCACTATCAAATAATTACGATAAAAAACACTTGATAGTCCACATTTAGGATATGTTAATAGCAATTAAGTCCTTAAACATAACAAAGGGTTCTCACAATCCACTACCTTAGGGAAAACAAAATGCCAATTAGTGATATCAATACCACCAAGTGGTTTGTAATCCCTTCAAGAATTTATGAACCTGGGTAGAAGCTCAAACCCATTATAGCCTAGATAATTCTTTCCAAAACAAGATAAAATATTACAAATCATTAAGAAAAAAATATTCATGCCCTTTTCATTATATAATTCCTTGTAATCCATTAATGTAAAAATGATTTTCACCCCACATTATCATTGTGCTATTGAAGTCTCAAAGACTCTCTACCCCAAATATAATGTAAATGATTTAGCTTGTCTTCCAAATGATCAATTAAATTATTCTTTTCGGCCTTGGGAGCATTTATATTTTCATTCCTGATAGGAAATTTTGAGCACTCCACAATAAGCACACTAGGTAAATACCTTAGGTCGCATTGTATGCTAGTCAACTTCGCCACTCATTTCCTCTTTACCTTTCTTACTTGTATCCTCATTAGTGCCCTTTGAACCAATATTCTAGTACTATCTTCTAACATAAACCTTTTCAAATATTTTCTAAATTATTAATTGCATATATTTTTGTATTCCTATCCCTTAGAGTTCCCAAACTACTACCATTATTTTAAACACTATCATCAATATCATCCCCTAGGCTATTACCATAATTGCAATTATTACCATCAATTTCATCCCTTTGAGACTCCTTGGAAGAATGTCTAACTTTTCATTATCATCAACACCCAAGTGTAGTTTTCTTTTCTTGTGAAATTTTCATCTTGAAATTGAAGCCACTCTTTATCATGGTTATCATGTGGAACATAATGCATTTTATTTTTTTAGGATCATAACTCTTAACCACAGTATAATTTAATATCATTATATCATAAGACCTTGATTCCCTTGTTTAAAATTTGAAAAACATCTACATCACCAAAACAAATTTCCCCATATTTTTTATTGAAAGTTACCCAAAATATAATTTTGAAAATAGTGTATAATCCTAGATCTCCATTGTGAGCATTAATTTTCAAAATAAATGTTCAATATTTATTAATGGTTTTGGGTGATGAAATTTAAATGAACCCTAAAACACCACTTTAGTCAAAAGTTTCATTCAAAATTTGTACTAAGATCCTCCATAAACCTTTAGAGGTAAGCATGAACCAACAAATACCACCTAAAGTATGGTCATATAGAAAAGTGAGGCCAAGCATGTTGTGTATCTCTCTCATATTTGATCTATTATGACTAATAGAAATTAACACATTCATTTATGTGCACAATTATACCTTGTATGATGTGAATATATGTGTATGCCTCTACCTTTAAAAAAATACCAAATGTAGGGGTTTATAGATAAGATAGAAGCCTAAGTTGTGGTTAAATACCACTTGAGTTTCATAAAGACTCACTCCACTCAAATATATAGGAGTAAATGGATGAAATTTTAGGTATTAAAATTGAATGTTTATATCATCTATTTGAAAAATATCAATTAGGGCTCTACCCTTTAGTTCTAGATCTCCCTGATGATGACATAATCAAATGTGCCATCTCACTATGATTAAATTCTTATCTCTTAGTTTTATCCATATCATTATGATGACCCAGGTATCCTACAATGCACATAAATATTAAAACTTGATAAACATCCTTAATTGTTAGTTTTAGATCCATACATATTTTCTAGCCTTCTGGACACTATTGATCACAAAGGGACACTATCACTAACATTAGTGTCTATATCCTTATATAATGTCTAGTTTCAAAAATTCATCTAAATTATAAATGTTTCAAAACCTATGGGTCGGCCAATTCATCTTATTTAACCCTACTATGAGATATTTTCAAAAGGTGTGATGTCAATACAAGTCTAAGCCTTCTCATTCCTCATCTAGAAAATACTAAGCCAAAACCTAATAAAACTAAATCAATTAATTGTAAAATCAAGTTATTCTACCCTATCCTTTCTTATTTTCATATCAAGCATAGGATAAATAGTATTATAGGCCCAAATAATTTGAAGAGTAAACTATGAGTGATAATTTTCAAGTTACAAGCTAGATCACTACAGGCATCATCATATAGTATATTTCACCCTTTTGCACACATTTTCCCACACATTGGGAATAAATACATATGTTTGAGGACCTACTTGGAGTATTGGCTATGTATGTAGTGCCCATTGATAGAAGGCTCTTTGTGGTCAGCTCGACACTGTGAACCCACTAACCCATTTTTAGCAAATTCATTCCAAGGGTGAAGAAGGATGAAGAGATAGGATTTGATAAATTAGAAAAGAGAGATGATTAGTATTTTAGATCTACATACATTAGAAAAAGGGTGATAGAAAACTCAAACCATTGAAGTTGGTCGCATCTAGATCCAATCTTTATTTTATACTAGACACCTGCATCACAATTAAACACCAACATTGATGACAGTGTCCATGGTAACAAAAATATAATTTATAAAATTTGATGAATGATCCATAATATTGATCATGCATAATTATAATCATGTTTCCATTCCAGATCTTCCTACGCATAGTAAACCCATCTAAGTATTATTTCTCCTTAGCATTTCAATCAATTGAAAATCTTTTGAATTAAGTACTTTCTATACTTAGCATATCACAGTATTATGATTTAGAATATTCATTTGAATAAGTTTATAATTAATTGGCATGCTATAAATTAATTTATCACCCTTGTGCATGAACTATTTATATATTCATAACCCTATCCCTAAATATTCGAGATATAGGGTTAAACAAAAACTGGCAGAAGGGATATATGTAATGTTTTATTTAATATTTTTATGTGCTGACAATTTTTATCATTGTTGACAATGTCAAATATTTTTGATGGTATAAAAACATGTCAAAAATTTCCACCAATCACATTATAGATAAATGATTTCTTAATATCTTTTGTTAAGTAATCACCACCCTATGGTTTTAGTGTTATCTTAATACAAAAAAAATTATTCTAATCTATACTTTATTTAATATTGAAAATAGTTCAAACTTCCTAGTATTTAAAGGTAAAAAATTTAAATCTTAGTATGCAAACTAGTGAATTATTAATTTAAATGGTTACAATGCACTGTATATACGTGTTAGAACCCCACTAGATTACACTATAAGTTATATAATTTTGTTTTTAAAACATACTTTACTCATATTCATTTTTAGTTATCATCATCATGTTTTATAATTTGGATGCTAAATAGATTTAGAACTATAAATTCAGAAAATATATCTAATCCACTGGTTAAGATGTGATATATCTAGATTTCAAACATTATAAATCAAATACGTATGATAAGTTTCCTTTTATAATGCATAACAAAGTGAAGGATACATCAATACTCTGAAATAATCCATATTTATAGCTATACATAAATATACACCCTTTACTATTTACAATGTGCATAATTATGTACAAGTCATATAGCCACTGTTGTATTAAATAGTCATAAATTAGAATTTACAAATTATTACATTTCATAACTAATTATCATAATACACATGATAGGATTTAAAACAATACATCTAAGCCTCATAAAGACAATGCTAAAATCAGTTCAATAGCCATGAGTATGAGTCCAAAATGATTGATCAAATGAAGAGAGGGAAAACATCATCGAGATGTTTTATTCAAATAGATTGTTAGTCTCCCACACACCTCCCCACTGGGAGTGGCCCTTCCCTTCACAAAGGGGTAGATAAAAATAGTACATATATCAACAATTTAATTAAAACCTATGTTGTACAATCACTAATATATGAAATAGTCACATAGACCATGGAAGACAATCCTCTATCTAATATGACATCACACAAACACATGTAAACTAGAAAGTATAGTAGAATGACAATGTCTTAGCTATAACATTACTTTGGTTAAAGTTTTCATTATAGAATTAGATCTCTCATGGATCCATTCCACACACAAATACTCTTTTCTGATGAATCTAAATATATCATATGATACCAAATGATAGATATATACATTGCATGACAATAACCTCGTATACCTATCACATATTATCAAATAAAGCATGCATAGTAAAATCTCATAAACCAATTTTAAATTATAATAATTATAGATTTGCATCATACAACTACTCACTAAATCAAGATAGATATTTACTTATTCAATTTGGTACAAGGTAAAAACATCCATTTAATACAAAAAAATCACATTATTTTCCCATAACACAACTATTATTAACACATCTATGGATTACAAGTTCTTATCAACCAATACCATTCATAATTTCAAAATACAAGCATAACCATATGCCTAGATTATAAAAATCTAATTGATAAATACATTATTTTCATCTTAAATGAATTTCACACCTTTCATTTCTTTTAAACATTATATAACTCATGTATCAAATCTAATAAACACTAAATGGCTCATTTGCACAAACCCAAGGATTACTTATTAATATGAGTCTGCCTACTATTCCTTTTGTTTATTTTTAGACTAATTTTAAACCTTTATTACCTATTTTGACAATTCCTTAATTAGGTGAATCTTATATTTTAACTATTATAAATGCACAGTCCACACCCATGCATATTAAATGCACATTCTACCATATTATTTTATGGATTTAAAAATAATTCCATATAAAGAAATATGAACACCTGAAGGTACATTTTAGGGTATATAAGTCTTTCAATATTTATTATTACTCAAGTTCATTTAGAACTAAAGGAAATACCGGTAATCAAGATAACAATTTTCAGTTATGTCAACTCAAATAATTCTATTCATAATTTTTTTTATTAGATACATCTAATATTGATTCCCTATTAAAGAAATTTTTAAGATCAGTTGAGTCACAAAGGTGTGCAATTTGGTCTTGTATTTACACATGGTCGTGTGTGTGTGTGTGTGTGTGTGTGT
This sequence comes from Torreya grandis, assembly GCA_037957365.1. Classification (NCBI taxonomy): domain Eukaryota; kingdom Viridiplantae; phylum Streptophyta; class Pinopsida; order Cupressales; family Taxaceae; genus Torreya; species Torreya grandis. Next base: position 5,124,847 of record JARHVA010000009.1, read on the forward strand.
GTAGTTCAACAAATACTCAAGTATAGTTTGTCTTATAGCTTGAATACCTTTTCATGTGACTATATAACGAAACAAGTTACAACTGCAGGTCACATATATATTATGAACCTACCAAACACCCTAGAATGTGTTTATCATATATTCTATAATTAATTTTCTTTAGCTCATATTTGTAACACATAGGTCTGTACAAACATTCCCTCAAGATAATACACATTTAAAGATCCTATGCAAAACATACTAATTATTGGGTTTTTCTATCAAATTTTCCTTAGGGCACTAAACTGTCTAGTTCCCAAGAAGCTAATGTGCTGACATTTCATGCAAAATTCAACTCTTGCACTCTCACCTGAAGTACACAATAAGAAAATGGTTCCTGTTGGTTATGTTGCACATTAACACACTTGTCACAAAATAGAGTTTATTCATATATCTAATTATTGATTACATAGAAAATAAAATACATGATTATGGACCTTGTTTCAACTATGTAAACAAACATGATTACTAAGATAACTACCATGGGACTCAAAGTGTTTATTACACAAGTTCATACAATGCAAATTTTATTCATTCTAGTCAAATACAAATCACATCTTACATAAAAAACATATTGATATCTCGATGTTGCAACTTAATTAATAAATTGTAGCATAACATTAGAACTAATAGTAACTTCCATAATTTTTCTGTTACCATAATCAATCATTACATAATACTAATGTTTAGCCAGCCTTCTACATCTCTACATAGGGGTATTTATACTTATTTCCCCTGACTAAGTTGTTACATTATTTATGGCATTTTGGTCACTAGCTAATGATCTCTAGTAGACTAAGAGTTATGGCATTCATTTACTTGTTTTCCCCTAAGGACTTGGGCTTTAACACCCCTATATTCTCATATATTACTAGATCCTTATTGCCAAATGTGCTCCTTCATGTGTGCTAGTGAGAAACTCATGTATGAATAGTATTTTTTATCCTTGAGAATCACTCCTCAACCGTTTCCCACTTCCTTCATGCTCTCCAAGTATTTTGTTGATATACCGAGTCCTTCAATCTTGGATCCTTCATTTTTTATCTTTCATGTTCATTTTTATGATAGATGTGTATGCTTCATGATTATATATGTTGAATGATTAAGAGTTTGGAATTAGAATTGTATTATTTGGCATAAATGATTCACCCTCCCCCTCTCAGTGATTTTACCTCTAAAAATAGATGTCTAGTAAATAATAGTGATTGTATTAAGATGTAATCAACTTCATTATTATTAAATTTTTATCACCATTCTGCTGATGTATTCAGATATTAGATATAGGTTATCACTATTCTTTGATTGTTCAAACCATAGCTCTCCACCCTTCTTCACCCTTAGATTGAATTTGCTAAAAAGTGGGTTAGTGGGATCATGGTGTCGAGATACCCCCAAGATCCTTATGTTAATGGGCACTGCCTACATAGCTAATACTTCAAGGAGGTCACCAAATTTATGTAGTTCTCCTTTATGTACGGGAAAGTGTGTACACAAGGGTGCAATATACTATATGATGATGGATGAAGTGATCTATCTTATAATTTGACAAATATCACTTATGTTTTGAATGATTCAAACATGTAACATGATTGTTCCTATGTTTGATATAGAAATAGGGACAAATGGGGTAGAATAGAGTGCTTGTGTAGTTGATTGATTTAGCTTTAGTAGGTGTTTGCTTGGTATTTACTACATGAATAATGAGAAGTCTTAGACTTGTATTTATACCACACATTTTTAAAATATCTCATAGTAAAGCTTTAATAAGACAATTAGCTGACCCATGGATTTCAATCATTTTATAATTTAGATGGATTTTAGCTACTGAACACTAGATAAGGATCTAGACACTACCATAAGTGGTAGTATCCCTCTATAGTCGGTAGTGTCCAGAAGACTAGAAAATAGATATGGATCTAAAACTAATAGTGAATGATGTTTATCATGTTTTAATATTTCTTTATAGTATAAGAGACCTAGGTCATTTGAATGATATAGATCAAATTAAGAGATACACATTTAGGCATAATGATATGGTGAATGTGATCATTTTATTAGTAGGAAGGTTTAGAACTGAAGAATAGAGCCCTGATTGATATTTGTCAAATGTACAAGACTGAGATGCTATAAATATCTAGTTTTTAGTATCTACATGGAGCTGTAAGTTGATAACTAACCTAATACCTTAATAAAAAAAAGTTATCTCTACATCATAATACCATCACGACTCATGAGAATGGATAAATGTTAATAATTACACTTAAAATTTATTTTGAAGAATCAAAGAAAAATTGTATATCTTATATATTTAGGTACTTAATAAATAGTAATATAACAATATATGTAATTCAAAATGCACTAAATTTATACAAAATATTAAGACCCAAGAGTGCAAGGATATGAATAAAGCAAAATTTATTACTTTGGAAATTATTTGACATGGTGCCCATAAGCAAACTTTGGAATAGGATGGGGGAACTTGGATTTATAAATGAGTATATAATAACACTCCACATGATTTAAGATCAAGTTCAAACTAAGATTATAAAACATGAAGGATCATCATAAGTATTTTAAATCAAAGTTAGTGTCAAACAAGGATTTTTATTATTCCTCACATTGTTTGGGCTATATATAGACAATTTATAAAAGTGGATAAACAAATTTAGAGGTGGGGGTGTTCACTTAGCTAGTTTTGTGATAAATCTACTCTTTTGTGTGGATGACCTCATCTTAATTTCAAAAATAACACATGCACTTTGAGATACCACTTAAGGACCTTAGACCATTTTTTCAATAATTTGTGATGTAAGTAAATAACAACAAAACCAATGTCTTGATCTTTTCTTTGTAAATAAAAAATAAGTAAATAAACATCCTTTTTCAAGGAAGCCCTTTGGAAGTAGTGGAAGAATACAAGTACCTTAGTATCAATTTCTATAACAAGTTTACTTATGAGACATGCAAGACAAAAATAATAAAGAGGTTGGAATAATTTAGAATTAATACAAAGTAGATGCCTGATGTAAGATTTTAGGATTGTAAAACCAAGAAGACCTTAATTGGGTTGTTTGTCACGTGAGTGGTTCTTTACAAATGTGAAATTTGGGGAAACATTATGTTAGATTTGAAATGGAAATAGATAAAGAGAATCTAAAAAAACTAAATCACAAGTAGCTTCAAATCTAAAATATTAATTCTATATGGCATTTTACTAATTGAAATAGGGACTTTATCATTGGATGCATAGGGTATAATTTAGATGTTAAGTTGATTAAATAAGACATAAGACATCTTAGTAATTGAAATAGGGACTTTTTCATTGGATGCATGTGTAAAATGTAAGTTGTTGGCATGAACTGAAAGAACCCTCATGTGCATTTTGAATCCCTCTAGTTTCACCTTAAATCACATCGACGAAACCTTTAGGAATAATCTATGGCACAAGTTACATCAATGAGTCCTAAAATGCAACTTTTTTGTAGTGAAGAGATAAGTCTGTGTCTTCTAATTGACATTTATACATATGGGATTTCCAAGTAAAATTTTATCACTTGGATAATGTCTAGATATAATAATGACATGTGATACCATGACCTCGACCTATAAACCCACTTGAAAACATTTTTGACTACTATTCAAGAGCGTGGAAACATTAATAACAAATGTTATCAAATTTGAAGCTGTAGTTAGAGAACTCCACCTCTGATGATTTGTGGATTGAAACTAGGATTGCCATCATGTCTAGGGTTGAAAATAATATCTATGACTAGGTTATTTTCCTCCCATCATGCTCAGTTAAGAGACCCACCACCCATTCCAACCTCAAGAATGCCCTTCCCAAAATAATAAAAATGTAGTTTTTTAACCTAACTTTAGGCTATGTAAAATATAAACCATAAATTGTTGGTATGAACTAGATGAAATATTCAAGTGTATGTCAAATCCCTCTAATTATACCTTATAACATGTCTATGAAACCTTCAAGATAAATCAATGTTGCAGGTTGCAGTGACGGGTCCTGAAATGCAACATTTTTGTAGTGAAGAGACAAGGTTTTGCCCTCCAATAGGAATTTCCACCTTCGAGACCTCTAGGTGTAATTCTATTACTTAGGTCATATCTAGATAGGTGAATTATGTGATTTGATGAATTTGACCTCAAAACCCACTTGAAAGCATGTTTTCACTATTGTTCAGAGGTGTAGAAACATTGACAACAATATTGTCAAAGTTGAAGTTGCAAATAGAGAACTCTACCTTCAGTCCTTCATGGATCAAAACTAACATTTACATCATGTTTGAGGTGGTATATAATGTCTAGGACCAGGTTCTTGGCATCCCATCATGCCTGATTGAGAGACCCACCACCCATTTTGGCCTTAAAAATGCCCTTCCCAAAATAAGAAAAATGTAGTTTTAAAGCGTAACTTCAGGCATACATAAAATGGAAATCATAGGTCACTATTACAAACCAAAAGAACCTTCACATGCATGTTGAATCCATCTAATTTCACCTTGGATCATGTTTATGGAACCTTTAGAATGAATCTGTCATATAAATTATAGTGATAGGTCCTGAAATGTAACTTTTTTACAATGAAGATTTAGGTTCTTATCCTCCAAATGGTAATTCCACCTCTAGGATGTCTAGGTTCAAGTATATCACTTAGATCACATCTAGACAGGGAAATGACATGTGCTCCCATGACCTCAACTCCAAACCCATCCAGAATCATGTTTTCACTAATGTTCAAGAGTATGGAAACACTAACAACAAATGTTGTCAAAGTTAAAGGTGTAGATTGGGAAATCCACCTTCGATGGTTTGTGCTAAAAATTTCATTTCCATCACATCTGGGGTGGTGGATAAAATTAAGGACTATGTTTTTGGCCTCCCATCATGCTCGATTGAGATACCCACTATATACAATGAGAAATGCATCAGATCTACAAATCAATCCTAGCTTAGGGAAAATAGATCATACTTACACCTTCAATTGGGGAAACATTATATAATTAGGGTTATGACCAATATGGATCTTCTAGACCTATCCAATGGATCTCCTACCATAATAATATCACTAGGGAGTGTTCCAAATCCTCCATTCAATCAAAACTACGTAATAACCCTAACTAGGTTCTATGTTTTCATATTCACTAAACTAATAACAAGTAAAGCAAAAATCTAATCTAATGCTCACCAAAGCTTGTGGCATAAAGTGGGAGTATTAAAAATAAAAAAGTAAACATGCATGGGAGACATATAATCAAGTCAATGTATATGAAATCTTAATGCATGAAAGAGAAGTGAAAATGCATATCTATCTATTCTTACAAAGGAGGAACAAAGTTAGGAATACTTACCTTTGAAGATGAACCTATTGAGCCTCAATCTCTCCCTTGGCCTAGGTGCTTTGCAAGGGGTTGTGGTATGTAAGGTTGGAAAGGATAAATCAACTCTAGGAGACACAACCTATCAATGCATCTAAAAGACTTCTCCATAAGACAAGATACATAATTCCAAAGAAAGTATGAAACCCTAAGCTTACTCCTCAAGTAGAATGATGGATAAGCATATGCGTAATATATCTTATTTCTTCTTCTTTTTTTGATAAATGATGGAAATGAATGTGTTTATATAGGCAAATCTAACCCTAAACCCTTATGAAATTTTTGGCCAACAAGGTTGACCTAGTCAACCTAATATTGTAATTAACAAAAAACATACTTGGTTATAAACTAGGTTGGCTAGGGGCCGACCTAGTCCATAATAAGTTTTTTCAATAAGGATACAAGGTTGATGTGGCCGACATAGTCATGTAAACTGTCAAAAAGTGGTTTATATTAGGGAAAGGACTAATGAAGGTGGTAAAAGACTAGAAAATTTTGTAAAATGTAAGACAAAGCTTATGGGAATGATTTTTGGGAGACAAGTGTGTAGATATCAAGTGGTAAAAGGGAAAACAATCCTATGAAGCATCAATGGTTTTCCCACCCCTTTTTTGGTGCACCCCTTAGGGCATGCACTCAGAGAGATTGAGATTTGATGGGTTCTTGTAAGATAAAAAGCATTAGTAATTGATAAAGTTTGAAAATATTATGTGTATACATATGCCTCATTTAAATCTCATCACATGTCATGTAGGTACAATAGAGGATGGTGCTTCGGGAAAAGAACATGATGACACATAACATTGATGCTAAATAAAGTGCAGTAAGAAGAAAATAAGATAAATGAAAGGACAAAATTTAAAAACACATACCTTTACTTACCTTAGTGTTATAGATAAAGAAGGAGATGTGAGAAATGTGAAGGTGTCCAATGTGAAGAACATTAGGTGATCTTGTAGATATTTAGCGAAAAATCAATTTTTTTGGTAACTTAGGCATATAATGGTTAGAAAGATTATCTATGACACCAGGATTCTAGAAGGTTTTATGGTTTGTAAAAAAGAGTTAGTAGAGACAAAGATATGATAAAAAAAAGTGAGATGATTCAGATCCACAATCATAATCCTCTTATATCACACACCCCTACTATTGGTATGTGCCTTACATAAGTAGCACACAAATTTGAATTGTAGCATTCTTCATGCATCTCTTTGAATGGAGTTCATTATTTTCTATGCCAATTTTGAGATGGACTTGTATTTTTTTTCTTTGATGAATCCATCATAATGGGTGTATTAGAGTTTCCATGCTTTGATAGATCAAAATTTTCCTAATTTCCCAAATCTGATGAGTTTGAACTATGGATTTGAAATCTAGAAGCGGTAATAGGTTTTCCAAGAAAAAAAATCAAATGCAAGCCTAGAAAAAAGTTAGGTGTAGCTAAAAAAGTAAGGGAAAATGGTTGAACAACTTGACAACTCTAAAAATGAGCAATATAACCATTCCCTCTATGGACATATCCACTTTGGTAAAGGACTTGGTCAATGAACTTATGAACTATGGCCTACATCACACTCTATTATATACATAAACAATATTCATGTCTTACAGACCCTATAAAAAAATATTCATGCATTAACACTAATAATATGCACATGAAGGAAATAAGTTCCATCCAAAAACAACAACAACACCAACAAAAAGTTTCCATCAATCTCCTTGAAAAGATATAAAGTATAGTAATAGTAACTCCAAAGAGATAAGATAAGCTCCAAATAAAATGTAATCTTCAGTCTTACATTTAAATTGCTTGCTCTTCGCTTCAATAAAGGAACATAGATGTTGTATGTAAAAAAATATAACATTTAACTTACATTCAGAAAGCCTTTCCTTGGATTCAATAAAGGAAACAACATACTAGTTGTTGAAATGATGTCATTATTCTTCATAAACATCACTAAACTACTAAAGGTCTAAATTATAGACTCTTTCGTACTACAAATTTTGAATTAACCAAGAATTTACATTACATATACTCTATAGAGAATAATTTTTATAGAGATAATAACGAACTTTTAGTTTCTTAAAAATATCCTTCCACATTGCTCTTGTATTCCCCTAAAAATCATAAAAACAAAATCAAAAGGATTGCCCAAACCTCGTGATAAAAAAAATAAAAAACTAAGAGATGGAACTAGTACATTGAACTTTGTGACTTTCATAACATCTAAGGACATGAAAAAATGTTGGCTTTTTAATATCTTTACTAATGCAACCATAATCTTTCAAAATCCTTTCACAATGTTTTGCATAGAACCTTTGAAAGAAAATTGGTTTGTGTTGGTGTAGACTTTTGTACCACTGGGTTTTGTCTATATGGTCTATTTTAGCTTGCTTAGGTTATTCTAGGTCATTAGTGAAAGTTTATCCCACATGCATGAGGTTGTTGGGAATTATCAAACTTTCATCTGTAAATGTACTTTTCCTATGTCTTTTATGGCTAATGCAAATATTCTTTCTACAACTTTTCTTTGGTGAAACAAGTTTCTTTATCTTGAGGGTTTTAAGATTTTATGCAGGTTCTCCATACAAGTTCATTGTGCAAGCTTCACTATTCAATTGATCTTAGCATCATCTTACATGGTATCAAAGCTATTCTAACAACCGTTTGCTATTCAAATCTTGGTGGGATCTATTCGTTATATTCATATTGTTTTCTTTGTTTTGGTTTTCTAAGTTTTGGTGGGGTTTCTTGAAAATTCATGTATATATTTATAGCCAGTGTCTCTAGATAAAAAATGGATAGTTCCATTGGATTCAGAGGGTGTCAAAATCCTAGAATTGGCTGTAAACATGATTTAGTTTTGTGATAACCATTTTTGACTAATTTTGGAGGATTCCCAATAGTTTTATTACTTTTTTTGCATTTCCATATCACCAGAGTCTTAAATCAAAAAATGGTTTCTGTGTTTTTATGGGTTTTGTAGATTGTGAAGTAGGTCATTACCAATATTGTAAAGGGCTAAACTAATTTCCATATATTTGAGTTCTTTCAAGTTTTTTTTTCCATTTTCAACTGGTTTAGGTAAAAAAAATTTTAATTTTGGGTATTATAGGAATTTTTGGCCTATTTGGGCCCTTCTTCATGTAGTGACCTAGGCCATAAAAGCATGTACATTTTTGCACCTTCATAGGCCCAAAGGTTTATTGGCTGGGCCCTCCACTATACAATGATGTACACTTCATGCCTATTTGTGGCCCAAGGTATGCCAGCCTGACCCTAACCAACATGACTATGAAATATACATCACATGCCTACACATGGCCCAAGGCCCATCATCTTGACCATTAATGATGCAAAATTTGTGTGACCAGTCTTCATGACATCGTGGGGCCCAAGGCTTGATGGTCTGATCATAAAATCCATGGTAATGTGGATGAACCCTTTGTTTGCCCATGCCTTTGAGGTTTCATAAGTCCAGAGGACATCCTCCAAACACATGAAGACATAGATCCACTCTCAGACATAGTGATAGTCTAGGAAGGCACCAAATTTAAGGGTGATGACTCCTTATGATGTGTGTGACACTGTCAAATTTAAGCCAGTAGTTTATGACACCATGCATTAGTAAAAATAGGAAATATTAGGAGTGACATCACTCTCTAAGTCACATCACAATCCCCCTATTCCTTATTCCCCTAATCATATGGTGTTGTCACATGAGGCAAGCACCCAACTTAACCCTTAGCCCTTGGTCATATAAAAATTAAGCCCATGGTCACTTCTAACCCAAAAATGCTTAACTTTTACTCAAGAGAGGCTTATGTTTTTATTTTGAAAGTTTATGTATAAAATTTCCTTTGGGGAAGTTCATCAAAAAAATTCCACCACTATTACCACCAAATTTTTCATGCCAACAGATTTTCTAACATACATAACTTTTAATTGATTCAGATTTAAGTGTCATCTTCTTCAAAAGTGATGATTTTTTTCGGATTTATGCATTGGAGATATTTTTCAGCCATATACATATAACTATTTTTTCACATATTGTACCTCTTGGATGTATTATCAATAGAGCCTAATGTCCCTCTAGTTCCTTGTACTTATGCACTTACTGCTCAAGATGTATTCTCTATTGTACTTGATGTCTATATGAGCATGCTTGTATCTGCAACCTTATGAAGAGGTCACTACTAAATTTTTTGAATGGGTATTGTGTGGTGCTATGCATTTTTTGATGTTTATTCTATAAACTCTCTTTTTCTATATTACATTGATTCTTGCACTTACTATGGATACATTCTTAGTTGTGCCTGACATCCTCTTCATGAGCGTGCCTTGTTCTTAGGGGGTCATTGAAGTTATTTTGTGTAGTTGTGAAATTATTTGGTATCTTATCTTAGTCATGTCAACTTAACTTGAGAGACACGCATAGGGGAAATTTGATTCTACACCAATTGTTCTTTTTTGAAATACCAACTATGCTTCTTAGCGTGATTACATGGAACACTTGCTCATGAGAAAGAATCGTATTCCATTTCTATTTATATAGATTCCTACCCCTTCTAATTTAAGCCATTTCAATAAGTGGGATAACACTTGAGATAAGGTTTTCATCACCTTATTATTACATGTTTTTGTGGATCTTCATTACCATGTGGAACATACAGTGTGTCCCTACACTGTTTAAAGCATCTTACAACCTCTTTTCAGAGATCCTATTGAGATTTACTTCACACCTCCTCCTCCACTTCCTATCATCTCTTTAGAGACTATTGTACTCTCTCTTCCTTCTCCTATTTCCTATGATGGCACATCCATGGTGTACAATGCTCTTCCTTCTATAGAGCCACCACTATAGGATGATATTTTACCTAACATTAACTATCCTATTATAGATTATACTTTTGTTCCAATGCATGATGTCACTCATCCATAGCCATCAAAAAGTGGTACTTCAAAGGACTCTACTATTTTTAATGAGAGTCCACTTTGTGAGAGCATCAATGACTCTTCTCTTCCTATAGATATTTAGTCTACAAATCCATGTCATTAATTTGTAATATCTTATTTAGCTTCGAGGGTTATTGAGCTCTATTATCCACTTCACATGGATATTTCTTTAGTGAATGCTCTGTCCCATTCTTCTTCATCAGAATCACCTGTACTGTAATGTCCCCAAATTTTTGTTAAAATGGTTTAATTAATTTAAGTTGTCCAAAAATTAAGATTTCTTCAAAAGGATAACTTTAATTAATTAATTTAATTATTATGGAAATAAATAAAATAGCATATTAAATAAAGTTGACTTCTTCTAGAAGTTTCCTGGGAGCCTTTAGAATAAGTTGAGGGCAAAGCAATTGGAAGATCTTTTGTTGCTAAAATATTCTGAGTATTGTGAAGCTTGAATCTGTGATTCAGCTAAAATCTCTGAGGACGCAAACCTTCAGCAGATTGGAGAAGAGTTGGATGAAAACCCAGCACTTTTTAGGGGTGGATTCGTGACGGAATTCAAGTTGTGCATATTGATCAGATCTGGAGCTTCAGAGGACATTCACTGCGTAGATCAGGGGTTCAACATATGTAGAGGTTTCCAGGTATTTATTCATTAGATTTGATTTAAGATTTATATATTTATATCTTCAGATCAGGTTTGGTACGGAATCCATACAGATCGATACCAAGCCATACCAGCAGATTCAAAAAAGGGAAGGGCACAGTTCACAGTTGCAGGCCATAGGGTATTACAGAGGCTGACATTGGCAGATAAGTGACTGGCATCGACAGATATACCGACATCGGCCGATCAGCAACCGACATCGATAGTCAAGCAGTCACAGGCAGAGTCACTAGCAGGCAGAGATCACCACCAGACAATCGATGACGGTAGTGTATCGACTGACGTCGACAGAAGAACTGACGTCGGTGACTGTGTTTTCACACAACATCCAGATCTGTGCATACTTCCAGGTTCTTGCTTATTTGGGCTTCATTATACCCTCTATAATATAGCTGTGTACTGTAATTTTTTATTATTCACTGTTGAAGCAAATCTGGGCAATATATTTTGTATCAGCATTCTCTAAAGGCAAATAATCAAATTTATATCTTTGTCTTGTAAGAACCTATATATTTTGTGTCTCCAAATATAGTTTGGGATCTTTCAGTGGTATCAGAGCCATGCATCTTGCCAGCCTGTAGGGGTAAATATATTTTTATTTCTATGCATCCTGGAAGATTTGATAGAAGCCATAGATATTTTACACGTAGTAGAGCTCAGTACGAGCGAGAGTTGGGTTTAGGACAGGAACCTATCATGGCCGAAGAACAGAGGAATGCCCATAGAAACCAGGATGAGGTAGAAAGAGAGATGATGAGGACCCTCATCACTACCCAGCCCAAGATTGTTCAGGCTCTAGACCGATTACAGGATACCATGGAGCGTTTAGAGGTGGATAGACACAAAGGTAGGAGGAATAGATCAATTTCAGTGATAGGTAGTCATAATACCCATCAGTCCAATCAACATAGTCACCATTCCCATTCTTCAGTGGGGAGCTCCCGTCATTCCTCTAGGCGAAATCATCATCATACACCTACCCCAAATAGACCATTACTACCTCAGTTTGTACCAGGTGGACAACCAGTACAGATGGATCCACCAGAGATTGGGTTCCAAGAGTCCGTATTGGCAGCCACAGCAGAGTGGAGAGCTTTACCCCCAGAGGTTAGGGAGGTTTTTCCTTTTCCCCAATATTGTGCACAGCGTAGAGACACAGCCAGATTCAGGGGAGATCGGGGTAATAGACCACCACAATAGCAGCATAATCATGACTTCAATAGAGCTACGGGGAAGATTACATTGGCTCCATATAATGGCTCTAGAGAGACTAGTGCAAGAGCTTGGGTCCACAAGCTGGACATATATCTTTCTTTGAGGCCCATGCCTGAGCGTGAGGTCATTCAGTTTGCAGTGTTACATTTAGAGGGGATTGCATATGATTGGTGGCACCATGGATTGGTCACCCAGGATCATGCTTTAGTTCACTCCTATGCTGAGTTCACTGAGTGACTCATTGCACGGTTTGACCGTAAGGATACAAAACTTTATTACAAGGAGTTGGCTCATCTTAGACAGAGTGGACACGCAGAAACTTATATTAATGAGTTTTAGTGTATTGCGGTTATGGTCCCTGATATGCCTCAGAGACAGAGTGTGATGTTATTTATTGAGGGATTACAGGATAGACTTAAGGGACTGGTACGTGCTTTCCAACCAGCCACTCTTAAGGATGCCATTGATGTGACATTGAGACTGGAGACTATTCCCACTTCTTATCAGGGTGATAAGAAAATAGCCATGGACTCTCAGCCTATACAGAAGGCCAATGCACCATAAAATAAAGAAGGGTCATCCTCTATAAATCCTTGGATGAATCAGGAGACTAGGAATGACTTGAGGAGGAAAAAGTTATGTTTTTCCTGCAAAGATCCATGGGAACCAGGACACCATTGCATGGGTAAAGGAAAGGTTCATTTGATTGAGGTAACTTCTGAGTGTGGAGATGAGGAGGTTCTTGATACGGACATTGAGGATAATATTGAGTAGGTTCAGACACAGTTGGAGTTAGACACCCCAGAGCCTTTGGCATCAGCCAAAGAAATTATGGCTACCCTCTCCAGTTATCCTAACTTTCATGCCTTTTGGTTGAAAGGTACACTTAAAGGTAAGTGGGTCATGAGCTTGGTAGATACAGGTGTTACACATAACTTCATTGACCGGAAGTTAGTGGGAAGGCATGGATTACAGTATGAGAAGTTTGGTGGTTTTGGGGTAAAGGTGGCAGATGGTGCAGTTTTGGGTTGTACCAAACAAATTCCACAGCTTAGCATTCAGATGGGGGATTACACTCTGACCGATGATTTTTATGTGTTTCCTTTAGAGGATTATGATGTGGTCTTGGGCATGCAGTGGTTACAGGGTATTGGGTGCTACATTATTGATCACCCCCGTATGCAGTTAGAATTCCTTTCTGGGGGAAGGAAGATTATCTTGAAGGCAGCACAAGATGGAGGACCTAAGGAGGGGTCATCTCACAGGATGGAGTCTCATTTTATAGGTGATGTGGTAAATAATTCTATTTGTTGCAGGGCATTTTCCTTCCCAATTATGAGTCATCATTCTTATGGGAATTTGGAGAGCATGGTAATCAGAGTAGCGCAGTGGTCTTTTGCGAAGACTAAGGTATGTGATGGTGAATTTGCTAATTACATGTTGAGAATTATCACCTTACTCTCTAGGAGAAATAAGGAGACTTTATTCACAGATATTTTGTAGCATGGTGTTTCTGATAGAAGAGTTTGCAAGTTTTTGAGAATAATATGGAATCCAGGAAGTTGGTGTTGGGTATTAGGAGCGAATTGCTTGAGGACAAGCAATCTCCAGGAAGGGAGGACTGTAATGTCCCCAAATTTTTGTTAAAATGGTTTAATTAATTTAATTAATTTAAGTTGTCCAAAAATTAAGATTTCTTCAAAAGGATAACTTTAATTAATTAATTTAATTATTATGGAAATAAATAAAATAACATATTAAATAAAGTTGACTTCTTCTATAAGTTTCCTGGGAGCCTTTAAAATAAGTTGAGGGCAAAGCAATTGGAAGATCTTTTGTTGCTAAAATATTCTGAGTATTATGAAGCTTGAATATGTGATTCAGCTAAAATCTCTGAGGACGCAAACCTTCAACAGATTGGAGAAGAGTTGGACAAAAACCCAGCACTTATCAGGGGTGGATTCATGACAGAATTCAGGTTGTGCATATTGATCAGATCTAGAGCTTCAGAGGACATTCACTGGGTAGATCAGGGGTTCAGCATATGCAAAGGTTTCCAGGTATTTATTCATTAGATTTGATTTAAGATTTATATATTTATATCTTCAGATCAGGTTTGGTACGGAATCCGTATAGATCGATACTAGGCTATACCAGTAGATTCAGAAAAGGGAAGGGCACAGTTCATAGTTGCAAGCCATAGGGTATTACAGAGGCCAACATTGGCAGATAAGTGACTGGCATCAGCAGATATACTGACATCAGCCGATCAGCAACCGACATCGACAGTCAGGCAGTCACAGGCAGAGTCACCAGCAGGCAGAGATCGCCACCAGACAACTGATGACGGTAGTGTATCGACTAACGTCGGCAGAAGAACCGACGTCGGTGACTGTGTTTTCACATAGCGTCCAGATCTATGCATACTTCCAGGTTCTTGCTTATTTGGGCTTCATTATACCCTCTATAATATAGCTGTGTACTGTAGTTTTTTATTATTCACTGTTGAAGCAAATCTGGGCAATATATTTTGTATCAACATTCTCTAAAGGCAAATAATCAGATTTATATCTTTGTCTTGTAAGAACCTATATATTTTGTGTCTCCAAATTTAGTCTAGGATCTTTCATGTACTTGATGACACTTCTAATCTTGAGTGAATTTTTGAGACTAAGGAATCTTGTTCTAGCATATATGACTATAGTTATGATGGGGACACACCTCTTCTATATCCTTGTTACCTTATAGATGTTGAGGAGTTATTCCATAATTAACCTACACCTCGTCTACTTCAGACATTGTGGGGTGTAGTTATACTAATTTAGGATTCATCAGACATTAGGCAATCTATTTTATAGGTACAAGGCATTTTATCATCCATTTTAGCCTATTCTTCTATTACACCATCATTACATAGAGAAATTGGCCCTCTTACTATACATGAGGAGTACAGTTCCTTGGTTGGAATTCTATCAGGCACTTGGTGGACCCATTCACTATTCTAAGGTGATCCACTCTTCATTGCACCTTCTTCTGATAGGTTCACTTTAGTGGTATTACATTAAGTTCTTGTGCATGATCTTACCAAACCTATGCCACACTTTATTTTGAACCCTACTCAGGGTATTTTGTACTATTTCCTCCTCTATCTTCCACTATGAAATGGGAAAACTTCCAGTACACCATTAATTTTATTCCTTTGGAAAAGGGAATACATATTATTTGATGTGAGTGGATCTTCTTCAATATTCAGATAGAGGATTTCATTAGTAACATTTGTCATTTTGACAGCTCTATTGTAGTTAGTTTCAACATCTTCTATGAGGACTTCTTAGTTCTCCTTTCTTTATGTGTTCTACTACTCTAATTTATGGGTACATTTTTGGTTGTGACTGATGCATTGAGAGCATGCACTTTATTTAGATTTTCTCTCTTTTGGGGAGGGGTTTTATTCCTATAGGTTTTTCCCATTTTTTCACTTTATGGGAGTTGTATTGTACTTGGGTACCTCATCAGACCTCATTGTTGGGACCAAATTCTTCTACCCACCTAAGTTATGCTTAAGGGGGGTGTTAGTGTAGACTTTTGTCCCACTAGGTTTTGTCTACATGGTCTATTTCAGCTTATTTAGGATATTCTAAGTCAGTAGTGAAAGTTTATCCCACATGCATTAGGTTGTTGGGACTTGTCTGTTAAGCATGAAATATACTGAGAGGGGGGAGGAGTGAATTAGTATATTATATATCTTTTACTTAATCTTAATTCTTTTCTTTAACCACTTAATCACACATTCAATATATGCAATAAAACTAAAAAAATAACATGCACCACACAAGAGAGAGAGAGAGGCACTAAATTTTTACGTGGAAACCCAAAGTGGGAAAAACCATAGAGAATAATCTCAAGCATATCAATGAGCACCAACTCAAATTACAAAGTTTGCAAGCACCAACTTGTAGGAGCACCAAACCCTTTACCAAGCACCAAAACAATAACCATTTGTGAGCACCAACCCACAGGAGCACCAACCCCTCTTGTGTATAAAACACAACTATATCCCAATGTTACTTACTCAACAAATGATAGAACTCTACAATATCTCCTACTTTTCTCTCCTTTAAAATAAATAAAAACCATGCACTCTCTTGCATATTACAAATGGATTCTCAAGCCTTTTTTTATAGCTTTCCAAAAGACCTTTGGCATTCACCCTTTGTGACCCTTAAATCCTCATGGAAAATGGTGTCAAACTTGCATGAACCTTTGTATCCTTGCATTTGAAAAGTCACATAGTTACCCTTCATAAGCAAATGCATCCTTTCCTCTTTTGTCTTTATCTTTGTGACTTGTCATATTCCTCAAACTGTCCCTTCATGGAAAAATGCCATACCCTCTTTTGTCTTCACATGGTGACTCTTAGAATTCCTCAAGATGACTCTTCATGAGAAATTGTGTCCCATTCCTCTTTTGTCTTTACCCCATGACTCTTTGACTTCTCCATGGGACCTCTTTTGACTTATATGCAACCAAAAATATATTCATTAATATTAAATAAATATTAACACACATTAGCCAAGATATGAATATTAAAAAACACCATTAGATGCAATGGGGCCTTTATCACAAATGCTAGACTGTTGACATCAATAATATTTACAATAATCTCCCCTTTTGTCATTGATGGCAACCTTAAACTAAAACTTTCACATCCTAAAACTTGCACATCCTAGAACTCCCCCTTACTGTAGCAACCAATACCTAACCCTTCTACCAATTTTTGCACCTATTTTTTCACTTGTATCTATTTTTGTTCTTCTCCCCTTTTGAAATCAATGGAAAAGGGCCTATCTTGGAGCTAATACTTAGCTCACCCTCAACTGATGTTGACCCTCAATGGTATAAAGTAAAATAAATTACTCCCACCTTCTCCCATAGATACTCAAATGTGTCTTTTGGTAGTGCCTTTGTGAAAATATCTACAATTTGCTCTGTAGTACTAATATATTCCGTCATAAACTATTGATTTGCAACTTGCTCTCTCAAGAAGTGATATCTAATAGGAATATGTTTTGTTCTTGAATGCATCATTGGATTCTTAGAAATATTAATAGCAATTGTGTTGTCACAAAAAATAGAAATAGGTTCATCATATTTTACCTTGATATCTTCCAAAGTTTGCTTCATCCAAATAACTTGAGTACAAAACAATACCACTACAATATATTATACTTATATTATGAAAGTGATACTAAATTTGACTTTTTGCTTAGCCATGATACTAAGCTATCATCAAGGAAGAAAACTCCTCCACTTGTACTCTTCCTGTCATCCAAGCAACTTACCCAATTTGAATTTGTATAAGAAACCAAAGTTAAATCTCTACCTATGGGATATCACAATCCATAATCCAATGTCCCCTTAATATATCTAAAATTCTATTCACCAACTGAACATGACTATCTTTTGGAGTTGACTGATATCTTGCAACCATACCTACTACATGCATGATGTCTGGCCTCGATGTTGTCAAATATAAAAGACTACCAATCATATATCTATATAAATATTGATCTACAATAGGTAAATCTTCATCCTTGCTCACCCTATTTCCTATACTCATTGGTGTGCCAACTAGTGCACAATCCTCAAAACCAAATTTCTTCAAAATTTCCTTGGCATATTTACTTTGAGATATGAAAATTCCTTTATCTGACTGAAATATTTTCAATCTTAAGAAAAATGACAATTATCCAAGCATAGACATCTCAAATTATTTTTGCATATTATCAAAAAATTCTTTTATCATCTTTTCAATGTTTTTATCAAAAATGATGTCATCAACATATACCACAATAACCAATTGATGCTCACCTTTTGTTTTAATGTAGAGATTACTGTTAGTAAATCCTCTTTTGAAACCTTAATCTTGTAGGTACTTAACAAGTCTTGCATACCAAGCTCTGAGAGATTGTTTCAATCCATACTGTGTTTTCTTCAATCTACATACATGGCTACTAACATTTGAGAGAATAAATCCCTTAGGCTACTCAATGTAGACCTCTTCTTCTAGATTCCCATTTAAGAAGGCAGATTTGACATCCATTTGAAACACTTTGTAATTTTTAAACACTGCGTATGGAAGAAAATTTCTAATAGCCTCTATCCTTACCATCGGTGCAAAATTTTCTTCAAAATCTATTCCCTCAATCTGAGCATATTCTTTACATACTAATCTTGCTTTATTGCTGGTCACTTCTCCATTTTATTTCAACTTATTTTTATAAACCCATTTTGTTCCAATCACATTGTGATCTTTTGATCTGAGCACTAATTCCTAAGTATCATTCTTTTCTATTTTATTTAATTCTTCATCTATTGCCTTAACCCAATGCTTATCATGTCTAGCTTCTAGAAAAATTCTAGGCTGAATTTTGGATAACAAAGAGAAATTAACTTGCTCAACTTCACTTACCATCATTCTTCTGGTGTGAATTTCTTCATTTATGTCCTTAATGATGTCAATTTCATTATGATTTATTTGGACATATCTGGATGGGGTTTTAATTTCCTTTTTCTCCTTCTTCTCATCTTCATCTAATTCTTTAAAATATTCCTCTTTAATGATTTTAGGAATCTCTACTGGATCACTAATTCTTTGTGTTCCATCTTATTTCACCCTAACACTTACAATTTCAACTATTTTCTTGGTTCTTTTGTTATAACATTTATAAGCTTTACTTTTTCAAGAATAACCAAGAAATATATCTTCATCTGCTCTAGATTCAAACATACCAAGTTTTTTATTAGTTCTTTTTATGAAGCATCTACTACCAAAAACTCTGAAATAATCAACTACTATTGGTTTATCTTTCCATAGCTCATAAGGAGTCTTGTCACTATTGAATCTAAATAATGCTAAGTTTTGAATATGCACTATTGTATCAAATACCTCTCTCTAATATTTATCTGATATCTTGGATTCATTTAGCATTGTCCTTGCCATCTCCTGAACTGTTATGTTTCTCTGTTCAACTACCCCATTTTGTTGTGGAGTTTTAGCTGATGAATAATGCCTCTTTATTCCATGGTCTTCACAATACTCAATAAACTAATCTAACATGAATTCTCCTCCTTGATATGATCTTAGACACTTAATCTTCAAACTAGTTTCATTCTCAACTAATGTTTTGAATGCTTTGAAAGCTCTGAAAGCTTCTAATTTTTCTTTAAAAACATTACCCAAGTCATACGTGAAAAATCATCAATAAGCATCATAAAATATTTATCACCTTGAGTAATTTGAGTTCTCATAGGTCCACACAAATTAGTGTGAACAAGCTCTAACATCTGAGTGGTTAAGTACTCTTTGGTTTTGAACTACCTTCTAGCCTACTTCCCATGCTAACAAGGTTCACAAAGCATGTTGGATGGATTTATAATCTTTGGAATATTTTTGACTACTTAATTCTTGCTGATGTTGACAAGATTGTCAAAATTTATGTGTCCCATTCTCCTGTGCCATAGCCAACTTTCTTCAATCTAACTCAAACATCTTTGACCTTTGATGTCTGATAACATATACAAATTATTTCTTATTCTCTGAGCATATGTAACTAACACATCTAAATATTTTTTCCTAATTTCACAACCTTCTGCATAAAACTCTAGTGTGTGCCCCTGATCACACATTTGACCTATACTTAAAATATTATGCTTAAGACCTTCTACATACAAAACATTTTCAATTTTAGTTCTACCATTACCCAAACTTAGTGTACCTTTTTTGGCAATTCTGGCATTAGTATTATCTCTAAATTTCACTATGCCACCATTGATCTTCTTCAAAGTTAGGAACTTGATTTGGTATTCTGTCATGTGCCTCAAACATCCAATGTCAATAAACCATGGCTTTTCTTTGTTTATTGCATGCAAATCTATCTGGACCAACATAGACTTTTTAGGGTGTTTCTTCTGTCATGAACTTATCTAAACTTTTTTCTTGATGAATGGAGCCTTAAAAATCTGGTCCTTCTTGACTAACTTGAAAATACTTCTATAATACCAGTCTATGTGTCCAAAGTTATTACACTTATAACATATTATGGCCTCTTCATTAAATATTGATAGAGGAGCAAAAGAGTTATGGATTCTGCTTGACTCTGCATGAGTTTTCTTCTCCTTATTTTTGAAATTGTTAGCTAATACAAAAGAATGGTGAAGGACTTGAGTATCCAATAGCATTTTTCAATCAGGAGCTTGAGGGGTATGAGGTGATGTATACTTTTATATAAAAATAGGTCCTTGCAGTAGTAAGAATCCTTTAAATTTTTAGGCTAGTGCTCTCTAATAGTAAAATATATCTTATGGTGTCTCATCTTGGAGTGAGAGACTTCCTTCTTAACAAAGACTTGAATGAAAAGAGAGTTGGTTGGATTACCAAGTTCATGGAGTATGATGTGGAGATAAAGGTCATTAAGCTAGTAAGAGGTAAAGGCTTGTGTGAGCATATGGTTGATGACCTTCATGAAGATAAAGAGGTCATCTTGATATCACAAGATAACCTACAAATAGATGTACCTCCACCTCACACTAGTTGGCTTCAGGATATAACACATTTCTTGATAATAGGTGAGTGCCCTCAAGGTATGGATGTGGCATAAAGAAGGTATTTTAGACTTTGATCCATACCTTATACATTATCTTATGGGGTTTTATTCAAAAAATACCTCAATAGAGTGCTCTTAAGGTGAATAGATAATGACCAAGTGACCAAGATTTTAGAACAATTTCATGATGGACTTGCAGGAGGTCATTTTACACCTAAAACCACAATATCAAAGATAATGAGGGTTGGTTATTACTAGACCAACCTCTTCAAATGTGTATGCATGGGTAAAAAAGTGTCCAAAGTGTGTTTTATTTATGGGTAAGCAAAGATTAGCAGCCCTCCATCTCAACCCAATTCAAGTAGAGCAAACCTTCATACAGTGGGGGCTAGATTTCATAAGAATGATCAACCCTCCATTAACTATAGGACATAAATGGGTGCTTATTGAGACTGACTACTTCACTAGGTGGGTGGAAGCCATTACATTGAAAGAATCTAATGAAGGTGCAGTCTTAGACTTCTATGACAACATTGTGACCAGGTTTGGTGTTCCATCCACTATCATCTCTAATAATGCATTGGCATTATTTGGTCTAAAAATAAGTGAATGGGATCTCAAGATGGGCATCTACCTCAACACCTTTTACAATTATTATCCTCAAGGAAATGGATTGGCTGAGTCCAAAAATAAGAATTTGTTGAGAATCATCAAGAGAACTATGGAAGAGAATTAGAGGGCATGGCACACCAAACTAAAGATAGCCTTGTGGGCTAATAGGGTGACTCATAAAGCTACCATTGGCAATTATCCATGTCTTAGTATATGGAACGGAGGCCAAGTTGCCCATTTGTCTAGAGATGCTTGCATTAGAACTAGTCCAACAGCTAGAGTTAATGGAAGATGAGCCCATGAATGTGAGACTGGTAGAACTCATGGAGCTTGAAGAAATGAGAAACTTTGTAATGAAATTACTAGAATCACATCAAGCTCAGGGAAAGAGAGCCTTTGACAAGAGATCCATAGCAAGGGACTTCAAGGAAGGGGACCTAGTCTTCAAGTGGGATTCAAATAAGGCCAAGCCAGGGAACCATACCAAATTTGACAACTTGTGGAGTGGTCCTTATTTGATCCATGAATGCAAATGACACAATGCTTTTTAGCTGGCCTAGCTAGATGGAGAGCTAATACTCATCCTAGTCAATGGGATTCATCTAAAGCATTGCTATTAGAAGATTTTATAGCCATTTTATATAATTTACATTCTATATAGTTTATTTTATTTTCTCCTGAGTGCCTTGTGCATATTTTTTTAGTTTCATGTTTCCTTTCCCTAAGTGCCTTGGGCATAGTGTTTGTTTTGTTCTTTTTATCCTTATTAATTCAAGAATAAGTTCCATAAAGGGTCAACCTTGTATCTAATTTTAGACCAATTTAGTTGTAGAGGCTAATGACTCCATACCCAATGGATTAGGTAAGGCAAGTGATCTGGGTTCTCAAGCATAGCAGGCATGTTTCCTTATGAGTCACCAAAAATGTCGGCTATTTTTGGCCTACATACTAAAGTTCTTGTATTTTTTTGAAGGGTACTTCCAAATGTCAAATTTTTAACCCCTACAAGTAGTCATTGGCATTTAAAAATATTAAAAAAAGCTATGCAATCTATAGACTTGTATCGACATAAATGGATACAGGAAAACTAATGTCTTTAGATTGGTTTTCCTGTATTACCAAGAAGAAGTTCGATAAAGGGTCAACCTTGTATCTAATTTTAGACCAATTTAGTTGTAGAGGCTAATGACTCCATGCCCAATGGACTAGGCAAGGCAAGTGGTCTGGGTTCTCAAGCATAGCAGGCATGCTTCCTTATGAGTCACCAAAAATGTTGGCCATTTTTGGCCTACATACTAAAGCTCTTGTATTTTTTGAAGGGTACTTCCAAATAGAAATTGGTTCTTTTCAAAGTTATGAAAGATATCTTTTCTTAGGGGAAAGGAAAGGACTATTTCAAAGAGGTCGAAGGCATTTTCAAATTCCAACGGTCCATTTAAAGGAATCCAAAAGGTATTTTTCCTTCGCAATGGACCTTTTCAACTTTTTTGAAAGGTACTTTTTCTTTGCAAAGGGCCAAAACATTTTTTATAAAAGATCATTTTCACAAAGTTGGAGGGGTCTTTTCAAATTTTTGAAGGGGTCTTCTTTCCAAAAGGTCCAAATAGATAAGCCGAAGGGTGCTTTTCAATTCTTTCAAAGGGATTTTTTAAACTTCTGAAGGACAAAAAAGGGCTTACTTTCAAGAAAGCTAAAGGGTACTTCCCTTTTATAAAGGTGAATTTTCATAAAGTCTAAAGACACGAATTCCTTCAGATAAATTATCCATGGGAAGGTTCTAAGCAAATTGTCTAAAGAAAATGGCCGAAACAAGTTGTCTGAAAGAATTGATGTCAAAGTTTGAACCCCTGCAAGTAGTCATTGGCATTTAAAAATATCAAAAAAGGCTACGCAATCTATAGACTTGTATCAACATAAATGGATAAAGGAAAACCAATGTCCTTAGATTGGTTTTCCATCTATAAAAAAGATTTGGCCTAGGTTTCAAAGCAGGAGTTGGTGTATACAATTAATGGAGAGGATCTCATCCTTCGACATGGCCATCATCTCCAACAAACAACCACTTAATTTAGAGGCAGCATGACTTAGTCTAGATTCAAATTTATGTGGATTTTGTCTTTATATGTGTAAGATAAGTGAAGGATGGCATGGAAGTGAAAGATGAAGATTAGGTGATTAGAAAAGGTAGCTCAAGTATTAAAGACATTCTTGGACTTTTTATTTTTAGTGGATCATGACATCATCATCCTCAACAAGTTCTTATCTTCTAGTGTGTTTCTCAACCAATGAGAGGGCTTGAATACTATTGGATCTAATGGTGGTTAATTTTTTGAAGAATGATTAGTTCTACTTAACCAAAATGTGGGTGAGAATTCACAGCGGGTGGTTGGATCTCATTTATTGAATTGTGTTTACTTGCCTCTTCTCTTTTTCTTCTTCCTTTTTTTTCATATATCTCTGTTGGCTCCCCCATAGAAAAGATACCCTAATTTGAAAAGGAAAAACCCTATCAAAATTTGTAAGAAAGACCTTTTGAAGCAATAAAGATCAATTTTTACCTATCTCTTGCCTAAAACTTGTGTTTAGCAAGCTTGTGCATGGTGGCCTTGTGAACAAGTGTTCTTCCATGTCCATTGTCCTTCTTTCTTGCCTATTTTTAGGTGTTTTCAAGTTGGTTGCAAGTCTAAACTTGAGCTTTTTCCACCATTGATGGACACTTGGTGTGGATTTTGAAATTCCTCTTTACTTTATGTATGGTTTAGTGAGCCTAGTTTATGAAACACTTTTGCAAATTAACTGGTTGTGAGGTTGTGTGAGCAATAATTATCTTATGCTGAATTAGTTTTTATTTTATGCTTATGTGGATCACTCTCTATTTGGTGCATCACCTCCTTTAACTCATATTTATTTTTTATGTTATCCCCTATCCCTTTTCCTTAGTCAATAGTAGATTTTAGCGTGGAAAATAAGAGTTGAAGTGAAACATCTAAGGAACTAGCCTCATTAAAAGCCTAGAGGTTCAACCTCACTATAGGATACCCACAGCTTGAGGTTGTCCCAACGCTTGTAGCTAAGAGTGAGAGAGCCTGAGAAACACTCCCACAAGGGTGCAATTATATGCTACAACAAGGTCAAAAGCTTAAGACTATTTAAAAAATGTATCCACATGATTAGAGACCTATTCTTTAATGCCACTCAATACTGGCTTCCTTGGAATATGGTAAAGACTAAGTTTAATCTAAATAAGGAAGATGTAGAATTCATTTCTAAATTGTAGAGTTATATATGTGAAGATTAGTTACATAAATTTTAAGTTTCCTCTCTTTCACCATGGTGGAAGGACTAGTCATGGCCTATAACTATGTCATTTTGTCTCTATTCTCCTAGGTTGGGTTATAATCTTTTGGCCCCTCGGTATTTTGATACTAAAACCCTCAATCATCAGTGGTCTTTTAATTTTTTCCATCATGTTTGGGATCAAAGTTTTGATAATGTTTGTGTAGCTTGTATTGAGCCTAAAAAATCCCATTTTCTTTGGTGTATTATTTACTAAGGTTTGCCTATGGGGGACTAGCTCAAACACATGGGGATTTTGAATCCCACTTGCCCAGCCTGTCACCACCAAGAATATATTAAGCACCTATTTTGGTTTTGTCCTCATGCTTAGTCTGTCTGGGGATGGATTCATACCCTCTTCAAACCCTTCAGGCTTGAAATGTTCAATTATACGATGGCTCTCCTATGGGACTCCACCCTATTTCCTACAAGATATAATAGATTTTGACAGATTTTTTGTACTGATATTCTTTTTCAAACTTAGAAAACTAGAAATAAAGCATGTTTTAATAATGAAGATATAGAGAAAAACTTTTTTGTAACTAATAAAGTTGTGATTGCTAATGTTATCCTTCAAATCTAGAGTCCAAAAAAAAAGGTTCAGTGCGAGCTCCACCATCTGCAATCCCCCTAGACCATTGGGGGAATGTTCCTTATGTGGTCATCCATGAGCGTCCTGATCCCCCTCATCACAAATCCCCTCAGGGACATGGGCATGGGGAAAGGTGTCACTGATCTTGCAATCGACAGTCTCAAAGCTAGAGGAGTGCTTCTCCACACTCTCATTAACCATCTCCTCCTCGAGGATCTAACATGGGCAACAAAGATAGTGGTGGTGGAGGGGGGTTGGAGTCCCCCTTTGCAGGATAAGTTCTTGTCACTGCCTTTGGCCATTTCTCCTTCTAGACAATATTCTAAGCAACAAGATGATATTGAAAATAACCAACAAACTGATGGTTGGGACCCCATCTCGGTTGATGAAGACCCCCTAGCTTAGGGGTGGGGGGGAACCCTCAAGATCCTCCACCTCCTCTGCTACCATGTTTGTTGATGTTGGTTAATAGATTCTTTGTTGTTTGTGCATTTATTTTTCTCTTTTTTGATTGGTGTGCACTTGAATTAATTTTACTTAGTTTTGTTTAGCCAATGTTGTGGCCTTTTTTGGACTTACTTTTCCTAAAGCTTGTTTTTTTTTTGGTTATTTTGGGATTTGATTTTTCCACCCATCTTATTTATATGATTAACGATGAATTATATTTTATTATATTAATAAAAGTATACTTTTCAATCAATTTTTTTTTAACTTGTAAATACAAATTATTTTCTTGAAACTAAATAATCTTTCAAACACCCTAAACTTCTTTAAAAGTGACCTATCATGCAATATCAAACTGAATTTATTATTAGAATATTTAAATAAAATTATTATTAATAAAAAACAGTAATTTAAAAAAATGAAGAAAAATTCTGTTTCAAAATAGTCAAGACAAACAAAAGTAAACAAAACCGAACAAACCGAAAGAAAAACAATTAGAAAGAAACCTAAATAAACCTAACTTGCATTACATTATTGTAAAGGGTTGTAGAAAACTTTTCAACGTTTTGAATCATAATCTGTAATTTATAATATATATTGTTTTCCATAAATGACAGATTGTGATCCCAAAATATTCATAATTTTTTTAATAATTATTATAGAAACATAAAATCTCACATTATAATTTAAATCTAGAAGGCACGCATGGCATCTGGAACAAAAATAATAGGCACATAAATGATAATATTTGTTGATCGCGTTTTAAAGAACCAAGCAAATGCCAAATAAAGTTTGAAAATTTTCTCTGTAAATACTATGGGAATGAGGGAATCCAAATTTATTGCAAATACTTAAACCTTCGATAACATGTTTAACAAGATCAAGATTGTTTCATGGCAGTGTCTTGCAGGACTTGGTTGAAGGATCCCACATGGCCGGAAGCAAAAACTGGCGTCCATTGATGCCATGGGCATTATAACTCGCTCCACTCGTGCCGTCTACCAACAACTCTCCTGGGAAACCCGGGTATGCCCCTTTTCCAAACATTCCTGGACATGCGGTCACGGCCTCTAATGGTGCACCTGCATCGCCTTTAAAATATCCCGTATTGAAAGGGTTCGTCACTGCGCCTGCCAGAACTTTGGCAATGTTGATAATCATTCCGTCGATGCCCACGTCACCGTTGGGTGCTACCAGAGGAGGGCTCTGAGGGCCGTACATTGGCTGATGAAACGGCCATGCGCATTGACCCGGGCACTGGCTTGCCGAGTTCCCCACCCACGCGTACGGAAGAAGCTTCTCTGATGTTAAAAACATGGGCATGATATCCACAAGAACTCATGCAGAATGCCTCAACGGTAACATCCTCTGACGTGAGCACCAAATACAGTACGGAATTGTTGTTTTTATCTGCCAGAGGCAGGGCTTTGTGTTTCACAGAGCGCACAACTAGAGCAGCAATGTCAGACCTCTTCAAGGAATTGCCAACGGAATAGGCTTCGTCCGTCGTCTGCTTGCCGAGCCCTGCGATGTTCACGGCGGCTTTGTTGTATCCTCCGATGGTATTCCACCAGGTGGACACCCAGGGCTGCTCGGCGCTTCCCTGCAAATTCGCAGACAGGGACTGCAAATAGTCCCCAACAATGGACTGCTGCGCAGCGCTAAATTTTCCGTACCAGAGGATGTGGACATCGAGAGGCCTTATGGATAGTAGCGGACCATCGTGGTAACTCAAAACTAGAGGTGGATCCTGTAACAACGTAGCAAGTTTTCTCGAGGGCCGCACAGAACCAGCTGAGGACATGATCAACAACACTTGAGTTAAAAATACTATCAAGTTTTCTTTAATCCTGGCCATGATTAAAGAAACGGAAGGACGAACGAACGAGGAAAATTATAGCAGACTGAAACTTGATGGAAGGCAAAGGCAACTGTATCCGCATTGGATTGAAAGTAGGAGAACAATGCAGTTTATATAGCCCAATACCAAACAATGAGATGTAGCATGCGGACTAAATTTAATTTAAGGTTGTGCTTATTTAATATCAGGTGGATAGGAATAAAATCATTTTATTGGAGGATCGCTAAACTTAATAGCATAACTAGATAGAAGAAAGATGGATATATTAAATGAAATATATTTGAGAGGAGGTTGAAACCTAAATCTAATAGTATATTTGAGAGGAAGTTGAAATCCTAAATTTAGTAGCACATTTGAGAGGAGGTTGAAACTCTAAATTTAGTAGCACATTTGAAAGGAGGTTGAAACTCTAAATCTAGTACTAAATATTAAATAACAATTCAATATCAAAAAATTAAATAACAATTCAATATCAAATAATTAATTAATACTAAATATTTAAGAATCCAGTGATTAGGATAACTTTAAATAATTGTTGAGACTCATCAAACTTTATTTTTAAATAATTTATCTATGTGAATATAACTTCAACTTTTTTTAAGGTCTCAAGCAATTAATTAACAACAAACTTTACAAATAGAGCTTGTTGATAAAGAAATATCAAAAGTTTGACTAAAAATTAATACTTCCCTCTATTTAAATTATTTTGTTAAATTATATACTTTTTAAGAATTCATCAAACTTCTTTCAAGTAATTTCTTTAGTTGTAGGTAACCTCACCTTTCTCCCCCAAAAAAAAATGTGATACTTCATTTTGTTAGAGTGCTCTACTTATGCCAACTTGGTAGTCTAGTTTATTCTAATATCCACACTTTTTTAAAAGTGTGAATGTCTGTTAACTATTATTACTTGGTATATACAGTCCTTCACTTGATCAAAATCCACTTTATATAATGGAACTTACCAAGAGCCCAAAATAACCATTAACAAATAAGGGGGTGGCTAGTAAGGATCGGAGAACAAGGGTACAAGAAAAGGGTTGTTAAGCTATTATGGCCATGATTACGAGGCAAAGGGGATGAAATATTGGAGTCTATAAAGGGATTTTTAATTTGAAATTCATTAATAAAAAAAATCATTTTTTGCAATTAAATAACTAATTATTTTAACATCAAAATACAAAGAGGTTTTTATAACTTACTTATTCATGCCCACATGTGACGTGAACCTAGTCTAGTATAAGTAATTTGTTTTTAGAAAAAACATCTTAAATATCAATATAATGGAACTAATCACATATTAAGTACTTTGTTTTTAAGAAACACTTTATATAATGGAACCTATCGAGAGCCCAAAACAACCATTAAAAAATAAGGGGGTTTTACGGGGGTCGGGGGGTGCTATAAAGATAGGGTTGTTAAGCTATTATGGCCATGATTACGAGGTAAATGAGATGAAATATTGGATGTTGTAAAGGGATTTTTAAGTTGAAATTCACCGATCACACAAAAAATCAATTATTACAATTAAATAACCAATTAATTTAATATTAAAATAAAAGGAGGTTTATATAACTTACTTATTCATGTCCACATGTGACGTGAACCTAATCTAGTATAAGTAATTTGTTTTTATAAAACACATCTTAAATATCGATATAATGTAACTAAACACATCTTAAGTACTTTGTTTTTAAAAAACACTTTATATAATGGAACCTACCAAGAGCCTAAAACAACTATTAACAAATAAGGGGGTTTTTGTTAGGGGGTCGTGGGGGGGAGGGGAAGGAGTAGGGCGGAGGGAGTGGTCGTGGGGGGGAGGGGAAGGAGTAGGGCGGAGGGAGTGGTACAAGGATAGGGTTGTTAAGCTATTAAATCCATGATTATGAGGCAAAGGGATGAAATATTGGACGTTGTAAAGGAATTTATGAGTTGAAATTTACTAACCACATAAAAAGTGAACTACTACAATTAAATAACCAATTAATTTAACATCAAAATATGAGTTTATTATAATTTGCTTACTCATGCCCACATGTGACATGAACCTAGTCTAGTGTAATTACTTTGTTTTTAGAAAACATATCTTAAATATTGATAGCACTTCATGATGATGATGATGATGAATTTTAATGTCATTTAGACCAAATTATTTATACGAGCTATCAATATGTATCATTCATTTCTATAATTTAGTATAAGTTTTTTTATTATTAAAGCTCAAAAATTACGTAGAGATTGGAATCTCTGACCATATTTTAGATTATATATAGTTGATTACAATTGATTATTAAATGTACACCTAAATATGAGCATTCCTTCAACTAAGCAACCATGACTAGGAGGCATCCAATTCATCAAAGTCACATAGGGAATGTTCTTGGCCCTAACCATTTGAGTCTCTATGTCAGGTATCTAGAAGGATTTGTA
>JARHVA010000009.1:5160000-5162500 GCA_037957365.1 Torreya grandis
AATGAAGTAATGTTAAATACCAAGTGAAAATTGAGAGTGTTTTAGAGGTGGATTTTATGGGGGTGGAATTGAATGGAATTGGGAATTCAGTCAAGGAAGAAGAAGATATGGGTGTGGTTAATGAAAAATATTTTGTAACCTTGGAGGAAGATCTTATTATAATCAAGAAACAATCTTTAGAATTGAAAGAGCTAAGGGCTATGGTTATACAAGATGTCATAATAGGGAAAATGAATTTGGAAAACCTGACTTAAGTTGTAGAGAATTTAGTTGAGAATAATGTGTACCTTTTAAGGGTTTTGTGTCAATGGATACAAAACCTAAAGTTATTTCATTGGTGGACATAATTCCCCTAGAAGAGCATTATATAGGAATCCAAAGTGTAAGAGACTAGGGGTGTATAATGTTAGCAACTTTGAGTGAACAAGTGAGAAGTTTGAAAGAATATAAAAAATATTTGACAAGGAAATTAGAAGAAAATAGGCAAGAGGAAAATGAAGAGGTAAGGGTTATAGATAAAACCATCATTAATCTATGTTTTTCCTTATTTTGGATTAATGATATAAATAATTATAAAACTATAAATATTTATATTGTATAAAGTATATCTAAAATGCACAGATATGAAAGTATAAGAAGATATTTAATTTCACATTACTATTTATACAAACGACCAAGAATACCAAGGTACTTAGCTTGTTTTTGTTTTTTTATAGGTTATTAATTATATACATGTGTCAAGAAGGTTCTATAACGGAATTGGAGTCACTGAGACCAAAATATTGACTATTACAATCCACTGGACAGTTCCAATAATGCTTGGACACCTATGGTAACTAGAGGCATCCACTCTTAATTGAAGGGGTATTTTATGTTTCTACTAGTTTTTATTATCATAGAGTGTTGTGTCTACATGTTGATATTATTACTTTTCAACATCAAATCTTTAGTCATATGTGCAAATGCATAATTTTATCTCCTTAACCTTGAAACCCCATATCCACTTTTGACACTAGTTTTTACTTATAAAATGGGGTTGGATAAGATGGATTGAGTTTCTCCAAACCACCCCCCATTGAGTGACTAAGCATTTCCTACATTTCAATACTCTAAAGAGATCTCAAACTACACATAGTTTTCCACATTAGGTGTGTGTTTGAAATAGTGATCTATTAATATAGATGCAACCTATAATTTGGCTTTCAACACTTGAAAACATGAAAAATTGACTTGGGTTTAGGTGCTTCAAACTTGGCTAAGGCCTACTACCTTGATGGATTTTTTATTTATAATATTTAGTTTTATTCCTCTTAGTGTGCAAGCAACAAATAGGTAATTTATATATAATTTATATATATGAATAGGTTTAGGCCTAATGTGTTTAAATAGGTGACTCTTTGGGTAACTTGTTTTGCCTCCAACATGTGAAACATATAGGCAAACCCATAGGAAATATTTTATTTTAGTAAAATTACCATTTCAAGTTGTGTAAATAGATTCAATACTTCTTGGATGCTTATGGTAACTAAAATCATCCACTCTTCATCAACGGCACCCTAGGAACAAGAACAGTGATATGAGGAGCAAGAGATGGTCTGATTAGGATAATAAGAAGATTAATTAGAATCTATAAATTCCTCTAGGTAAAAAATATCAAATCTAGAAGGTCAAACCCATATAAGGTAAATGGATAGGAGATAAGGGTATGCAAGATTCATATGTGTATGCATAAGTAATGCATGGTAAAAATAGGTTAAGATTTGCATTGTCATGTGTCTAATACCATATTTATGTGTCTAAAAATTCTCCCATTTTATTAAAGTATTGATAATTATAGAGTAAATCATAAAAATAATCCATAACTTAGTGTGTAACCACTCAGGAGAAATTTCAAAGTGCCTACTTTTCTCCATGAAAACCTACAATAAACCATGTAGAAATCAATGTCCATGTATATGATATGAAATATGAAATAAATTAGATCAATAAAACATTTAAAATTTTAAGAGCAAGGAAGTAATACGCCTATAAGTAGGTGAACCATGTTGCCTTCTAAAATACTAGAGATTGGGGTATTATTCCCCAAGGTGAGTTCCTTTGTATAAAATAGGGGTTGGGAAGATAAATGTTCCAACCCTCATGAAGATGGATAAGTGCTTAGTAATTTTAAATATGTATAAATTCAACTATACTAATCATTTAACTAATATTAAAACTATAATAGGTCCAAGATGGAAAATATGGCATAATATGCAAAGGTGGAACCCCTTACTAAGTTTTTATTTAAAAATTGAATAGAATGAATCAACCAATGTTGATAGATTTTGAAATATCTTGGACAATGATATTTTTTATAAACACATAAAACACTAAAATCCAACACTTATAACACTAAGCTCTGATACCACTGAAATATCCCTTTTACAGGATATTTACTAACAATACAAAAAGATATAAAATCCCACACTTGACACTAATGCTTTGATACCACTAAAATATC